>JACCIC010000104.1:1370000-1557500 GCA_018907035.1 Sycobia sp. Sy_11
TTGATATGGTGACGATTGCGACTAACGCTCAACTTTTTGATCGAAAAGTAATGATTAAAATTCATTGCACAAAGTACTCATACGTATAACTGGGCTCATTGCTCGATAAGATTTACTTTCGATAATTTTCTATGTTGATTTCAAATTTCAAAGACTACGTATGAAATACTTGTAATTTCATACTTCTGCTAAATTGGCTGAAAGTTTAGGATTGCGGAATTATTGAAAAATTTAAAAATTCTCGTTGGCGCGCAGTTTTTATAGTCATATACTTCTCAATATTGACGACAAATGGTCACGAGATCGGTTAATTATTATGCAGAAAAAGACTTTTTACGAGTACGAGTAATTAGAAAGATCATAAAAAATCTTCTGGATTTGTTATGATGTATACATTAACATGACCTTATTTGTGAACTATAGGTCGAGGTCAAGGTTCAGTCGAACGTCAAAATAATAGAAACTAGAAAAGGAAACAATGTATAATTACATAAATATCAAATTCAGTTAAAAAATTATTATAGTATTAGTATAAATAATACATAAAAAACCTGACCACGAAACATTAAATAGAGGCTTAGAACCGAAAGGCTTAACTTTTAGATTATAGTAGAGTTACAGGCGCATACGCGTGTATAATAGTATAGAATGTTTGTGTATAATGTATATAATAGTCTAATGGACGAAAAAATGA
Organism: Sycobia sp. Sy_11; assembly: GCA_018907035.1. NCBI lineage: Eukaryota > Metazoa > Arthropoda > Insecta > Hymenoptera > Epichrysomallidae > Sycobia > Sycobia sp. Sy_11. Next base: position 1,370,695 of record JACCIC010000104.1, read on the forward strand.
ATATTAAGACAGATACGCTATGTTATGAGCTTCAGCTAGCTTTTAACCTACAGCCAGTAGTCATGTTCAAGGTCATCTTCAGTTAACCCAATCGAAATCCAGTAATGTATTTTGGATATAAAAATCTAGATTATTTGGTTTGTTATTTCATTTCGACCATGAAATTTCCGTTGATATGCAGACTTTGCACAAGCTGCGACCAAGTTTATTTTTCTTCACACGAACAAAAAATTTTTGTCTGATCTAATTACTATTAAAACAAAAAAAATTCTATTAAGTAACTCACTCGTCATTAATGTAATAAGCGATCGTTCGTATGACCTTTGACCGTCAATATCGCGTATTATATAGACTAGACACGTCAATAATAATAACTAACGAACGAAGTTTGCGAATTATTTCACAAGTACACATGTAAATCCGTGCATTGCGTATGCATTGTGTGCATCGTGCTTTGTATAATAAGCAGCAGATATTTCAGCCGGAAAAATGCAAATGGTTGTGCGGCACTAACAGATATTTTCTTCGTTCCGTGTTCAAATTCAGGCCGACTAAACACGGAACCATTTCAACCAGCATAATTTTTAGATAACAAAAAAAAAAAAAAAAAGAGCGTGCCATGAGATTGTGAGCGATCGAGAAGGCTTGAAATTTTCTCGAAGTAATATTGTGAACGAAAACTTTCACTTTCGTCTAGCAGTCGGCCGTAAACACGCGGAGCGAAATTTAGCGGAATAGGCGCGAGCTTGTAATACGCGAGTTACCATTGTGTCTTCGCTAGTGTCGGGCTTGAACGACCAATGGAGGTAGCAAACGGCCTGTTCTCTTCCCATAAGTAGCGTACGGCTTTTTTGATTCGATAATCTCGCCTATTCTTGAAACGAATGTAGAATATAAAAGTAAGGCATCGATTTAAAAATCAATCAGTCCTGCGCCTCTTTAGCGGTTACGTTTGAAATCTCATTTCAAATGAGTGTTAGGAATAATTAAAAAATTATTGATTATATAGATATTAAATTATTTTATATTCTATCATACTGATTATTACAGATATTTATTAGCAAATTACAATGACATTATATTTATAATATTCTTACAACTCAAATTTACTTAAGAGTAATATAACTCCTGAAACTTTGTAAAAATTGTTTGCTACACATATATTTGACTAAGATTGGGTCACTTATTATCTTGTTTTAGTTTCTTTTTTTTTTTTTTTTTTTCAATCACGAGGCCAATGAATGATTTAAACGACAACGCGTATACTTTGATTCTTTCCATCGAATTTCTAGCCGAAACAATTTTAACTCCTCTCTCATTAATTTGTGTATTAAATTACAATGAGATTAGACGGTGGCAACCGATGCTACAATGATCCTCGGAATCGCTTATCGCAGCTTCCCTCTGTAATTCAACAGCTACCGCATGTATTATTACACCTATGAATAACACCCAAGAGTGCATAATTTAGCCCGAATGCCGTGTTTATACGTTTCCCATAATATATATATATATACATATAGTAATCGAATCGCAGCAATTTTATTAATTTTTTTTTTGTTTTTTAGCCCCCCGCTCTGATTAGCTATTACACCCGACGAAGGACCTCCGCGGGGATAGTTTTCAATTTCGCGGAGCCGCGGCGCGCCATTATTAAGGTGGCGGACGAGGCGGCCCTTAAATCCCTCGATTCAATAGAAACGCGTTTCGTTGAATTTGATGCGCTTGCATGTATACAAATATAAATATATATATATATATATATATATATATATATATATATATACATAATACGACCCCGATATTATACTGCCCCCTCTTCTTGCACATCAACGCGGTCGATTGATTCTACGTCGGAGTCGTTCTTCGACACAGGCGGCGGCGAAATAAAGGTCCCCTACGTTTTTTTTTTTTTTTACTTTGCCCCCAGCTCGATTTGTGACCGGCTTTTTCTCTCGCCTCTCCGGCCTACCCCCACCCACGCCTCTTCGTTTTTTCCTTCTTCTTTTCCTCGAAGATTTTTTGCTTTGTTCGCGGCAAAGATTTGATCAAATAGCGAAAAATTTTAGTTAAAGGTTAAGAATTGAGCTAGATCTAAAGTATTTTTACAAATAAAATCAACTGTATATAAACTTTGTGATTCACTGATGTTGTAAATTTTTATGTTAGACAAGAGAAATTTACAGATTTTATCAGAGCAATCAGGACTGGTAAAAATTGACTTTCAAGAGCATATCCTCGTCCATTATTATGTGTATTCGGGAATTCCAAGTCTCTTTATTTTTATATGGAAAAAAAGAATACAAAATCAATTCGGTTTAACAATCAAATATTATTTTTGCGATATTTCTAAGAAATAACAATAATAAAATCGAATATATAAATTTTGTCAAAAATGCTTTTAAGAATTTTACTATTCACGATGATATTGCATATTATGATATTATTGGAGTGGAAATATCCAAAATATACGATTGAGAAATTTTGAACGTATTTATTGGAAAACTTCGAATCCTTTTCTGATTTGATAATCTAGAACAAGCGGTGTCTATTATAAAATAATATATAAAATACTCTGTCTATTAGAAAATAATAATTTGAAATAAAATCCTGCTAGAATTTTCAATGCACAAACGACATATAAATAGCATTAATTTAAATGAAATTATTAAAATTGGTAGAACATCATTAATTAACTGATTCCATTTTAATATAAGAATTATATTAAACTGGACAGCGGAATTATTAGCACTGAAAATCTTCGATCAAAAATTAAGATTACGTTGTCCTTCGTTACTCGAGTCTTTGAATGCGATAAATCGTTTTCCGAAATCCGTACAGAGCATCCATCCGTACATACCAATTTCGTATTGATAAAGAAATCGATCAGCAGTTTAGAAATTAATTTCTCAACCAAACATCGAGCGATCAACAGCTTCACAATCAATAAATTATGAAGATTCTAAAATTTTTCTTTGAGTTTATCGCCATTCAGTGCTAAACATGTACTAAAACATGTACTATACAGTGTCTCAAATTGGCATTTACATCCAAGTTCAAGGTCATTTCGAGGATAAATAGACGGTTCTAATTAAAAGACCATGAAAAGACAAAAAGAACAAGCAAAGAAAGTCTAACATCTTTATTTTCCTTTGTTACTTTATGATATCAGGTTTATAGTCTTCTAAATCCATCTATAAATTGGCTGCAGGATTATCTACTGTAATTTATAATATCATATAATAATTAAAATAATAAAGATAAAAGAAGAATAAACTCCATTAAAAAATTCTACGTTAATCGTGATACATTTTTTTTCTGAGAAATTATTGAGAAATTAAATTGACACCATTGGTGTTCCCGCCTCAAATCGTTAGAATTATACATCATTCATCCAGGCATTTATACGAAACGCCATAGATAGTAAGGTAACAGCTAGTCCAATAAAGCTTGCTTACAATGAAATGCCTACGATTAACGGTAAATGTAACTACTTTGGGCCTTTCTAAATCACCATTCGAATGCATAAAGTTAACGTCTTTAAAATGAAATTCATTCAAAGTCAAGAAACGATATAAATCGCAAATATAGCCTGGAAAAAGCAGGGTAGGTCAACGCTATCCTGGACAACATTAAATTGTACTCTGTACAATGGCATTTGTTCATTAGAGTTTCACTACAACTTCACTTCAAATCGAAATTTCGATCTAAGCACCCCTGTCCATTAATTAAAAGATTAAGACTTGAGAGATCTGATACCCGGTTGTTTAACAATGGGATAGCTGATTCCAATGTACTTCTGGAATTAATTGAACTTCCGTATACTTGGTTAAAAAATATTTGAATCAATATAGTGTATACACATGGATAAATAAAAAACATACGGATGCTTTAGTGAATTTATAATTATGATTGACTTTGGCCATCGCGCAGTTAGTATATAAATATATATATATATATATATATATATATATATATATATATATATATATATTAATAGAATAAAATGACCTTATCGTCGCAACCACCGTCTAAAGCCATATACAATTATATATACTTTTGTGAAACTCGCGGAGCGAAACTGTTCCGAATGTGTTTAGAATATATTTACAATACCACTCCAATGCTTTATCGCAATGGACTCGCGACAGGCTTATTTTACATAAGCCTTGGACCGCGGTACCTCTCCCTCTCTCTCTCTCTCCCACCGCCCTCTTTCTCTCCTTCTGACTCCCACGCGTGCATCGCTTTCGCATAGACTCTTTCCTGGCTAGATAAAACGCGCGGGTGCGCGAGCGCCGCCGCCCTCCTTTCAAGTGCACCCGCACGCTCATGTCGCGAAAACAATATTCTCACGGGTGTGTGTGTATATAATATAACTGTACATATATATCTATATATACATATATATATATATATATATATATATATATATATATATATATATATATATGTATATATATAGAAATTCCGGCGCGCGCTGATTATTGCGCAAGCACCGTGCGGAGCGCTCCGGAGGTATACATAAGCGAGGTGTATATGTTTCTCTTACTCTCGCTCTTGCATCGCGTCATTATATGTGACCCCGTCTTGTAAGGTGGCGACTTTGAGCGTTGATGTTGATGCATTTCCATTATATATATATATATATATATATATATATATATATATATATATATATATATATATATACGTGTCGGCGAGGGGCACAACGCGAAGACTTTCGTTGGCGCGCGCTGAGATATAACGGGAGAGGGTTAATTGCGTGTATATATATATATATATATATAGTTTGCCTCGGAGCTATAGGCCGATCGACCGATACGCATTTAGACGGATAATTCTATCGCGAGAGAAGTACGAGGTCATTGAATTGAAAGACATTATAGCGAGCGAAAAATTTTGAATATTATAAAAAAGTTTGTTTTTATTATTTCAAACTTGGAATAAATGTGCCCGCCTAGTAAAAACATCCAAATGCACAACCGCATACGCGACTTTTCTTTTAGATTAACATTTCAAAAGAAAAAAAAAACACTATTTATATGAGTTAAATTAACGTGTTTGCATGATGGAATCGTGATATATTTTGTTTTTGACTAATAGAGAACATTATATTTGACATTCGATTTTCACTATTACTTTCAACGGTCGACCGACAATCAGTAATCTGTTGAGACTTTCAAATTATCTTTATGTGCACTATATAGCCAATTCACCTCTTATCAATAGTGAAAGTTTTGTTTTATTCCAAATTATTTTTAAAACGATTGTAGTTTGAACGTATTGTATATACAAGTATTTATGAGAGAAATCAGTCTTTGTAGTATCAATTAAATATCCATATACTTTCTTAAAAATTAAGTTTCTACCATGTGCTGGAACACCAATTTTGAACAATCATTTTCAGCATCTTCAAATACTGGTACAAATGGAATATTTGATATTATCTTGAATTCTTTGTGTTTCTAAATAATAATATGACGTTTTAAATTAATTTTTTTATACTAACATTTAATAAAAATACTAAATCCAGAATAATTCGATATTTAAAGATTCAAATTATTTTAAACTTTAAAAGATTACCATACCTCTAGATAGTAACTTATTGGTACAACTCTCTATGTATGTTTTACGATGTTTTTACATTTGGTTCTCTTTGAAAGCATTTTTCTGCCTGCGTCTATACTAAACATTGAATTCAACTTATTATATCTACTTCATATTCGTTCTGAGATGTGTTTGGAATAATCCCTGCGGAAAACTTGTAACCATACAGAATCGAATAAATATCAAGAATAAAAATCTCTTTCAGTTTATTCAAAGTGCTCCAATTGAATATACTCAAAACACATTTCGTCGAATTTGATACCGAATTTAATAGTCATACAACGCATCCATTCGCTGTCAGCAAAGCCGATACATACATTTCACATAAAAGTTTCTATAATTGTTCGATTATTATCTTTGAATAACGACAATTATCGATCCAGTTCGTACTTTCATTCAATGTTAATAACGCTCGCTGAAGAAATTTATTAACGAATACAGACGACTGGGGGTGCCTAGAATTCTCGTTCAGCTTTGAAGAGTGCGAAATTGATCGCGCACTGACCGAGTTTCCCTCGAAATCGACCTCGTGGGGAAGTATCCTTAATCCCCGGCGGGATAAAAGTTTACTGCTGTGCCCCCGACAGGTTTAATTTATTGGCGGCATCGGCCGGGGGGAGGAGGCCATATTGAATCGCAAAATACTCGCCCATTTTAATGCAAGTTTACATAATATCGCGAAAGATATTTCTCAGAGGAGTTTTCGATTAGAATGGGTAATTTTTACATTTATATGCGGTTATGCACTTCTGCAGCTTTAGTTTGTTGCGGTTTATTAAATTCAATGGGAATATTCTGTGTGCACGATGCGGTAAAATAATCGAAATGTGACTAATCTTATGACCTCCTCAGAAATAATTTCATTGTTATGGAATGATGTTCAAAAATTCTGATGTATAAGGCATCGATTTCAGACTGTTATTTTATTAGATCGTAATCAAATATATAATGAATATGCAAAAAGGAACAAATGAAAAATTTTATCTAACCGCTTGTATCCTTAAATATTACAGAAGATAAAGGCAAGGCATTCCAAGATGGTTAAATTAAAAATTTTTCGTTAAAAGAAATAATAATGTACACGAATGTTTCGGTAATAAGAAACAGTGAAATGAAAAAGAAAAGTAGATAATCAAATACAATGATTAAAATTTCTATATTAGAAGAAGAATAAGAGATAATACTTTTAAAAGAATAATATATCGTTTACTTTCATTTGAAACATAGACGAACATTTTCTATCTAATACGGCTCAATCAAATTCACAATCTCTAAGCGTTCTGAACCGGTGAAGGCTTTCTAATAGCGCAATCTTCTACTTTCCTCCACTTAAAGAGACCTTAACTAACTAAATCTTGCGCATAGAAGAGGCACAGCGAGATATCCAACCATCGATGAAACTCGCCAAATATACAACTGGAATTCGAACTAAAAGTTGCATTTCTAGTTAATCACGAGCTCAGCGCTATAAGAGTGCTGACAGTGATTTGCATAAGCCAATGATGCGACCGTGCATTTCGTGGTAGATGATTTAGGATAAGATGATCTGTAACGGTGTTATGCTACTGTGGGCAGAATTATCATTTGCATAGGTCGAACGCCACGATCAACAACTCCCAATTAGGAACGCTCTAAATTGAAGTTTGGCATGATCATTGGATTCCGTTGTAACAGTTTCAAAATATATAGGATCTGAAATTTTTACAATTCTGTTCGGTCGTTCTTTGTGTTTATGAATATGCGAAGCGATAAATATTTCAGATGTTCGTCCGAGGAAGAGGTGTTTCAGAAAAATCCGAGTAAAATTCCGAATAGAATAGAGTCGATTTAAGATACAACGGGACGGCCATTCGTTTTTTGCTTTTGCTATGGCTGACAGTGAGTTTGTGTCATTAGCTCAACATAATAAGCATGATTAATATAGAATGTAAAATAAAAATAGCGCGATATCGCCACAGTTGCGTGATGGACTAAATAAAAATTTCTGGAAAAATTATACATATTATAATATATGACATATATTCGGGTAATGTATATACTACTACTAAAAAAAAATCAGTACTTTATTGTCAAATTTAAGATCATACCAAAACTCAGACAGGATAAACACGAGCCGGACACTCGTACAAGAGCATAACAATGCTTGAAACTTTTTTGACACCAAGAGAATATGTTACTTACTAAATTTTATACTGTGTTAGTCTTGTATCATATTATAAATCTGTTTAACTCGTCATCTAATCTTAATTGTTATTATTTATTATAATTCTTGATTTAAATTACAAGTTGCAGAAATGAACAGATGTATATTAAAAATATTGCAATTAGTTACAGTAGTACGGCATAAAATATAATATTCGACATTAGAATGAAATTTAAGATAATGTAAGGTATACATATTAGAAAAAGAAAATAATATGATATATTTTACATAGTGCAATATATCTAGATCACTTATTTACCAATCTTTGCACATTAACTCTCTCTGTCTCTCTCTCTCTCTCTCTCTCTCTCTCTCTCTCTCTCTCTCTCTCTCTCTCTCTCTCTCTCTGTCTGTCTCTCTCTGTATCCGTTTTCGTTTCGGTATCTTATATACTTTTCAATTTAAATTTGAACCCCACCCAAATTTTATTACTTCTCTGTGTCCTTGTTAATCCAACATATTACTTTCGACACATGTTATTTGAAATCCACAAATATAACTTCTGAGTATTTCTTATCTTGTGTCTACTTCACTGTACAAAAATCTTTTTTAGCGACTAGGCGCTATTTTTAGCTATTTTTCGTATCCCTTTAATTCCGCTTAGTTCATCCAGATATTTACTTTTTGTATTTTATGCTTCAAATTCATATCAGTTTATACATCTTTTCTGTGCAGTCTTCACCTCTATATATATATATTTTTTTTTTCTTCTTCTCCATTTCTTTTGAACTACATCCGGTTTCATTATTTTACAATCCTTTGTTAACTTTTATAATTAATCATTTATAAAAATTATATACATCTGATACATGTAAATCTATTTGCAAACTTCGTTAATAAAACTTTAAGCGACATATATTCCTAACGATTAAAGTAAGCATGACGGTATGAAAGTCACTCAGCTCGATCGCTTATTTTATTTCTCCTATAAAAGAACAACAAATTTGAGCGTATATATGCCGGAATATTACATTACAACGTTCTATTTCCTTAGGCGAACATTCTGGCGATATACCACAATTGCGTTCCTGTAATAATGTTCTTCGCTAAATGAACGTCTTTCACTCCTAATTATTCCCATTATTTCCTAGCCTCCATACAAAGTCCTTGCAAAGCCATAGTATTAATACTCCATTTCCCGATCGCGCTCGACTGTATATATATATATATATATATATATATATATATATATATATATATATACATACATACATGCAAATTCAATCGCACTTCGAGGAAGAATGGAGTGAGCCTCTAATTATCCAAGCGGGCAAACTAAGCTGCCGCGAAGCCTGGCAAGTCGTCCGGATTCAAGTACCGTTCACGGGGATGAGCGCGCACGCGCGACCTTCTGCATCGGAACAATGCGCGCGGATGGCCCTGATGTGGAACGGAGTCGGGATCATGAACGGTAAATATATTCGAGGAGGGCATCGCGCGCTAATTCGCGTCCCAGGTGTAAGAGTTTCTCGTGTCAGACTTCTACGTTTATATATATATTGTACGTATGTCTAGAAATATACGTGGAATACAATATGTACTTCGAACTTTCCAGCGAATGAGCAATGAATCTAGAGTGATTCGCAAGTACCTTTTATAGACTCATCGCCCTTCTCCATCCCGTTGATTAAATATCGATATTTTTACGTAACAATAAGAATACAATTCATCAGAACATGAATTTGTAAAATTGCTTTCTTTAGGGGAAATATCCGATTTACACGTCACGGCACGGATCAAATATTTTTATCGCTTTCGAAAATATGACGTTTTACCAGAGTAAGAGTACAAGCCACAATGTGTAACAATAGTATTTTAGGTAAAAGGGCACGGATAATAAATGTACCTATGGGATCTTTAACGAAAATTTGTTCACAACTTTATTTTTAATAATTTCAACTGTTATTGCAAGTAAAACTATTATGCCATGGTTCATTGCTTATTTTTCCATCGCCGAATACTTTCTTTTCCACTTTATGTAATATAATATAATCATCTCGAATTTTACGATCATATGCTTACGCGTAACGTCGCATTTATGCCGATAAACTTCATAATAATTTAATTATAAAAATCGTAAATCTAAAATAACATGACAAATATAATAACGTTTGCGGTTAACTAATTCGCGTTCTAAATTTATATGGTCACAATGACGCGATTAGATTACGCATTATTTTATACTTAAATAATCTAACCATTAGAAATAATGTGTTTTGGTCACGCTATCCCTACCAATATAGATTATATTGAATGAATGCCCAGTAGATACCTTACTTACAAAGAAGATTGATAATATCTATTCCAACAAATATCATATAACAATAAGTATACGTAACAATAAGTGTACATAATCATAAATATCAAATATAAATACGACATTTTGAATGAGCAAAAGATTAATTTTTATTCTTTTTAAATGCACATTCATTCTGATTCCCTGGTGGGGAGGAGGTTAATTATACACCGGGACATATAGTCTCATTGACATTATATAATTATAATTGGTTTATTTACTGAAGACTGTAAAAAAGACGAAAATATTTGTTGCTTTTAATAATTTTACGCGTATACACACCGATACAAAAGATAAAGAGCGCCAAACCGAATCAGCAATCCAATAGTGGAATATTGTAGATTTGCTTTTGTGTAAAACGCGCACGTATAGTACATATACATACGATTATATAATACGTTTACAATTCATACTCGGGAAATCAAAAATTAATGCCTCGCAACGCCACGGCAAAATCAATCGCAGCGGCGGCGGTGTGTGCACGTGGTCGTAAAAAGAATATCTAGGGGGCCGGCCGGAATTTTCGGTTTTGCGCAAGTCTGACGGACCAAGAAAAAAAAAAAATAAATAATGGAAAAGACCGCGTCTATGTCCGAATTGCATGTGAACCGTACAGAATGCGTTGCCAAACTCGTATGTTTATTGTTTTCTTTATCGAGCTATGGAGTCAAGCCCGTAACCCCGTGCTCCCTCGCTCTATCCGCGTCGTTTCAGACCGCAAAAGTCAAGAACTTCGAATCGAGCTTTTTTAAGAAAAAAAAAAAAAAAAAAAGAGCACGTCGAGAGCAGCGTCGTTGGAAAACTTCTATAACCAATCGGTATGGAAAAATCCTGATTTCGCTTTCGACGAGATCATCTATGCCCCCCCCCGTCCCGCTGCACCCCAGTTTTTTTTATCCGTTTACCGCAGGAAGCCGATATATAGAACGGGAGGATTCCGAGCGGCTAAAATCCATAAACGCATGCGCGCGCCTGTGTAAGGTATAAACCGCGAATCCCGTTGTGCAAGTCGATAATAAAGCCTGTGTGTACACATATATATATATATATATATATATATGTGTGTGTGTGTGTGTAGAATAGGACGTCGTGTGCTATAACAGTAAACTGTAACAGTATCGGGACTGACCTATAGCTGTGTATAAATACGTTCGCGTGCGCTCGCGCGCCAGCTAAAAGTTCGCCGCGAGCTGCTGCTCTTTCTCTTTCTTTCCCGCTCGCGCGGCACAACCCTCTGCCTCCCTCCTTCCCCCACTCGCCGCACGCCGCTGCGATTCGGACGGGAAATTGCGCGACGAGATTCACCGCGAGGAGCTCGATGGTAATTTTTTTTTCTTTTTTTTTTTTTTTTTAGCCTGTTGGGCTGCGGAATTCATTCAATTTCCAGTTTACGCGGTAATAATGCAGTTTAACGCGTACACATTTATAGAGATTTGCCGATTTTAATTATACTTTAATTATAAATTTTTATTCGAGACTTGTGTATGGTTAATTTTATCGGCGTTTTATGGAATAATTTTAAAAAGTTAATAAAATGTTTAAAAATTAATTTTTTAAATTTTAATTCGTATTTATTATTTTCTTAATTAGATAATCATTTTTTCTAGTGACGATCGTGAAAGAATTTTTTTTAAGAATTACACTGAAGCAATCATTCATAATGTCACATCGCTTTTCCTTATTTTGTATGAAACATTTACACTGCAATTTTACATTTTAATTGTTCTTCTTACGAAAATATATGGTACATTTTAGTTTTAAATATTAATTCAAAACTGATAAATAATTTCGAAATAAAATACGATGCATGATCGGGCCTATAACAATGTCGCTGGTAATTTTCTTAATTTAGTTTTTCTTCCCTGACGTAAGACAAAAAAGGAAGAAATAAAAAACACGCTGGTTCTAATTACAACTCAATCGTGCATAAATATAACTCGTGTAGTTATTTCCACTTATTCTATAGTTTGACAAATGGAATAGAACAATAATTATCCCAATCCATTCTATTGCCTGGTTATCTGCAGTTAATCACGCGGATAAATGCGCTTTACAATCAATGCCTACATTTCAAATGACTAAGAAATAGAAATTAATTCCATCGCAGATTTATTAGAAATATTCAAATACGAGTTTGAATAATAAATATAAATGAAATTGTTTAATGAATGCGAACATTAAAGTTGGCAATTTTCTTAATACCACTGCGTACGTAAAATTGTAAGCTACACTTAGGACTAATTTAAATCAATTTTAATTTAACAATTTTTTTTTCCATTACATGAATTAATACGATATGGAGCACTGTATAGATGTAGCAACTCTCGGTAATTGAACCCATAGACATACTCGAAAATAACATCCGCGTTTGTTTCGGATACTTCAAAAGTTTACCAGAATTACAGAACAAACAGGTACCTATATATTTATTTAGCAGTTCACAGCTCTAAACCAAAGTAATCCGCGAAAATCAACCGTAAGCAATATATATATATATATATACAGTATACATAAAATATGCCCTGTATATAAAGCAATATGTAATAATCCACTTAGAATATAGGGAAAAGAGATATAATGGAGCGTTGTTATTTCTACTATTATTATTATTTTTATTATTATTATTACTTTATAATAACGGAAAAGCGAAAGAGGCGGTTGCATCGGTCGTCCTCCCGTTACACACACACACACAGACATGCGCGCGCGCGCGCGCACGCATACACATATACATGTACCTTCGTATAAATTCCCACACGGGCGGCGCGCGAATCTCCCGCGCGCATGTAGCCCGTGGTCCCGCTGCCCCGCGCGAATTTATTATCGCTGGCGCGCGCGCGCGGTATTATCGTTCGCGTGCACTCCTTTTATACGTGGCGCTCGTGGCTGCGCGTTCGCCCCGTGCGTGCATCTCGAATTGAAGGCGTGTACGTAGGCGCTAATGCAGTATTTGGCAAGCGTCGTCGCCACCAGTACCAACAGAGTCGCGCGCGCGCGCGCGCGCGCCTGAGACCTCCGCCCGGGCTTGCGACACGTACATGGAAATAATTATATGCAGCGAGGAGAGCAGGTGGTGCATTGTATATGTATATTTGTACATATAGACGTTTATACATACATATCCACGAGGCGCCGCGGCAGTTTTCCCCCTTTCGCGGCCTCCAGCAGCGCAACACTCGACGATCGGATACACCGCCGGCTGGCAGGCAGAACTCGCCCCCTCCCCTCCTCCACCCTTGGAATTCCAGGCCGAAAATTTGGCCATTATCTGTGCTGTCTGTGCGCAACGGCTTTGCGCGAGTGCGCGCCAGAGAACGGAGAAAAAAGAAACTATGAATGAGAATTGGCGTTACGGTTGCGAGGACGAAAATTGCGCGGGTTTTCCGTCGAAATTTGTATGAGACGTGAGATGTGGAGTGGGGGAGGGGGGAGCTTTAATTTGGCTCAGCCGTGCAGTACGCGAAGTTGGCCAAGTTTTGCGTGCCATGGCAATATTAGACCGGGAGCGCAACGGAATTTTTTAAGTCTCTCATAATCGGTGTCGTGGGAATTGATTTTTGCCAAGTTCAAGGGGACGTGATTTTACGCGGTAAGGAAATCGCTTCACCTTGAGTTCGTCGTGTTTCATCGAGTAGAAATAACAAAACGAAAAACAAAAAAAATAAATCTTCAAATAACGTAAAAATTCGTAGAACTAAGATGTGTCGATATAGAGAACGAATTTTTGATTTTTTTTTTTCGTCAATAATTTTTACGCTAGCTCTAAAGACTAGAGATGAGAATGGAATTATATACATATATACATATACGTGGGCGTATTCAAATCCTCAAAATTTCGATTTGGAAATTCATGCACAGGCTGCGCATATATAGTCGAGAACTTGATATATAATTTACGTATTTCCGAAGCGAACGGTTTGAGAAATTCCAATTCATAATTTAATAATAGTTACGAATAATCAGATACTACTTCAATAGATAATCGATTAAAACGTTCCCTTTTTTTCTATAAAAGGGGGCGTTTCGTCCGTTTCATCAGTAATTTAGAAACAATCAATTCTTATCTCATTCATATAATGTTTAAATACCGATTTAGTATTGAATTGTTCTTTAAATTACATAAGATTATCGTGACATCTTAGAAAATTTCCAAGATTAAAATATCACAATGAAATTACTGAACGCTTGTTTCTTTCGCAAGCCTTAAGGGATGATAAATATTCAGAGTTCTTTTCATTTTTGTAATAAATAATCTGCCGAGATTCGGTCGAAGATCTCGCTATTCGCGCGCCAATGCCGGGGACACATCTCCGTCCTCGTAACGTCGACGATTAAAAATACGGCAATCGACTGCGCTCTGCCCAGCTCCCGTAGCCAATGTGTATCTCCGGTAATCACGAGAAAACCCATCAGAGGGCCGTATTCTGCAGTTCCTCTGCCAATTCACCAGGGGCGGGGGGACGGGGGGCTGCTTCCGGCGCCAGCTGCGGCACTGCCCCCGCTCGCCCCTCGTCCACCTACGGTAATCATCAGCGCAGCTCCACCTCCTCCTCGCCCACCTTCTGCTTCTAGCTCTCCCTCGTGCTGCAGCACCTCCTTCGCCTCGCGGCGCGCCTCTCGATTAACTCGGCGCTAACGCGCGGATGCACCGCGGAGCGGCGCGGCGTTCCACCTTCCCGATTCGCGTTTATTTGGTCATTACGGGCGGATTATCCGGCGCTTGATTGCGGCTTTACTTCCGTATCCCTCCTTCCACGAGCCGCCCCCGTTACGAGCCTCTTCCGCGCAAAGTCGAGTTTAAAGGGGGAGGGGGGGGAGAGGACCTTGCGCGGCGCTCACGCGCCGCATTGATTTCCCTCTTTTTATGCGGCGTGGGGCCTGTTTGTTTTGCGACGTATATATGGGATTATTATACCGGGAGAATCCGAGTGAGTATCAATTTAGCGCAACTACCATCGAGAACCGGCCAATCGACGATATCAGCGTCGTCCGATTGGATTCGTTGCCTGAGAATTCTGAGTTCAGCTGCTGCAAGTAATATACGTATTGTGGAAATCTATATATATATATATATATATATATATATATATATATATATATATATATATATGTTATTGTACCATTGATCTGGCGTTCTTGTGCCGGGTCGTTGATGTAAAACTGTCAGCTCTCGATCTCGAGTTGCATCATCTTGAAGGGATAATTATCTTACTTTGCTAGAATCGTTAAATCGATATAAATTTATCGAGCACGATTCATGCTCTGTAATGCCATAATCTTCAAACTAAGGAAATTCTGCGAAAAATAACTTTTTCTAAAATCGATGAACAATAATTAAGCTGTTAAGATCATCATGAGATGTAGTAATGGTGAACTTGCACTTTTTCTAATTCTATTTTTCAACGATATAGCGTACGATAAAATAGTCATCCAATCATCTGAATAGTGCTTTTATTATGCGTAATAATTTTTTAATCGAAAATGGCGAGAATCGAAACGGACAAGCAGATCCAAGCTGTAAGTCCTCAAAAAGGAAAACAAGTTTTTTAAAAAAATTTCATTTTCATAAAAAAGAAACCGTGATTCTTGCTGCTCCACTCTGATAAGACGACATATCGTGATGATTGACAGATGCAGAAGTGATCATTATAATCTTGCTGCCCCGCTTGTCCGAATAGGAATCATCAAAGATGCTAAATGTATGTGTGACGCGGGAATCGAAGACTTAAATCATATAGTATGTCAATGTCTGCCGTACGACGATAAAAGAAAAGAGCTAATAAAATAAAAATAAACTAATAAACTAAATTGCCTTTATTTACGCTGTAAATTATATACACATTATAGATAAATTAAAATTATCTCATTCAAAGGATGAAGTGATTCAAGTTAAATTCTGGGGGATTGTTCAATAAACGTAATCGATCTTGGTTTTTGAATGGGATAACTACTGTCGTTAATGCTGGAAAGAGATTGCAGGCAAAAATTTCGAGATTTGCATTCGCGAAGGGTGATAGGGGTCAGAGGAACGATGCGAATAAATTAATTGAAATGGACAGGGGGTTCGTGTGTGTATACACACACACGCGCGCGCGCGCACACACACGCACACAAACTAAATGTATTAGAAAGAAACGGTTTCTGTATTAGCGTATGAAGCATGTATTGGACGCTCAGGGATTCTTTTATAGTATTCAGTACGTCCTATTCAAATGATGTGGATTTTGAGAAGAAGAATGTCATTCCGCGCGCATATTATTGATTTAATTGTCTAACAAATCAATAATCATTCTACGTGCCAAGAATTATTTTTGTGCACGTATAATCCTCCTATATCTATGATAATATATTCATAAGAAGGTTTTGTCTACCACGTGTCTTAAACCAAGAAATTAGAAATGTCAGTAAAATTCCTGCATTAAACATTGAATCAGCTTCATTGTCATATTTCTATAAATTTATCTTCTTACGTCTATCGTACAAGTGAATTTGCATAGATATGTATATTATGTATACTCTTTTACTAGAAAGTAAATATTATGCTACCAACAAAGATTGTTTACATTATTTTTTTACTGTATATGCCGATAATACACATAATATAAAATAGTATATTTCATTATATCTAACATATGAGTTTCGGCTGAAATAAAATAGCTGCTTATATAGTTTATTATCTGCAAAAGGTGTTGTCATAAAATTCCAGCGCATCCCCCTAATCCTCCCAAGCATCGCCGAGCGCCGACGAGCTGGTGTTCTGCTCGGCTAGTGCCTCGACTTTCAATATCGCACCAAGGTTGGGGAGGGGGCGGACTACCCTAAACTCGGGTGTCGCTGAAGGCACGTTTTACGATTATACTCCAACGAGGGATAGAATTAATTCAGCTATTACATAAGCCCGCGGAGGTGTACAAAATTTCATTACATATACGTACGAGATATTACATGTTTAAGATTTCTTGCGTACGATGAAGCGTTAGTCACAAATCAAGAAAATAGTTTTCCAGACTTCTTTAATTAATATATCGTTTCTTTTTTTTTTAAAGAATTTCACAATATTTCACATTTTATTTTATCTACTAAAAGTGGTAACACAGCTTTACTTGACTATGTTTTATTGAACAATCAATCACGAAATACTTGATCAGCTCAAATTTTTTATTGTCATGGCCTAAAAATGTGAATAAGGCGATTTTTACGTATATAAATTTGAGATTATTTGACTTGTATGTGAATTTTTTCTTGTTTAATACTATCTAATGTAAATTTAAATCTTAAGTCTAAGATATTTATATACTACAGGGCATTGGATGAACTATGACCCAACGGCTCATTCAAAGTTTGTTAACTCAGGAATTTAATGTATTCATCAAAGCCGTAAATCCCAAGAATCCATGAACTCCAAATCTCCAACCCCTTATAAATTACAGTTATTTCATTGAAGCAGTAATTTTTTTTCAATTTAGTTTACAGTATGGATATGCTTTTTAGAATAAATGGTCATATTTAGTAAAAAGAAAAAAAATTAGTATAAAATGAAATTCCTTTTGATGAATGAGAGATTACAATTTAAGATACATTAAACGATTTTTAAAAAAATATCCACTTAAAAGTCTTTATATCACCTAAGCGTTTTTAGATATTTAGGTTAAGATATCTCGAAAAATTGAATCGACCGAACATTTTTATTCCCTCATTTGGATTCAATACAAATTCAATAATAACAATACAATACAATTCAATACAATACAATTCATCAATATAAAATCTACGTGAAATATGACTATTCGTCCCCAATCCCAGACCTCTACTTGTATAATTAACAGTACACAATATAATCAATTTGTCAAATTATTAGCCTATGCAGCAACGTAAATCAAATTAAACTAAAATAGCTGAAAAAATAGCCTAACCGATCCTGCTGCATAATCTTTAATATCAGAAACAACGTTACCTTCACATTCCTCGACAAATAGCAAAAAGCAAATTTCATCATTTAAATTCATCCACCCTTCATCTTCCACCGTCATATAGCACTCCCACTGCTCTCCCCTTCGAGCATCCGGATGTCCCCGTCCCATCCGTTTCTCCGTTCATCGACCGCTCCACTCGCCAACCTCTGAGCTCTGCAAAACTCGTGCTCGCCAGTGACTTTCGGCGAATTCCTGGATGCGCCCGCAGTATATAATACCACCTCAGCTATACATATATAGGTCACGATATTCTCGCTTGCGCAATTATTCGGGATTTGCGGCTGGATTTAAGCTGAAAAAATGTCACGTGCCCCCTACACCCTTCGGGATGTCGATGGTGTAATCATCACGACTACCGCCCTATATATACATACATACATACATACACACACGCACGCACGCACGCGCGCGCGCACATACACACATATATATTACGTCCTATATATTGATATTAAGCCGGGACGAGAGGGTGACAAATTTGGTAGGCGACACGTGGCCCAGATTCGCGTAAGCTTCCCCGGATTGAAAACGAAGGACGGGATCCAACCGCTAATGGAGCATATACATGTATATGTATATATCTATATGCATATAAATGTGTGTTAAAATGGCCTAGTTCGTAAGCAAGATATGAGCCGGAAAATCACACAATATTGAACACCCGTGGACGGTGAGATGAACGCGACTCGACGGCTTGAAATGTCGAAGAAGCGAAGTCTATATATATAAACCTGGAAAGTATTTGTAATGGAGTAAAACTTTGTGTGGTTTTAACAGTAATAGTACGACGGAGGAAGACTCTATTTTTTTTTAATATAGCAAATGTACGAGAAATTTTCCTGCAACTAGCTTTTTTTCTTGGCTTATAGTAATCGTGTGGTTCCTCGTCAAGGCAGTTCCCAATGTTTTCTTTCTTCTTATATTTACTTTTATTTAAATCGTTTCCAAGTTATTTGATTTTTTATAAAGATAAAAATTTGATTCTTTTTATTATGGAAATAGAGGACAAGTCGTGTATACCGCCGAATTTCCATTTGTGTATGATCCATTGTTTTTGCAATTTTATTAACACTAAATACGTAATGCTAAATTTCTATTCGATGATCCAGTATGAAACTTAACTCAGCATATAAAAATCTTCGACGAATTGCACGTAAAGTTGTGCAAAATCGCGTGCTCGCTCTTTCTCTCTCTAGTCTATAAAGTATCTTGTCGAACGCGTTGAATAGCGACTATCATGGGAATAAATAAAAAAAAAATACAAAAATAGAGAAAAAGAAAATAAACTCCTCGAATGCGTTGAAAAGGAGTTTGGCGAGACTGATTGATTAATGGATTTATTGCGAGTACTAAGCCATGCAGTTATATATATAATGGATGTATTTACAGAAGAGGCCTCGGAGTTGGCGTTGCGCAATCGAGATCTTATACGTGCGCACCATGTGTAATTACTCTGTGTGCGAGATACTCTCTTTTCCCGAGACCTTTATATATAGTCGGTTAGCGGGTTTATACATGGACTTGGAAAATAGAAAATGGAAAATGGAAAAGGTTACATTTGGACAAGTTGCTTTTTGCCTCTAAAGTTAAAAAAATAGGAAGAAAAGAAAAATCAGTAGAAAATCGTGCGCAATATATGGGGATTTTAGCTTCTATCTTGCGTTATTTTAAGCGTATCATCGGTAAAATAGTTTTTAAAGAAGATAATAAATTAACTGCAGAGCATGCGAACGAAAATAGTCGGATATCGGATATAAGAGGGAAGGAAGAAGAGAAAAAATGTTTCAGTGTCGAAGCCAAGCGGGAATTCAATATACATAGAAAATTCCCACCATATCCATCGAGTTTCCAGTATAGAAGTTTCCTATTTTCGTTCGGAGAGACGGAGGGGTATCCGCTTCGAGTTATATACGTGCCGGAATACTGCGCGCCTAACTTCTAAACTCTGCCTCAATTAGCGAGGTTCACTACGGTAATTGTGGACCATTAATAATTTAAATAGAAATTCGTTTTAACGCAGAACTCCGCGCTCGAGGATCGCCAGTTCAGTTTGGTGTAATTTCATGTAATTGTCAGTTTTTATTTTGCATTGGAATAACGCCATTATGAATGACAAGACGATATGCGAAGAATTTTAAAGTAGAATTGTCCATTAATAAAACATGAACTCTGAAAATTCATTACTTAATCCATTTTTTCTTTTCATTTTAATCTATTATATGATTCATTTGTTGCAGTATTAATTATGTAATGGTTGATCTTTCCAGATCGTAACATTATTTAAAAGTATTCAAAAATAATTTTGGCTTATGTTTGTTATTTTCCTTGTAATACATATATAGAACTCAAAATGTATTCTGGAAATTATCATTGAACACAAAATGAATTTCAAATGAAAATCGACTCGTATTTATACTTTGGGCGGATGGTAATCATAAATTGTAAAGTAAATTTTTACCAATAGGTAGAACGATGTGGTTACTCTCTCTCTCTCTCTCTCTCTCTCTCTCTCTCTCTCTCTCTCTCTCTCTCTCATCGCATTGCATATATCAGACGCTGAAGATTTCATAATATAGTACACCTTTAATATGTATAAAATTTTAATATGTATACATATTCATGACGTATATGCATGGAAAATATGCGATCTTTTACAACGTAGTTTTCAAGTTCTGCCGATTTGATTTTCAAAGAGAATCTCTGTCTCTCCAGAATATGAAGTCAATTTAATACAATTATAATACTCGAATACGACTCGAATCTGCATGAGTCGATTTAGAATCTAAAGTGTCAGCTGGCATGTCGACTGAGTAAATACTGAACATTTTCACAGAACGTTAAATGTAAATTTAAAATTATTGCAAATTTTATTTAGTTATATGCCTATGACTTATATCCATTTTCCATTGCTACGCAGTAGATATTATTAGGTTTGCTCATGTCCGCGTCGTTTGATGAATTTGCTCAAAACATTACAACGATTGAGAATAGACTCGAATAGAGAGCGTGGTGAAACTAATATTTCCAATATAGCGCTATTGGCGTAAATAATAGTTAAAATGGCGTTCTTTTGCTGAATCGACTAAAATTGTCCTAGACAGCTTCTCAATTTACTTTGAACTTTTCTTAATTCCTGTCAGAACCCCGACCTTTTATGAATTTCTGATAACGATCGGATTTATTTAAAAAATGAAGGCTATAAAAACGCATTTTTCGATCATTTAAATTTCAGTCCACACGAGGTTTCATATAATCGCTGATTTCTCCAAAACAAACACAATTTTCCATGTCAGTTTCATTTCGTCTGGCGATAACTCTCTCTCCCTCTCTCTCTCTCTCTCTCTCTCTCTCTCTCTCTCTATATATATATATATATATATATATATATATATATATATATATATACATAACCAATAGAGACTGAGGATAGCGTGGCAATGGAAAAAAATAAATAAAATCGTACCAGCCGAGTAACCAATCGTCGTTATTACGAGCGCACCGGGGTAGCGTTCTCTTTAACCGAGAGTTAAGATGCCAGATCGGGATTCTTAATTGAAAGTGTATATATATATATATATATATATATATATATATATATATACACCGGTGGCGTGTATGCCTTAATATACATGTATTGTGCACGATGGTATATATATATATATATATATATATATATATATATATATATATATATATAGAAGAAGATATGCAGGGGCGTAACCAACGCCGGGGCCGCTGATGCACCGTACGGCCAAGCTTTAATTATTTCGTATATATAGTTAAACCGTGGAGATTCGCGGCGGCTGATTTTCTTTTAATAACCCGATGCAACCGCGTGTAATAAATTATATATATATATATATATATATATATATATATATATATAGCTCGACGCTGATTTTCCGTTGCTGTAACGCGCATGGAGAGCATATAATATTCTCGAATACTGCTGATATACAATGGAGACGAGTCAATTATTTTCAGATCATAAGGTTGAGTATAAATACAAATGTGTGGAACTATGAGAAAGTAAATTCGTATAGATAGATTCTTGTTGTGTGTGTTTCTAGTTGTGAATTATTTTTTTTTCGTTTAGCCAATTAATATTTATATCAGAATACTTAAGATAAAAAATATATTGCGATATGTTAACAAGTCTGAATATCAACCTATGTAAGGTATACATTCATTTTACATCTACTGCCAATGTAAATCTTCATATGCATATTAGACAATTTGAAGATTTTTATTTGTACTTACACGAAAGACATTCGAATCGTTATGAATGAAACTAATTTACTGTTACCAATTAATTCGATGAAAAAGATTTCATTTCATTAGTGTTTTATCTAAGTCATACGAAACATTGAGTCGAAAAACTGATTAGCATTTTATTTAAGTTCGACTTCAAACCGTCTGGTCCAGTATCGATCTTTTTTCTCTTATTGCTCATTACCAGTTTAAGAAAATACAAACAGGTGAATAATCTAAATTCTTGTTTTATAATTGAACTGGTCATCAGACCAGTTCAATTATATGATGGCCTTTTAACACACTTTGATCTTTCAAGTGGGTCAATAAGTTATATTATTTATGTCTTTGAACTTTCTTCCGATTTTTTACATATTTTATGTTAAACAGTCGGAATGCGAATTATTTAATATATATTTTCAAATATTTGGCTTTGCTAATAGTATGTTGATTTAATTTTTCTCCAGTTCTTCACTGTCAAAAGTCAACTTTGTTAAACTCATTCAAATAAAAACGGCAACCACAGGCTTTCATTTCCTATTTTTGATAAAAAAAAACATATTTTTTTTATTTATTTCAATAAATGGTGTGTAGTATTTTTGCAATAGATAAATACACTAACAGTAGGTAATGTTGCAATATACAATAGAAAATAAGAATAATGAATGATAGTGCATGATGTACAATGAATTTAGTATATTAATGATAAACATAAATTTGACAACATTAAAACACTATATAATTGTAAACATGAGAATAAAGAATGATAATAATTATATAGACTTAGTTCGGATATCGAGCTTGAAATTCATTTGATAATTGCATTTTTTAAATACTAATAATCCAACGAATCTTAGTTTGAAGAGAATTACACATTCTTCTTCGTTTTTAACCGGAGAATGAAGTCCAAAAATTGATGATTGAGTGATTGAAAGTTATTTAATACTTAAGTGATGAAGATGGTAAGAGACCAGATAATAGAAGCGTGAGTCACAATAGGTAGATGAAAATTTTGATATAAAGTAGGCTAAGTCGAGGCGATAGAATTTTTCAAGCTTCCAACCAGTTCCCATATAAAATCCGATAGTCTAGGAAATGGCAGGTTACATCATTAATATGACCGTCCAATTACTGCCATTTTTACTTTTCTTTGACGACTGAATAAGAAGACTATTCGAGAAAGAATTGAAATGAGAATTATGACAGTATTATGTACTCGTATAAGTAAGAACATAAGACTTGTCATTGTAAATTTCAAGACTATTATTAGTGGATCATAAACGAATATTTTTAAGATCGTATTGTAATTTTATAATACCTGTCGATTGAAAGGATACTTAAATAGTTTAAGATCATTAACAGAAAGTAGAAAATCGAACCATGACTGTGACGATTGGCCGAGCCAAATGCAAGAAAGTCAAATATATAATGTGTTCGAAGCAAAATGGAAGATGTTATTTATATTCAATATAATTATAAATTTATATATACATGGCTCTCGAAAGTTATACAAAATATATTTTCCAATTGGACAATAATTAATGCTACATAAAAAATAACCAAAACGTAAAAAGTACATATGAATGAAAAGACTTTCTCGTAGTTGCCTTTTTTTATAATATTAGAATGAATGTGATAAGGGTGGCTTTGAACGGTGAAATCATTAGAAGCGAAGAAAATCCATAATCCATAAAATATTGTATATTATTCGAGATATTAATTATTATTGTACTTTGTCAGTTTTTTTAATATTCTTCTTGTGTTCGAAGGTGGTTCCTTACGAGCGTAAAATAGAACCTCATTGCCAAGTCGGGTATAGAATATATAGAAGATCGACATTCATTTATTTTGTTCAATATAATTTATTTATTTTGTTTTATTATAAAAAAATAAGAGGTAAAATTTTATTGTGAGTAATGCTAAGTTTACAATGAACGATTAAGAATGACATATCCATGATAATAATCGATGTGCTCGCTTTTCATCATTTTCTATTGTTACTTATATTATTACTAATGCTCCGTAACAATTCGCTGAGGCTATGCGACACTTGAACAGTGATCTCTAGAGCCGCCTTCGAGTAGGCCGCAAGCTCCTCATCAACCTCGCTGGAATTTTTTTGGGCAGACCCGGCGATCGTATTGGACGCCCTCAGCAGGCTCTGCACCGCGTCGAAAAATTGCTTTTGAAACTGTTCAATTGACTGCTTTGTGGTCATTAATTTCATGTAGATGTCGTGTATGACCTCGGCAAGCTCGATCTTTACATCGCTCCATATAGTTTGAAATTCGGGACTCTTACTTTTGGCCTAGAGAAAGTGGATAATTAATTTTTGCTACAGATCGAACAGTGGGTGAAAAGTCGTTTAATTTACTTAAAAGTACATTAAAACACGCACTCACAATACTTGTCAAATGAATTCTTTTAAAATACATGATATATTCACTATTTAATCATTGATAACATCTAACATATCGTGGATCATTTTCATTTTTGGCGATTATCAAAGTAAAAATAAAATTAAGTAATCTGTATTTTGTGAATGCCAAACTTTAAGAACCGATATAGAAAATCGTAAGTAAATGATAGGTTAATTAATAATATAAATAGATTGTAAAGAATTATCTTTCGTTAAGAATGGAATTTATTCTATCAATGCATGTATGTTTCTACCATATAATGATACAATATTCTTATTTAATTTTTCCACCGAGTTCATAAGTTTAACAATAACTTCGCAATAGTTTGAAGTTATTGGACCTACTGTTAAACGATAATATAAAAAACTTTATACTGAATTTATTTATTGTATTAATTTCTTGTATTATTATCAAAAAATATTAATATTATCAAAAAAATCTTTTATGATTTAGATAGTATGAATAGGCTTACAGAAAAAGTAATTGTCACCAACTAAACAGCAAATAAATACAGACATCAAAAAAAATTTGTAAAGTACTTTATTTAACCATTTGTATGCTATTATATTAAGAACAGCCAGTAGCTGCAATTGTATAAGAAAACAAGTTTAAAAATACGATTTTTGTAGTCGATAAATAATGAAAAGGTAACAGATATAATATAATATGGATTGTTCTACTATATTTTAAAAAGCATACCCCCTTAGAGACGGTCTTGATATAGTCTTGAACATTATCGACTAACTTCCAACAGTGAATCTTGAGAGCTTTGTCCGCACTTTGCCAATCTAAGTTTTGAAGCTGGTTTTCGATGGACTCCGTGCTTTTGGTGATATTCCTCTCGCCATTGATAATCAGATCAGAGAGAGCAATTTCCAAAGCATTCTCGTCAGATTCATTAGCCGAGGCTAAATGAGCCAAATAAACTATTAATAATACGTACTTCATAATTCACGAATCTTGACTTTCACAATAACAATACTATGGCGAAATTAAAAGTAAATTTGAAACTGATATGCTCGAGCTGTAAGTGATTTTATATATAGGTGTCACTTATTTAAATACAAAATTATTAAACGAATAAATTATGGAGATAAGGTGGCGATTAATATTTTAAAGGAAATAGATTTTTAAATGACTATCGAATGTAGCAATGACTGCTTACTTCCGAAGGCTTCTTAAAAAAGAAGAGCCGAATAAAGGTCACTTCTTGTTTCGGAAATTGAGAATAACCTTTGAACTGGCGGAGTTTTTCGCTTTATGAATAACATTGCTTAAAGATAATTTACGCATTGAAGCATTAAAGAAGTATAGTGAAATTATCGAGGTCACAGGTGGCTCATACGTGCGCCAGGCCAGCTAAACCGTTGGATTTAAAATTTATAAAAATATCGAAAGTGTAAATGTTTCATATACGTATTAATATAAGAAAATTTTTAGAAAAAACGCTTATATATATCCATGTTTATAAAATACATGTAATCAAATGATTATAATCATATGATCGAAAACTGTAAAGAATTAATTTTAAAATTCGTCAAAACTAAATCATTTCATAATTTAAGAATTCCTATGGAACTGTTGGACAACCATAATATTATCATTCGAGACCTTAATGCATATTTAAATCATTAAAAATCACACCATCATCATACTGTTTCCTGTTCAGCTCACTTTAAGATTATTAGAGATTTCATGTTCAAATGCCTAATGTATAATGAGGATATATTCGGCACGTGTAATGATAATGCAAATTACAATCATAAAATGAGTGAGGTCAAACAACAATTATGAAAAATAAAAGTATTTCTTCTAATGTGAACGTCAATTCTTGTTTTAGAAGCTAATACAGTATACTGCCATGTCATTAAAAAAAAACAAAAAAAAAACAAAACAATGACATAACACTCTATACTGAATATAACATTAATTTGTGATATAGAATAATAAATTTCCACACTCGCGCTGAATTGGAATATTGGACACAGGAACGAAACATCATTGAGTCAAAATTCAACGTACACGTGTTTGGATATTCAATGATTTGTACAGACCATGAGCCATTTGAAAACATTATATTTGACATTTCAACAGCCCGACAATTATTCTACAAATGTGGTTCTCAGATGAAAACGATGTACAACACACAATAATTATAATAGCAATACGAATAATAAAAATTACGTAGCTATTTTTTTTTTTCAGCTAAAATTGCGATACTTTTTCGTATAAAGTACGACGATTCTTCTGAATTATTAAGCCGGAGCTAGTACTATATATAACTAGTAAATATATTATAAACTTTAGGATATCTATATATGCCGAATGACATACAGTTCATCGCGTAGGTGTATATGTGCATATAGATGGATCAGCATCAGAAGTTATCGATCGTTTTATACATGTATGTGTTTCAGCTATATTACCTGATGATGATTGTATGATTTTTTAATCTCGGTGATGGACTTTTACACTAGCCTTTCTTGTCCCTAGATCAACATTAATTGTTTTTCAGATCTATTCTTCTTTTAAGAAGAATTTTTTAATTTAATTATACAGTGGATTTTGCTGGTTGCATGAAATTACAGTTTTAAAACAATATCACATGAGTGCAATTCGTGAATTATGTTACTTTTATTATCTGATTTAATTTTTATTACTACTACACTGTTTTATCTAAAATTTTGAATTTGCACGTTGCGCATAGTAGTGACGTACATGTTGATTCATTTCCGATGTAATGAAATATGCAAATTATTCCTTTCCGCGTGATTTTCATCCAGATCTGAGGTTTAAAAACCATTCATAAAAGTTCCACATATGATACAGTCAATAGACATTTTATCCAAACTATCATATAATCGATTTCTTCGATTCGAATTCTTGAATCTGTAAAAAGCGACGAAGTAGAAAGTCAATGCAGAGAATATATTCGTTCAACGAGTACTGTATCCGACAGTTTACCGGACGGATGGACGAAAAATGAAACTCCACGGGTATGAACTCGCAAGTTGTAGTCTTCTTTGCCCTGGCCACGGAACGAGAGCGTCGGCAGGCCCAGAGAAGAGCACCGAGGGTATAATGCGGATGCATCCTCGCATTCGAGCACGATACGACTAAAAGCTCTCAGGATCACCGCAAGTGGTCGGACAATCGAAAATCTCTTCTCTTTTATTTCAACAGGACAGAACGGTAATTCGAATTTTCCATGAAGCGTGTAGGTCGCTCGCAGCAGTCGCGAGGTAAAAGCCGTGCCTTTAGCCTTTGCTATGTTTTTGGTTCTTTTTTTTTACCAAAGTTCCGGCACACAATTCGCTTTCTATTTTCAGAATTTTCAGAGTTACGCTTATAATTTTTAAATAAAGAGGGGGGGGGGTTATTGGGACTGACATACATTGGTGTAAAATTACAGTAAAAAAATTGACCGATTTCTTCTCGCTCGTAAAATTACGAACACGACTTCTTTTTCAATACGAGTTTATCGTAAGCTATCTGGTTTACCTAATTAAGTTGTTCGAATATTTAGAATGAGATTTAAACAATCAATAGAGACGAGTCTTATTTTTAATTTTTTATTATAGGCTGTATATGTACCCATGTATTAATTTTTTAATTAATATTTCGTCAAATAATTTTGCTATTAATATTCATATTTTTATTCACTTAGCTGTGCTGAGAACATTTATTATTGTGAAATAAGACATATTTCAATTAGCGATAATAATGGACGACTTGTCTTTGAATGTTGATCGTGGGCGCTTAAATCGAGGTTTTTTTTTCTCAACGTCCCCAAATCTCGTGTGCACAACGCATTGGGCAAAATCAAACCTCGCTTCATCAGAAGCAAACAAACCGGAACGGGAGAGCAAAAAGACGCGCGGACCGCCCTGACTGCGTATGACGAGCGAATTTTTCGCGATCAAGCTATATATATATAGAAAGAGAGTTGGTTAATCGATCAGCGGAAGATCGACGAAGCCGCTGATCGCTCGATGAAATGATATGTATATATATGCGATTATTTTCTGATATAGATATCGATATATAGAATGGGATATCTCGAGCGGATCGAATCTCGTTTATGCGGCGACGCGGATGGGTGGCTCGACAGTGATTGCGTGACTTTTTGACGTTACTTACGGTTCTTCTCCGTTCTTTTTGTTTTTTTTTTTTAGCTAAGACCGAAGCTGCTCTTGGCTCTAGCTCTTTTTTTTGGAAACGATCTGATCAAAATAGGACGCTCGAATTTTTTTTTTTTATAGGGCAATGAATGATTTCACATAGGCGAAGATAATTTCTGCAATAATATTTGCGATGCTAAAGGAGACATGCTTATAGAAAATTGTTATTTAGAGAATAAACGATCGAAGAAACGATTGAATAGTTTTATTAATCAGAATAGTATGATACTCAATTAATATCGCTTTCAATTTTAATATTTCGAACATTTTCAAAACATCGCGGCATTTGAGCAGTTCCGCGTATTTCGTCGCTAAAGACCAACAGATGCCGGCAATGGTCGACGTTGTCGACAAGCGAAAATTTTGTCTATATTGTATTTTACTCGTCCCTCATCCAACCCCTCCCCCCTCCAACTGAAGGAATCGATCCCGAGCAGGACGACCGACGATTAATACCATAATCGAATCCTGGAGTTCTCTCTATATTTCTCTTTCTACTTCGATAACTTAAAAGGCGCCGCCGGGTCGGATTTCCAGCCGGGAGCGAGGGTGGAAGTATTCGCATATATATATATATATATATATATATATATATGTATATATATATATATATATGTATATAGGAATCCCAACCCCCATAATCCGCCTGGCGTCGCGTCGTTGCCCCCGCGCGCTCACAGATGCCGCGAGCTTCGTGGATCAATAATGTGGTCCGCAGCAGCTCGAACGCCGTGCGCCGTCGTCGCAGCGGCTCGGAAAAAAAAAATTGCGAGAGCTAATACGGTCAATGAATGTACCTATTATTTTCATAAAGATGGTATTAGTTTTCTATCAATTCTGATGCCAGGTTTATGTGTTATTTATTGGGGAAAGTGGGGCACTGCGGGTCTGTCGAGTGAAATAGGATACCTCTATTTATAACAAAACTTGATTTAATCATCAAAACTTAACTTAATCATTCTGTTGTCAAAAGTGCTTCCATACTAGATAGTTTATTCTCACAGTATTTTTGAATAAAGATATTTTATAAGACTTTTTTTTTACGAATCTTTATAGACATTTCAGCGATAAAAGTGCACTGTAGCAATGACGCAATGAAAGCGAGCAAGTTAAATTTGTAAATATTCTAAAGTTTAAATTTTGACTTGTTATAGAATATTTGTTAAATTTTCTATATTGTTTAAAAAAAGTTATAACAAATTGAAAAACTAGTTACAAAAGGTACGGCGAACATGCATCTTGTTCATGTCTAAACAATGATTTCAACTTTTTATCATAAATTGTATGTTCTGTATATTTATTACGCGTGCATTATATATATATATATATATATATATATATATATATATATAATCTTATGTGCATTTTTGAATTTCTTAGATATTCGTATATGCCGTATGATATGTAGAAATCTTTTATTCATGACTTGATGCACGCCTGACAGATGGATGCTTTGAATATGTCTAACTCATTAGTATATTTCATAGTATAACTTCAATAATTATCAGTAAATGTCATGATCGAGTATAAATATTAATACATAAAAATACTAATAACTGATATAAATATCTTGCGACAACATGATATGAAGAATCATCCTTTCAAACCAAATAGAAAATAAATACATAAATTATGCTATATAATACTCTTAGAACTATATTTATTATATGATCTATCTATTTGTATAAAATTCATTAAAATATGTTTATAGTTAAATTTTTAACATGATAATATACTTATTATACCTTTCAAAATATAGTATATTATCTCGTAATCTAATAATTTTCCGTGGTCATGGAACCCCACCCTTATAGTTGTAAATAGATCGTTTTTTAAATAAGCGACTAAAAGAACATAAAAATTATAGAGCACAATTGTAAAACTTTTGATCATCCTGTCGATGGATTCGTTCCAGTCCAAGCTTCGAAACGCTGCGCTATACAGCAATTAAACCAGCGCTTACTCGACGAGATGCTCATCGAGGTGATCCATACCGCATTCTATCGCGCGATTCGGAAATGCCATTCCATATTGTGTACGGGGAGGACGGCTGCTTTGACGCGACTGCGTTCCTGCGAATGAGGGTGGCGAAGACCAGAAAACGCAAATAAAGAAGGGAACGTCCGTATGTGCCGTAGGGAATATTGCCTCGGAGCATCGCGCCGACGTCTGGATAGTCGATCTATATTAGAGGATGGAGATTTATCAGCGAATAGAGGGCCCCTCCATGATCGTATATATATATATATATATATATATATATATATATATATATATATATATAATATGTACGCGGGAGAAAGTACAGACACGGGGGGAGAGGGTCGCTTCGTACCGACCAGCCGGAGCAAGTTGCTATTAATCAACGTGCGGGCGCCGAGCAAGTGCTTCTCCATACAGTTCCTTCGCACTCGGGGTGGGAGTGGAGGGGGCTTTTATATAGGGGATTGGCGATGACTTTCTCGGGGGGGAGAGTGGTGGGAGACGGCTGAGGGGTCTAAAGGTCTTTCGGAGGAATTTAGAGCGCAGCGCACCAAGGGAGCGAAGAACGAACATGGAGGGAGGGGGGTATGTGGGCTGTTCTCGTAAATAGTGAAAACGGGAAGGCATCGTAAAAGATTGGAGTCAAAATTGTTCAATAGTGTTATATCGAAGTAACGCATGTTTTTCCGTAATTCATTGTTTCTTATTAATTAACAGGTTTTCACGTGCCCTTTATCTTTTTCAATAGATTGTATTTATTTACATTCTAGTAGTAATTTCTGCGATCAATGATATATTTATAATAGTTGATAGTATATAATGTTCTTTCTTGAATTGTAGTTACAAAGAAAAAAAAAGAACAAATATTTCAAATTATTAATCTATAAAGATTTTGCATATGACTGACTAACTGATCAGTTGTCTAATGGCCAGAATGATAAGAATTTCTATAGCGATGCGTTAATTCAACTGTAACCTGACGGAGTGAAATCCTAATTTTAAGTACTGGCGAATATGGAATCCATCGAATTGTTCATAAAATGAATCAGATATTGACAAACTTGGTTTATTATCTTTAGTGAAGTATTCCAGATGCAGCAAGGGATGTTAAGAAGGGATGTGCAGAAAATTTCCTGGAACTAGTTAAGTATGTTTCGTATGGTTGAGCGACTATCTCCTAAATAGATATGGCGTAAGTGTCAATGCTCTTGATCATGGCGTGAAAAACGAAATTTGTCGTATATGAAAGTTTTAAACTTTGCCAGAACGCCTATCATCTTCTACTTAGTGAGGTCAATGATCTTATTTGGGGTGATGACAGTGTATGTGTTTGAGTTGGTATGCAGCTCGTGTGGAAGATCTGTCGTAGATTGATCCGGTTGATGAGGTCTGTATGGTCACATAGTTTGCAGTGAAAATTGGATTCTGGTGTGAAAGGTCGAGACGAAAATCCAGTAAAAAGTAAGGGGAAGATTGAAATATTGAGGGGCTCCAGCGAGAATGACTTTTGGGAGGTTAATTCCTAGTCCATATAGTGCACTCAGATAAATATTATTTTAATGTATCGAAAAGATATTCGAACGAACTTTTTGTAATAATCTTGAAGTTGCGATTTCTATATACAAAACTTGGTACCTCTCATCTATGTGGAAAACGTATTTGCAGCCATGAATGGCATTTTTGATAAGCAGCACTGATAAGCTTACCTGACTTTAAACTGCAGATTGCCTTGGCTTCCTTTGCTTCAATAGAAACGTATTGATGCTGCATATTTGCATTAGTTACGTTGGAGACGGACACGATTTCCATGTAATTTACGATTCTCAAGGTATGATTTCGGGTGGCTTTTGCTTTTGTAAATGCAGAGCCAATGGACAATTATTTAGAGGACAAAGAACAAATCATTGAAACAATCAAGAATGTATATTGATATAGGTATAAGATATGTTAATTTTCGGAATTTGTCTTATATTAGTCAAATCGAACTAATAGAATATATTTTATTTTTTATTAATAACATTATACTTAAAATAATGCTATGTAAGTTTTTTTATAACATGAGTATTTTACATATTTTATAAAATGTCATTAATATATTTATATACTCAGCAACTTCAACAATGTAAGATATTAAAGATTCTTAAATAAGTCATAAAATAAAGTTAAAAAATGAATGAAGTAAAATAATTATTACAGTATTATAGTAAAAAGTAGAATAACTACATGACACCTGTTCAAGTGTTACCTTCATTAGATCAATATCTTTCGTAAATGTTAGTATCATATTCTTGTACATCTTTGATAACTAATGTGAAAAACTGTTCCAAACTGTCCATTTTGAAAATTGTTAACAGTGGACAAACTACTAATAAATCTAACGTAAAATAAAAATTCCATATTTTTCTATTCTGTCAACAATTAAAAAAAATCCTTTCATGTTTTCAATAGTTTACAATACAGTTACAAATACAGGTTACAACGTTTCTAGATTACGGTTAAAACCACATTTTTGCCTCAATTTTTGCAGCTTTAAATAAATATCGTAATTGTTCGTAGTGTATCAATGACAGATATTTATTAATGATAGAAACGTTAGTGAGATTGGAATTAAAATGTAAAACCATTATAACTTAATATTTCAAAAAGTTCTTATTTAGGAGAATCTAAAAGCAGTTCACCAATAACAGATGCTCTTCAAGGCTTTTTCAAAAAGTTTACTCTCATTAAGCTATATTAAACAACCTGTCAAAACTTGCTTGAGTCGCCTCCTGTCGCCCGCTCTATATGTGCCTTGAGCTTACCTATATCTTAAGAATCAGAGACGCAGTACAACGATGTACAAAGTCACGCGTACAGACATATTTATATGCATGCATCCGCGCAAAAGTCGTGTTAATTAATATGGTGTTTGTTGCGGCGAGCCGCATGTTTCCATTTCTCAGGAGTCCAATGAAGAGCTGTTACCAGGACTTTCTTGTTAGATAAATTTCGGGCTGAGCTAAAATTAACTTTGTCTTTCTAAACAATTCACTCAACTCTGCACTATTCCATCTTGGGATAGTTTGGATCGTGAAATATAGATTAAATAAATTCTGTCAACAAATCTTAAAAGCAAGGTATTAAACACCATAAAAGTTGTTGTTCAGTTAATTATAACTTAATTATAACTTTAAAAAAAATTCTTCTTCAGACAATTATCATTCGTCAGATGTACAACAGCGAAAAGTTTTACAGAATATATAGTATATAATAATTTCTAGTAATAAAATTGCAACTCATAATAGCAATATAACTCTTTCAACAAATAATGTTTTAATATTACAACAATGATACCTCGACAATTTTTTCTTAACTTAATTTTAAAGAATCGAATAGTTAAACGTACTTTTATAGAGATCAAAATTGAATTTCAAACCTTTCATATCATTGTAATATATTAATATGATATATTCTTTGCATCTATGTTTTACAAGCAAATGTTTCTGACTCCTGATTCCTATATAATTAACGAGGAAACAGAACGAAACACAATATAATAGTTCTTGATCTAGCTGCTGTCAATAAAATTATTTTATATTTTGTACATAAATAAAAAATTAAAATATAAATATTTTTTTGTTACAATCCCATTTAAACTTGTGACAAATGTGCAAGATATCCAAATTAAAGATGGTATCTTTTCGATATTAAATTAATAATATTGTCATCAATTAAGACGCCTATTTAATAAACGCATTCGTTCGTGCAGGTATAATAAACAAATCAGTGCAGCTTCGGTTATCAATATTTAAAGGAAACTCGGTCGTTGAATAATTTAGAAGCTTTTATTGAGAACGCCGTCGACGTCGCCATCATAAAACAGCGGTTAAATATTTATAATTACCACTTTTTTGCAGGACAATCGAGAATCTGTCTCGTGCATCACGTACAGATATGTAATCCAACACCATCCTGAAAAAGCCTTCTCAGCCAGGTGATAGGATATATATATATATATAAATTGCAAGAGCAGACAATCCTTCCATTATCTCCCGTTTAAAAAATAAAGCCCGCTTTACGACGACCAGATACTCTTTGACACCAACTTTCCGACGCGGTCACCTATCCTCTCTCCGAAACTCGATTCGATCCACCGGCGCCACGCGTTTCGGATTTTTCGCGATCGTAACGCGTATAAAAATTCGTTGCGCTGTTCAACAGGGCCGTCGGACATTTCTACGAACAGGGCCGCTCGCTATCTCCTCCCGCTTTATCGTAAAATCATAGGCGGGCCCCTTTGATGATCCGCCGATCTAAGCAAGCCTTTGCCATTGACATACGAGGGAAATATCGTGCAGCTGTCCCTCGCGCAATGCGCAGGGCTCCAAGAAGAGCTACGCAGTTCGTCATTATTCGCGTATTTGTAATATATTTACGTTGACGGGGCTGTAGCTTGCAAGAGATACTTCAACGTTACTCGGAAACAAAGGACGAACGCGAATAATACGTATTTGATGTGATGCAACTAGTTACGAAACGTTTCGATGAACACGTTGGCGGTTTGCTTTTCGAGCAATTTCTAAAATCACATAATTTATTTGCTTCGTTGGGAAGTCGCCAAAAGTAGAGAATTTAATCAATATTGGTCGATATAAAAGAATCTCTCACTATAATTTCCCAATTAACCTCAGAAAATATAATAATATTTTTTCCTGACTAATAAGGGCCTGATTAGATTCTCAATTGATTCCCAAGGGTCTAGCTTGGTGAAATCGATCGCAAAATTCTAGGCAAAACTTTAAAAATTAGAAGAAAAGAACGACAAAGATAATGAAATGTGTCGGATCGTATGCAATATGCGACTATTTATAATACATTTTGATCAAACATCGTCCCCAAAAGAAAGGATGGAACCACCGTTGTCACGAGTAAAATTTAAAAAGTCCTTACTCCCAGATGCTTTTCGATGGGGGTGATCTGAAAATTTTCAATAGACACGAAAACGCAGCAATCGTCGTAACATTCCGCAACCAGGTACTTCGACACCAACGATACCCACGTTATATTCTTTTTCGCGTAGAACGCAACGATCTTCTTATATACAGAGAAGTCGGTTAAGTTCCAGCCTATACATTTTTTCAATGATAAATAAAATAAATTACTAAGCGCGATAACAAACTATGATAACAAAAACTTCCACGTACAATTAAACTCATATCTTGAGTCATACCGTAAATCTCGACACCCTGAAATTCATGCCTTTCAACGTTTTGGCTCGAATTATTCTATACAGTAATATTTGCCAGCCAACACCTACATTCAGTATACACAACATTCAGCGCTAATCCATCGTTAAAGACAGCATGTGCCGCTATTTGCTCGAAAAACATTTGCACAGCCGACCCCCCTCCCCCTCACGCCACATTATTTCGCGAATCGGAAGAATCAACAAAAAGGAATGCGGCTCGCGCTCCAATTTGCGTTTATAAGTCCCTACTTATATATAAACCATGGGATATAAACCACGTAATTGGACGTTTCGCCGGTATTATAATAAAACTAGATACGGATATCTCTCTCTTTTTTTATAAATTGTAATTTACACTTATGTACTTGATATATAATTAAAGAATTTTCGCGCGATAAAAAAAAAAAACTGTGGTTAAAGAAACGGTTAAATAAATAAAAGGAAACAGATCGCTCAATATTCGGTTAATACAAAGTCAGTACTATATAGAAATGTACTTAAGACACTCATCGCTTCCGCCCTCGATCTTTTCCCAAAACCGATCTGTATCGGTTCCGCTGTGCACAATTGGCTCGTACCACCCGTGCACGTGCACTTTGGCGAACGCTGCCGCTCAACGATACATAAGGCATAATCGAGTCATAAACTCCTCACGTTTCGTTGGCGCAAAACTGTACATCTTGCTTGATTTCACGCCTGGGCGCGTCGATAATAACGCGTGTGACAGAAAGGGTGAGAGAGTGAGAGAGTGGGAGGGAGAGAGTGAGAGAGAGAGAGAGAGAGAGAGAGAGAGAGAGGCGGATGGATGAAATTATAATTGAGTCGCACGCTCACGGCTTCCCTTTCGTTCCTGGAACGTGATTTGAGAGAATAGGAGGTGGGGGGACCGGTGAGTATATAGATGTAATGGGAGGGCGGCAAGTGCAATCTTGGCTAGTGCTTGCCTCGACACTTTTTCTATCGATTGCTTCTTTTTTCTTCTTTTCAGCCGAACTCACAGACATATATATATATATATATATATATATATATATATATATATTTCTGTGCCGAATGTACGTTCTAACCTAACAGAAACCAAAGTTGCTGCCACACAAACAACTGTAGAAGTTGCTGTAGGAGGGAGGGGGGCAGAAGTTCCACAAACCGCCGGAAGTTTCTAGTTTCTGGACACCGAATCGTGTAAAACTTCGAAATCGACTTTGATTCTGGTTGGAATATGCATGATCCTGATATTTAGTGTAAATTGGCTAAAATTTAGCTGCAGAAGATATAAAATTATATATCTGTTTCGTTTACTGAAGTCCAACGAATATTAAAAAATTGATCGGTATCTCTGTGATTAGATGATGCATTAAATTTTGATTTTAGACAAGAAAGATCTTTTAACGTTGTTACAATACGTTTGATATGTTTCAAACTGCTTATTTTACGTCCATTATCACGCAAATTTTAATCATAGTTAGTTTTTTTACACACTTGTACTCATTCTCATATTGAAAATAAATGCAATTGTCATATGTACGTACTATAAATACCGATCATTTATATTATAAATTAGGTCTTTATCTGCACAATGTTCTTTAACAAGGTATCTATTATACATAAGACAATGCATTCTATTAAATTTCAAATTACCTTTAATTACAAAAATTAATTACATTTATTTGTTCAATTCTAATACATGTAAATAATATACGTCATCAATTTTTATTCAGGTATGTATAATCATATTTCGACGACATCGTCAATCATCATCCATTCGCTATTTGCAGAATATCTGGTAATATTTAATGCTTTTCTTAAACGAATGAATGCTCATTAATATAATGAATTATTATACATAAACCATTCGACAATGAAACATAACCAGTTTTACTATCGAATATTTACTCTTAGGGCTCTTATTAGGGCTCTGAATCTTGCTTGTTCTTTAATCATTAATACTTTTTTATTATCTTTTTCTCTTTCATCGTCTTTATTTATTTAATTATAGTTTACATTTTATTACTGTCATACTTTTAGCACTGCGCGCCGAAAATTTCATTGTCATTTAATTTTTCAATTCTCAGTAGTAAAAGTCGAAATTCCGTCCGAGTTTTTGAGTTTGAGTTTTGACATTTTTCGGTACAGCTGCATTTGTATCTAAACAGCGCGGCGAACTTTCCAAGCCAACAAACGAACGACAGTGATTAAACCTTTATTTATATTTACGAAATCCCAGTGATTTAGATATAGAAGAAGTTTACTGGATGTCTCATTGCTCGTTTTCTAAATAATTTATTAATTGCCGCATTGCGGAAACCGCTGACTGCCGTTGAATACGCATAATACGCAAGTACGCGCTCGTTACATGGGCAATAAATATCGATTTAGGGCCCGTGCATATCGGTCGCTCGCGCCAGTGATTTCGCGTTGAATTTTCAATTTCGGCCGCTGTCTCGCTGCGCAAATCTTACTCCAGATGCAAAATTGCGATTTTCGAAAAATCATACCGCCGGCGTAAGCGAAGTGTAACGCGGGGGGAGGGGGGGGGTTCACTTATGATTTTCCGCGTGCTTGTATTTAAACGCAGGTAACGCGCACCGTTGCAAGGTCTATAGATAGGTATATTGAGTTAACCGAAGGAAGTGAAAAGTCGGAAGAATCGAATATGTATATATATACGAGGGAAGAGCTTCTGGAACGCGCTGTACATTCATTTCGCCGTCTTATGCGATGAAGACAAGAAAAACAAAGCTGATAATATAGCCGGGTGTGCTCGAGCGGTTACGCAAGTTCTGCACAAAGATGTTTTATATATATATATATATATATATATTATTTTAGCAGCGCTGCACACAAGAAGAGCCGTATTATCGAGCCTGCGGAATTTGTAAACAGACAGAAAAATGAATAAAGCGAGCGTTTCGAAAACGTATGTTTGGGCTTTCGGCGTTCGACGGAGTCTAGAATATATATATATATATATATATATATATATATATATATATTCTCGCGAGTGTGTATAACATCGTTGTTTCCTCCGTGCGATTCCGTCGGCGCGGAAGTCGTCGGTTTCTGCAATTATGTCTATTACCCAAGGCGCGTTGTATAAATGCCCGAGCGCAGTACGTAACGTAAAAATCAAGCGTTCTCGAATTCGTCCGATTCACGGGTGGAGAATGGGCGCGTTTCTACATATGTATCTATGTTCGAAGGAGGGGGCCCCTTAAAATCAGTTGCTTCCCGAACCAAGGAGAAAAAAAAACTAAACGAGAGCAAAACACAATTCAAAATTATTGTTATGCCGTAATGTACAGCTGGGTTTCAGGTAAGCTTAATCGTCTCGAAAAATGAAGGAGGAAACCATCTATGACAGTGAATGCGACGAGGAAAATTTTACGCTAAAAACGTATACGGATGTGGAATTAGTATATTAGAAATCATTTCATCATTATAATACGATAACTTATTTCACGTCAACGCGTTTCATAACATTTGAAAATAATAATTACATCTGTCGAGGGATGCAAAATATACGATGACAGGGATATGTTCGATAAGCAAGCACGAAAACCAAATATTTTCTAATTATTTTTTCTTATTCTAGACACAATCTTAGAAGTATAGATATAAGCTTATAATATTATCGTACAAATTGTGTCCTATTGTGCCGGTGTTTTTTTATTTATTTTGCATTATCTTGACATATTTATAATCTACTCTTATCGCTGAGACACGTGCAAGATACGTTACACGTGCTGAGATCACTGAGTCACGACATTTTCTTCAGCAAAAATAGAACGGTACGAATTAAACATTTATTACTTAATTGAATTGAAATTAAACTTGAATTTTGAACAAATCTTTCATTCGATCAAATTGGAATAATTAATAAATGAGAGCGTACGTTTAAACAAACATAATAGATTAAAAACTGTATGCTATCATAATGTAAACACACGCGCGTACGCACGCACGCACAATTTCAATGAACTTTGACGTTTGGACAATGATTTTTCTAAAATTATGGGCTACGTAAAGTACTATTGAATTTCACAGATAGAATAAAATCTCATTTTAGAGAAAAATATTTATTGAAAAGAAAAGTTTCACGTCAGCTACGTACAGGGGCAAATAATTAAAAATTACTGATCAGAATGAACAAAAAAGAAAGGTCATGAATAAATAGAAGATTTAATACAATATTTTTAGTTATGAATCTGTTTGTTTCTTCTCGGCTTCATTTGCAAATTCTAAAAATTAACCAAAAATTCCGAGATATCCCTATATTCCGAGATATATATGAGAAAAAATGTTACTTCTTTCCGGATGTGCAGTTTTTTTACGAAGTAAAGAAAAATAAATCACTGTATGTATATTAAACTGCTTCGATCGTCCGTTCTATCCCTCAAAATATATAAAAAAAATATATATATCACGCCCGATGAAAAACAAATTGAATGGTACGCGTGTGGAATAAAAAAAGAGTTCAAAGAGCGCCGTTATTTTATATTGACCCCAAATGTTATGCATATATATATATATATATATATATATATATATATATATATATATATATATATATATATATATAGGAAAAGAGGGGCCCGCGAATGAAGAGTGGCAAGGGCGAGAGTCGCTGAAAGCTGGAACGTCCCCTCGTTAAATATTTATCGACAAGTTGCGGAAATCCCCACCCCTGTGGTCCACCAATCCAGACCCGTTTCCGGACTCGGAGCTACAAAAGAAAAAATAACTAAAAACAAAAAACAATCAAAAGAGGGGGCGCCGTTATCTTCCATCATCCCCTTCATACTTTCAATTTAAAATGAATTTTGCGGCGTGCTCAGCCATGACGCGAAACGGGACCATTATGTAATGACCAGACAACAACGAGGAGCGTTAAATGAGAAAAAGGTAGAGAGAGAGAGAGAGAGAGAGAGAGAGAGAGAGAGAGAGAGAGAGAGAGAGAGAGAGATAGTGTATTAGAGATCAGACGGGGCGCGTGAAAGAAAGTCCCGGCAAAAATTAATGAATGGAATATAGATAGCAAGTGCCCTAGGGTGGCTGACAGAGGACTATTTCTTTATTTCTTGATTTTCTCGTTATATGAAATACGCCTGTGCTGCGCCAAGCGGAGATTTTAAACGACTCTGTCGTTCCGTTCGCTCGGCGAGAGACGACTCGGGGGGGGGGGGATTTTATCGCTTCGATCGGTTCTTGATTGTTATTATCGTCCTTGATATGCAGATTTGTCGGGAGCGGGGATGTTTTCTAAGTGATCCGTGTTCCAAATACACGAATCGCGCGGATAGTTATTTAGTTGCTAATGCTCGGAATTTCTCGTAAAAATGGATTCTAGTAAAAAGATCGTAAAAATAGATTATTCGAGAAAGAGTGATAGGTAAGTCATAAATGGATTCTGACATATGGATAGAAATCTTCGTTTTTGCAATTTAGGAATTTTAATACAATACAATTTTAATACAATTTTAATACAAAATTAGGAATTTTGCAAAGGAAAACAAATGCACATTTATTTTCTAAATTACAATCATATGTAAGTCGTATTTTAAAAATTACAAATTGTACTTATGTCGGCTATTTTTAAATTAATAAATATTTTTATCCATCATACAGTCTTTATAATGTAATATACTGGCTAAAATAATGACAATCAAACTGTCCTTGTTTATATTCACCCCCGAAGAATCTGAAATAGAACTGCCGACACCAACTTAAATTTACATTTTCCTTTGTTGTCCGATGTTTCGAACCGCTACGGTTCATCTTCAAGGACAAAACTTTATTATTTTTATTATTTTCATTTTTTAATTATTTTTTAATTCTTAATCTAATTATATTTAGTATTAATGTTTATTTCAGATTCCTCGGAGGTGATTATTAGGATAGTCTGACTGTGATTATTTTAGTATAATATATTATAGTATAGACTGCAGGATCGATAAAAATATTTATTAATTTAACGCTAGTGATGTTGTTATTTGTATTAATATAAATATTTTGTAAACTTCAATGAATTTCGAAAAATGTAAAATGAATTAACATAATTGATTAATTACTGCAAGTCATATAAAAAATGCCGCTTTTCATTTACAATCCCACGCTGAATAATAATCTGAATGGAAAAATTTAATCTATTCCAATAAATTAATAAGTTCCGTGCTCGTTAAAAATTGGACCTTAAAAACCTTCCTAAATAAGAAACGGCGATAGGTAAGATCGAGCCAATTTGCAGTCGACGAGCGAATCGCTTTGAATGAGAATCAGCCTCTATAGACACATAGTCGAAGAAAAGATTTCAAAGTACATATAAGTCAAGCGAAAAAAAGAAAATGAGGGCAGCGGATAGAGGTTGGATAGAGAGAGAGAGCGAGAGAGAGAGCGAGAGAGAGAGAGAGAGAGAGAGAGAGAGAGAGAGAGAGAGTGGGAGCACGAAAAGAATACCAGGGAGGGTGTAGAGGGAGCATTCGCGAAAGTCTCTCGCGAAAACGCTGAATTCACGAAATATACAAGAGGGTCGGACTGCAATTAGAGAAACCGGCCAGAGTTTAGAAGCCGAGTATTGCATAGAGGCAGACAATGAGAATCAGAGACAGAGGGAGGGAGAGAGAGGGCGAGAGAGAGAGAGAGAGAGAGAGAAAGAGAAGGGGGAGAGAGAGGGAGAGTAAAAGAGAGTAAAAGAGAGCTTTGAGAGATGAAAGGATAGCACAGGTTGATGAATACGCGCCACTTTGCTATTATTGTTATTATATATATATATATATATATATATATATATATATATATATATGTAAGTGTGTATACCTGCGTGCATGAATTATTTAATAAGCGGTTGCGCCAGAAAAGGTTTCAATGGAGGTTGCCTGGATTCTAATGAAAATTGTAGAAAATGTTTCAGAAACTGCGGACTAACTCTCTCGTGTTCTTGCTGCTGTAAACACTCAATTATCATAATACAGCGAGACTTATTTCACGTAAAATCATTATTTTTAACGTACTAGTTAAAAAAAAAACAACAACAACAAAAGAAAATTATATTAAGAAAACAATTTTCAATTAAAAATTTATCAAATATCTTATGAAAAGTAGATAATTCACTTGTCTCGAGTGTAATTGTTGTTATTATGGGCTATAATAATATTAAAAGAATTTATATTTAGAAAACGATTGGGAATGAAAAATTTTTTAAGTAAATAAGTCTTTGCCCGAATATTATTGTCATTATTATGTATTGTAAATTCTATAAACCTAATGTAAGAAAATGAGCAGTTCGGGTAGACGATACTTTAAATAAATGCTATAAGATGCCTTCACTCGTGAAATGTATATGGTATATAT
The DNA here is from genome assembly GCA_018907035.1 of Sycobia sp. Sy_11. NCBI lineage: Eukaryota > Metazoa > Arthropoda > Insecta > Hymenoptera > Epichrysomallidae > Sycobia > Sycobia sp. Sy_11. Next base: position 1,414,186 of record JACCIC010000104.1, read on the forward strand.
CCAGTAATATTTAATGCAGTTATAAAACAAGTATAGTGAGTCGAAATAATAAAGGGATGCAAACAGACAAGGAGTTAACGTGTACTTAATTTGAATTATAAGCGTTAAATTTGAATGAAATCGAAAGCAGTTAAAAGTGATTAATTTCAAATGTATATGGAAATTGCGCTCGCCATTGCACTGACAAACGACCCATTCGCAAGCCTCTCAAAGACGGAGCAAATATGATTTTTTTTTTTTTTTTTTTGATTTCGCCGCCGTGTCTCTGGGAGCGGGTAACGCGTCGTCACTCCGACCCGGGCCTGAACGCGCTCGAACTCAATTTGACGCTTTCGGGCTTGAAATCCGAGCAGCATATTAAGACGATCGCCGTCACGGCCGACCCGCTGCGCAGTGCGTATAATTTCGCGATAGCCCTCGCTGTTTCCAGCTTACGCGAAAACGTTAGATTGCGCACGGATCCCGAACAGGCGCGCGCGTCGGGCGCGAGAGAGAGAGAGAGAGAGAGAGAGAGAGAGAGAGAGAGAGAGAGAGATTGCTCTCGCAGATTTAGCCGCTACCGCGACTGTCGCGGCTCGCGAAGCAAAAAAGAGAAGAGGTGGAGGATTGAGCAGGCGATGGAGGAGGACGCGCTAAATCTCGCGGACGCTCCGCGGCGGCGAACTTATCTCCGGGAGTATACATCAGGGTCGGCGCGGCATCGTGGACTGTCCGAAGAGTCCTCTCCCTTTCTCTATCTTGCTCTCTCTCTCTCTCTCTCTCTCTCTCTCTCTCTCTCTCTCTCTCTCTCCCCCCGCATTTCCTTCCTTTTTCCCCATTACCTTCCGCCTGTATACGTGGGTTGTCGCTCTCTCTCTCTCTCTCTCTCTCTCTGTCTCACACACTGGCCCTCCCACCTCCCTCTTCTTACGACTTTCCGTACGTCCACGTTTTTTCTCGCATATCCCCCCCCCCCGAACCCAGTACGGCTCTCGGTGTTATCTTGTTTTTACGCTGTAGGGGCGAGGAGTGGGCGGGAGTTAAGCGGATTCAGTGAGGGACAGGATTATATCCGCGAGAAGCCCCCATCCTCCTCGCACCATTACGCGGCGCCGCTTTTTATAATACCAAAACGGATCTCTTCTGTCTCCGTTTGTACGCGAGAGTTCTCCTCGATCATATATATATATATATATATATATATATATATATATATATATATATATATATATATATATATAATATAAGTTGTTGGCGAACATATAAGATCGGAGCTAAATTTTACGCGCAGGCGACCCGTCCCGAGTTGCCGCGCCACGGATCACGGATTATTTATGCATATGAATATGTACGATTATGAATGAGAAAGCCTTTGTGGCATGTATTTGTGTGTGTGTGTGTGTGTGTGTGTGTGTGTGTGTGTGTGTGTGTGTGTGTGTGTGTGTTTGTGTCTGTTTATTCAACCAATGCTACGATATCCGGCGAGTGCATTGGAATGTTTCAAATTTACTTTTATTCCCTAAAGTAATAATCGTCAGGCCGACGCGGTCCATTCGCGAGGCTCTAAAACTGCGCAATCCGTACAGTCGTTAAACGTAACGCATATTATATATATATATATATATATATATATATATATATATATATATTTATACATACACGTCCAATTGGAGTATATAGATTGTATAAAATATTGAATTGCCTCGGTTAAATGGTGCCTCGGGGTAGGGAGGCAGGTCTTAGACGAAGCTTATTAATACGTTTAAAGAGTTCCAACTATGGTTGCATTTAGTGACTAAATCAAGCTTGGGAAGTACAAGAGGTACGTACAAATCGTCCAAACGAACTCTCCGGTTCGAATTATGCTTAATAGTACATGGAAATAGCACGATGAGCATTGTCACGCACGCCTCGAATCCGTGTTTCATTATTACCACGAGCCTTTGGAACATGAAACTCGTCGATGCCCTTTACCTTGCTCGTGTCCAGCTCAATTTCTGCGTCCGCAAGCCCGGCACTGCTTTATAGTCAAATGACTCGCCGTTTTGCTTAGACGCGACGTTCCGATATTTGCATCAATAAGACATCGCCGAATCGTACGTCGCCAATCGAACTGTATCGGATGTAAATCTTGCCTTGGCAGGAAAAAGAACGCATATAGCGAGGAAAAAACAATAGACTTCTTCCCAGGCAGTCGATTATTTCACGAACTTAGTGAAATTATTATTGAGATTTTATTTACATTCTTTTATATTTTGAACTTGAAAATTGACAAAAAAACATATATATATATATATATACAATATATATATACAATTTTGCAGAATTTTGAAACGATTCCTAAAACACATTAATTGCGGCAATTCGCTGTTTATAGAGACATCCCCCCCCCCGCTGTTTTCCATGCGTCACGGCGTTACGTTGAGCGCGTTGACTGCGCGAACCTGCTTACAATTGAAAACTAGTATGAAACGGCCAAAGTAGCTTGCTAGAGAAAGAAATCGCAATAGTTCTTTGGCATTCAGTGGCACCGGATCATTCACAACTGCCGCGATATTCTCGTAATTCGGTCGTATTCCATCGACGCAAACACGATATCTCAGATAATCGACTTCATTCTGTATAAAAAAAAAAAAAACATCCGTTTAATTTAAACGTAAGTCTGTATTTCCCAGCTAATTCAAAAATATCTCGCAAAATTTCTAGATGACCCACTAAACCTTTCCTTTCCCTGTCGTATTAGCTCAAACAATATTTTTTGTACGAATCACGCAAATAATTTAGGGGAAAACCAACCGGACAGAGCAAGAATTCGTTATGACCTAGCGGAGTTGCAAAAGAGGCCAACGGGATCGAATCGGAATTATAACAATCGTCTTTTCAATCGACAGCAGTGTAAAAAATTTTTATTTTGTAATTCCTATAGTTAATTCATCTCTCGTCGATTCCGTATAAAAAGTTGCTTCAAAGCAGCATCTATTTCAAGAAGGCGATATTTCGCAGACCATTTTATACTATATATATATATATATATATATATATATATATATATATATATATATGTGCGCGCGAACGGGAAAAAATTGGGTTACGAAAAAGTTCACCGACCTAGTCGATTCTGACATTGAAAAGCAATTCTAAGAAAGCGACATCTTAGTATTCGCTGGCACAGATTTGCTCCTGCGTCATTTTTCATTCGCAAAATAGTTTCACACGAATTACGTTACTGTTTCGTTGAACTACGACGTACTTGGTAGGCATTGGCAGACCCATCTCTTGACAGTCGAACGAGCCGTCTTAGAATTTCGAATGCTTATCGAAAGGTCGACGACAGAATTAGCTCTAAAATAATCACCCTAAAACGATTCAAATGCCACGCGTTATCATTCTTAAAATCAATACGTAACATTGATTTATACAGCATAATTTTAAAACGAAAATGAAAATAATATGATATTTACACGGAGCTTATAGTGGGACTCCAGAAAAAGCAGGCACGATCTAATATTTGACTCGACGAACAAATATTTCGTACATTCGAAAGACAACTCGAGGCCAAACTCTCCTAAAACGATAAGCTTTATACACGTTTTGTACATAGTCACGTTCATATAGCTTTATACATCGTCGATTCGAGACGTTCTGACGAAAGAATTCCAAAGAACGCGCTAAATCTCCTCGCTCAACGAGCCCCTCGCCGGCTTCACTTCCCGTACACCGTACAAATTCCTGCGTTTTCGTTAAAAAAAAAAACTAGGCGCAAATCGCAATACCCATACGATATTGCGCCATAAACAAAAATACTAAATAATAGCCACGTGGAACAAGGTTGGCGCGCGATTATAAAAAAATTCGCTTTTCGAAATCACCTGCCGGTATACGAGAATCTCCGCATAAATTCACCTGTCCCTGGCCAATAAATCGAGACGGCGCGCGCGACGCGCTGTGTCTCTCTTCCTTCCCCTCTTCTCGTCTCGTATTATATATATATATATATATATATATATATATATATATATATATATGTATATATATGCCCTACACAGCTCTTTCTCTTTCTTCTCTCTCGGTTCCGACTGTATACGGAACGCACGGCCAGTCGCCGAGTCGACGACGCAGCTCTCGCTTTTTATACGGTCGCTCCCGCTCCAACCCTTTCTTACGCGAGCGCGCGCGCTTGCGCGCCCACATACACACACACACAGAGACATATACATAAATTCATATATATATATATATATATATATATATATATATATATATATATAATATTCGTGTCCGCGCGTCACGTCGCCTCACCTCCCGTTGTGTTCTTCGCTTTTGCCAGAGAGACCCGGTGAAATTGTTCCTTTCGCTTTCCGCGCGCGCGCGCGCGCGCGACACTTTTGCCCATCGCGCGCGACACTCGCCGCGTCTCCTTCGCCAACGTTGCGCCTTCTGAATTATTTATTTGCGCGTCCCTGTTTTTCCAGAGAGGAGATGTTTCGGATAAAGGATTATATTGACAAAGAAGGGACGAAAACGAAAAGAGGGTCATTTTTTGCCCGTAAAAGGAACAGGCGCGAAACTATAGGATTTTCTTATTATTTCGGAACAATGTAACTTTATTCACGATGATACTTTGCGCACTGTAGTTCTTTTAATTATATAAATTTTAGTTTCATGCCAGGATCGTTCTGATTATCTTGCCTTGACTTTTGGAGGAAACAGATACGTCATCGTGCTCAACGAACCAAAATTATTAGCAAAATACTGTAGTTTATATCCATAAATTTTATAAAAAATATTTTTTATATGACTCCCTATAGTAATATTCTACTAAAATTGGTAAGTTATGAGGATGTATTTATTTCGAAGAACCGATGATTCGGAAAGAGGTAAAAGATTTTAATTCGAAAGAACATATCTTTATTCAAGATGCGAAAAGAGACGATAAACATTATTAGCGCTGACAAAAATACTGACCAACCGCGTTCGGAAAATAAGCAAAAAAAAAAAAAATAAAATATCCATACAAAAATTCAGTTATACGTAAGCACTAATTAAATTAATTTAATACGCACTAATTAAATCGTAAAAAAATAAGACGTTGTATACTCGGGCTACAAACCCATTTTTTTGGTTTTTGGTAATAAATTAATATATAAAGAATCAAAATCGAATTATCATCTCTGTCTTTTAGTAAAAACTACACTCCCAGTTTGATCGTAATGCTCCGAGTCGACCAAGTTTAGATTCAAAAGTTATAATATCGTAACCGTCGAGAAATTGTTAGTATCCAGAGAAAGAAAAGCCTCGTTGCAATCTTACACTCTTTGGCGACATGGTACCTGGCGCTGCACCGCCTATTGTTTCCTTGCACTGTGTGTGCGCGTGATAAAAGGAGGCGAGAGAGAGAGATGCGCGCACGCGCCCGAATCAGATAAAAAACCTTCCCCGAGACTCTTTTACCGTATATATATATACACCTTTTTCACCGTCGCGTCGCCGCACGCGCGCGCACCTCCGCCGCGTATAATGCGCCTATGCACTTCCCTTTGTACGGTCCCGCGACGCGCCACTCCGATGCCGTGCCATAGCGCTCGCGCCGCGTTCTCTCGTTTCACCTGCGACTGCGACGCGTATATATGTATGTACGTACGTACGTACGTTTCGCAGGATCCGAGCCCCTGATCTTTTATTCATTCCCAGTGCGACGGGTATGAATGAATTATTTACTCGCAAAAATACATTAGGCATGAATGAATGTTTTATATATATATATGAACCCTTGGGCGGTCGAGTTCGTGTTTGATTTATTTATTATTTAACTATTAGAGGAGGACTTGGTAGTCCTGGATATAGTCACGGCAAAAGGTACAATATTATTTACAGTCGTACAAAGAAAGAAAATCACCTTTAATTATGATAAAATATAATTTACTAAAAAAAATTTTATAATTTATCTTGGAATAATGTAACGTTATAGAGGTCAAACAAAAAAGAAACTGTACAACAGGATACAATGCTTCAAATTATAATGAAATGGATAATTTGATGGCTGTTGATGAATTTCATTCTTTATACAGACGAAAGACAATCGTAAAATTATCATCGCCTCATGTCCGTCTGCATGCTTGAAGCTATCGATCCGACAATCATAGTTCCAAAATAATTCGTAACCTTGTGTCAATCAATGCGCAAATTATCGTTTCGCTCCTGTTTGACGCGTATTGAGTTGAGAAGTTCGGTTTTATTGATTTTGACATTGAAAATGTAGTTTCTAATTCTACTAAGTGCGAATATGAACGTCAATTCAATTTCTTTAGCTAATGCTACGCTATAAAGTACAAATGAATCCTATGGAAAAATCAGAAGGAGAGAGAGAGAGAGAGAGAGAGCGTGTGAGGGGCAGATTAATTGAAAAATGCATTTATTGCCGAGTATGTTGGGCAATTATAAAAATGTGGAAAGTAATTAAGTTTTTTTTTTAATAAAATTAAAAAAATATTAAACTAATTACAGGTACTAAACTGAATAGTACAAACTGAATTATCTTTCTGTAACAGTAGTTGTAGAAGTTGCATTATCGCCTGATAAATAGATGCAATTAAGATTTACGGTTAAAATTGAGCCTGCGTGTCAGGCTGCAGTAGGTCGAAGACGAAAGAAGATAATGAACCTCGGTGTACAGTGGATATAAACGTAATTCGTATTCAAACGTTGCAAAAGGATCGCTGGTTTCGTAACGGGAGCGGCGACGAATTCAACAGATAGGGGGTGTAGATGTACGAAAGGAGTCGTGGAGGGATTCCGGAACTTGAATTCGGGAACGGCCGGGAGGGGAGGGGGAGGAGTCTCGGCGGTCTCGTGGCTTCCGTTGCCCGATAAGAAGGGAGGAAGCAATATTGGGGGGTTCGTCGTGCGAAAGGAGATTTCGATTAGAGAGCAGTGGATGGGCCCGTGGAATAATGCCTTCGTGTAACGAGGTATTAGATATTGAAGCTCGCGAAGCGGAGCTAGCGGTCGACACGTGCGGACTTTCTCAGTCCGGATACGTATGTTATGCTGAGAGTGAGAGGGAGAGTGACAGGGAGAGAGAGAGAGAGAGAGAGAGAGATAAAAAGAGATAGAAAAATCATCACGATTCCATTTTGGCACAGACCGATAGTATTTGCTTCTGTGTATACATTCTATATTTACATGTGTGTATGCTGCATCAATGCATCCTCGACGAAGAACAGATAAAGATACGCCCATGTTATTGATAGTTTGCCACTTACGTCTATCTCCATTTTTTGAACAAAGTTCGCCAAAGTCTCGCGTTATTATACCGATACCCGTATGTAATGCGGTAGCGTGGTTCGAGCCGAGATAATAATCCGATCCGCGGGCGGCGTCTGTATAATTGGAGTGAAAGCGCACGTAATATCTCGCTAATATCTTAATTGCATCGACGGGGCGTGCTGTGGTACGTAAACCGCGCGGGCGCGCGTGTCTGTGTTTGCGTTTGTCTTTGTGTTTGTCAATCCGACTCTGCAAGCAGAATATACGTATGTACGCACCCTCTCCCCCTACCCCGACTTTCGCCAAAAAGGGCAAAAGAGGAGAGAGAGAGAGAGAGAGAAGGCGGGATAATTTAATCCACTCGGTCGGTCGGATTGATTTGCGAAACGATCGCTGCCCCCAAATCCCCCCGCCCCTGTGCGTAATATCGTCCGCCGCGGGAGAGATACGGACGCGCCAGCGCCGATGGGCACGGCCGAGGTGACGCCCGGCGGATTTTGGATTTCGACACGCGTGCGCCTAACGCGTTACGGGCACGAACTATGATCTGTGCGCTGTCGCGCTCGTGGGACGGGGGGTCGTAGGCGCGCTGGAGGGCGCTTGGCTCCGAGCATCGAACGATCGGCGGAAAATCGGCGTTTTTTTATACGCGCGCAGGGTGCGCCGAAGATTCTGGGTCGACCTGATGGTCGAAGAAGTACGCCCTCGCGCAGATACGAGTGGGAGAAATGGAATAATTTGCAATAATATGCCCCAACCTCCCCGCCCCCCCCCCGATCGTCATCCGACAGTGGCCGTGGATTTGCCGTTAGAAACGACTGAGCGGGAGATTTTTTACAATCGATCATGGCCCTATAATTGTCGACGAGATTCAATGAAATCGTGGAGTTAAAGCTCGAACGATACGCATTTTACGAAATGGGCGAACCGAGGCGAAACTGGAGAATTTCTCTTGGATAAATGGACGGTTATTTTGGATTTGAACTTAACTCAAATTTTTCAACGTAGTCTGAAGCTCAAATCCATTTTTTCAAAATCGATGCTCACAGCTTTCGGTATCATGAGTATGGGATACCTCCATCTGGATTATTTTTCTATGTGATGCGAATTTTTTCAAAACTTCTATAGAAAACACATCCTGTATATTTCAAAGTTATTATTTTTATAAACGAAATATTCTATATTTCCCTTGTTCTATATCCTACATGTACACAGTAAAGAAAAATTGTCGAATCACTATGACATAACGAAATTTATTTTTTTCTAGATTTTTTTTTCTTTAATATTGATAATTTAGATACTTTCTACTATTGATAATTTCTATAAACTGTCAAAAACAAAAAAAATCCGTTTTCGATTTACAATCAATGCATTCATAATAATGTTACATAGATTTCGAAAAATCGACCGATGCAGAATTCGTCCTAACGTTTTTCAATTTTCATCCTCAATTATTTTTCTACTAATATATTACTTGCCTCTCATATTAATCTAATTTATATATATATATATATATATATATATATATATATATATATATATATATATATAATTTATAAAAGTACTAGCTTTATTGGCATAAAACTTGTTTATTGTCTATATATAGCGAGTCCTCGGCGCGTATACTGTTTGAGGCCAATAAATATTTATTACGAATTCAATTGGGAGAATTTATAAATATAAATGAAATGGTCTATATATACAGAACGAGGCTCGATGATGTTATATATATATATATATATATATATATATATATATATATATATATATAAATGCGAGAGATTTTTCAATGCTCGCGTAAAAGGCCGCAAAACTGCGAACACGCGCGACGCTGCGAATTTATTCAGGCTCATATTGCAGGTATACTATATGTACATCCAGCTCGGCGCAAATATTTTACGAGGTATTTTATATGTATGAGAGCACAACGTTGTTGCCCGCCTCGTTATTAATTATATATATAAAATCTCGTGCATGAATGAAGGCGGCCGCCGACAAAGATCTGATGATTTACGTGAATAGCAATAATTTAATACTATATATTTGCGCGGACAAAGGAAAATATAGATTAAAATTCCTTGCCGGCAAAATTTTAACTATGTGGCGAAAGAGTCACGGTGACATGATTATTAATGAAAAGAAGGTGTACTTGACATTACATTATAACCTGCATTAATTGAGTACATGCGTAAATAGAGATTTGAATAAATACGGTAAAGTAATAACGACTTTGCATGAAATAAATAAATAGTATGGCGAGATTATATATATATATATATATATATATATATATATATATATATATATATATTTCAGAATGCGTTAAATTCTCTCAAATAAGTTAATTTTTTTCTCAGATATCGCATTTTGAAATTTCAATAATTACATGTGTCAATTTTAAACTTTACTAAGGATCACGCAAAAATCGAGCATAAAAAAAGTAAAATTTTGAAAAATAATATATGTTAATATAATATTTTAGAATCCAAGTTGAAAATTCTAAAAATTTTTGATGAAAAACCAATATGGCCGTTCTAAAATTAATTAAAGACTTAACGTTTGTCAAGTTGTAAAAAATAATCTCTCTTTAAATTCTAAAATAGCATTATGAATTTCCGTTACATTTATAGTGCTAAATAAATCAATGTAGATATGCTGGCCTATATAACTATATATATATATATATATATATATATATATATATATATATATATATATATATATATATATAAATATTATGAATCATCTTGTGAATATGAAATACATATTAGTATTTTATTATTAAAATACGATATGTCATGGAAAGATAAAATTATTTTCGTAAAGTAAGCGGCGAAAATAAAAACGCTAACACTTTCGAATGATTTCAGCCAATTTTTCGGAAAATGCATATCTTGACGCTGTGTGGAATGTCAAATCGATAAACAGTTTTTTGCACTTTCAAATTGGCTAAATTTAAAAACTTAACGTTATGGATTAACGCCGATAGGGTAGATGGGTATTCATCGTATCGAGGTATTTCTAATAAATACTGCCCGGCTATCTTGTTCTGGAAAAAAGCTCCTGTAATACTCTTTACGCCCAAACTCCGTGGATTGAAAGAAAATTTCATTCCTTTTATTTTTACGTTAATTTTACGTTCATTACATTATTTTCCTTTTAATTTTACGTTCTTTATCGCAGCAAAAAGAAAAAAAAACATCCCCAAAAGCGTGATACTGAAATCGTATTTTTCAAAGCTTTCGTTCGCCGAAAGTTCACACGCACGGTTCTATTTGCGAATTCTATACCGCACGTTACGGCCGTAAATATTTTTCTAATACCCCGCCCCCGCTCCAACCAGGAAAATCGTCTAAATTTCGCGGAACCGCCCCGCATACGCAATGAGGCATTACTTTCCAATAAAACTATATGCTCAAACGAATCGATCTGGAAGAAAAAACCTTTCCACGTAATCCTTAAAAAGCGCCCGCGTGATGATATAATTGACAAACGGAATCGGGAGCATAACAACAACAACCTCCCTTCTATAGCGAGGAGCGAGCGATCGACCGACAAATATGCGATGCGCTTCCTCCCCCCCCCCCCGCACCAACCACTCCCGCTCCTCCCGGAAGCTGCCGATCGGCTTACGCAAAGCATGACGGCGAGCAACGACGAACGAAAACTGCCAGAAACCGATACCGAATTTCCGCCGAGCGCGTAATATACGCGCGTAACGTTCGTGCGGATACGCGCCCGCGCGTAACTTCGCTACGCGCTCGCTTCCGAAACCGAGAAGCGCGCGCGCTTCTGATGTATATTACGACGGTGAGCGCGCGCGCGCGCGCGGTGGGCCTTTTTATGTCCGAGTCGCCGACCCCGCACCCAAGCCCCCTTTGCCGTACGCGCACTTTCCCTCTTTTTCGCGACGCTCGCTCGCGCTAGCACATTTATTATTTTCCACCTTTTTATTTTGTACCTTCTATGCCGAATTTTCTATAATGTACTGTTACGCATTTTGCGAGCGCGATAATGATTATTTTTCGTCGATCTCACGGGTGTGTGTGTGTGTGTGTGTGTCTGTCAGTGCATAAGTCCGCTGCGGCGAGCGTGCGCCTATGCGCGTGGTTTCTTCGCGAGTAGTACGAAGAAAACGACGACGTGGGGCGACGTGGCGTGTAATAATTGTAACGCCCGCAAGTAAATATGCAAAGCGCGAGTTTTCTGCCGCGGGCGCGGATATTTTTGCGCTCTTCGAGCTCGCCTCGCCGCCTCTCCAACCTCTCGGCCACCTGCCCACCATCGTCAATTCTCTCCCGTTCTTCGCGCTCTCGCCTCGCATAAGAGCGGCAGCGCGCGTAATAAAATTTTAAAACTGAAAATCGGTCGGTCCTTAACACAAACACACACGCACGCACGCACACACACACACACACACACGCACACACACATTATAACGGTGTATGTCGTTGTTCGCGTATAGACGAGAAAGGGGTTGAGGAAGGAAGGGAGGGGGAGGGTGCCCAACAAAAACTGACCCGTTCGCGCGCGATAATCCGCGGATATTATAGGCGCGCGCGCACGATTATTATTTGCGCGAGGGGCATGAAATAATAATGTTGGCTGCGGTGCCGTATTATGCACGGGGGCCAGCGCCGAGAAGCAACGGCTCTCGCGCATAATTTAAGGAACGTATTGGCAATGTGCCCCTCCATCCTGATTTATTCGGGAACTATATACTATATATATATATATATATATATGTGTGTGTGTGTGTGTGTGTGTGTGTGTGTGTGTGTGTGTGTGTGTGTGTGTGTGTGTGTGTGTGTGTGTGTGTGTGTGTGTGTGTGTGTGTGTGTGTGTGTGTGTGTGTGTGTGTGTGTGTGTGTGTGTGTACGTATATATATATATATATATATATATATATATATATTTATATTACTTCGAATTAGGCGAAGCAAAACTCGCTCTATCATCTATGCGCAACTGTCAGATATTTCACCGTATTAATGGGCGTTGAAAAAATTCTCACGAAATTATTCGCGGTGCAACGTAGGAATATTTTCTTTTTCGTCTTTTTTTTCCCGTGAATTAGTTTTAAAAGTGCCCGGATTAGAGCTACTTTCGCGATAATTCGACGAAGTAAAAAACGTGCACTCTTTTTCTCTTTTTCTCTCTTTTTCTTTGTCTCTCGGTCCCTGTCGCATGAACACCGTCTGTGCCTTATTCAAATTACGTCTAATTTGTAATAATTTACAATCTTATGGAGTTGACTTTATATACACACCGTATTTGACTATTTTACATTTCTGCGCCTCTGAAATGTAGCCACGACAATTCAGTAATATATTGCTCATATAAATATAGATAGAGAGTGCATATACATACAAGCAATTAGAATTACTCAGTGTTTACACGATCTACTTTATAACTAGAGACTTAACTAATGTAAATATTTGTCCTTATTCGACGACTTTTACCATAAATGTCATTCATTACGATGTATCCTATAAAATGCATATGAATCGCTGTAAACGGTAACGATTACATTTACACACATACCAAATGTGATTAATACACTATTAATTGCGTTTAATTTTCTGTAAATAGCATAGTTACATACTATATACTTTTATAGCGATTCATAAAGCACAGTAAATCAAAGTCTTAATTTGTGCTTATTGTATATTTTTACTATTAATAAATTATGAGAAAATTTTCTATTCAGTGTCGAAAGATAACGTTAAATTAACTTGTAAACTCTGAATTTTTGCGTTTCAACCAGATTTCGTATATGAAGGTGAATAAAATAGTTATTTAAATCCATCGAGAGGATAATGAATAATTAATTACTGTGCATATCAAATGCGTTTTTGAAACATGGATGTCAGGTATTATGCGTTTCTGGAACATGGAAATTGTCAATTATGGAATTAATGTTAATATAACTCATTGAACAATTAATAACGTTCGTGAAAAAAAAAATTGCATCCTTGTGACAGTGTAATTACTACTTTGAGAGAATGCAGTTAAGGAACGATAACTCCAGTTTACTATATTGAGTTGAGACTCGATAAATATGAAAAAAAAAGAATATATATTGTTACTAAACCGAGAAACTGTATAGAGTTAAACAATTCTTTGAATTCTTCGATTAAAAAAGTCAACTTTATATGCAGCTTGTCCTTGCATAATCAACATAAATTAACTAATATATGAGTTTGTGAATTAAATAAGAAGAAAATTGTCAAACAAAAAAACTAGGCTCACGGTGTATATATATATATATACATATAGGCATAGCGTCACTGCGCACGGTGCTTATACAATTTCATAGACATCCGTCAAATAGGCTGAAAATGTACTTTTTCGTAGTTCAACGTTCATTATTTTACAGTAAAAAACTCATTGCTACTGATCTTATAATCGTGTATAATTCGCATAATATAGTCGTGTAGAATTGGCGATATCGAAGGTCAGGATATGTCGCGCGAGAGTTCACTTATTTCAGAAATTTGGATGAAAGTAAGAGCTGTAAAAAGCTTGGAAGATCGAGCGTGATGAACGTCAACTTAGCCACGTCTATGAGTCATGGGTCAAAGTCAAGGATCAGTTTAAGGTCAAAATGAAATGACGAAAGGGATATAAGAATTTCTCTAAATACTGATATTGGAGGAGGCTATATCAATTATATTAACCTTATTGTCTATAGTTCATGGGTGAATATTCAGGCTCATTTCAGGTGAAAATAACAGATGGGCGTCCTTTCAACGTCAAAATATACCCTAACCTTGCCCTAGTCTTACCTTCCTCGTAATAAGATAAGTCTAAAAATCGAGCACCCTTGTGGCCTGTCACCTTAAATATTAAGAATTATAAAAGAGTTTCCTCAGTTATCAGGAAATCATGGACAATTATAATGCTAGATTAGTTGCAGAACGTCTCATTTTTCCTCCAAGAGTGCAAATCATTGCAATTCTATATATGCGTGGTCTACAAAAATTGTGATTACAGCTTTTAGATTTCTTCAAATAAATAATATCGCAAATCTCATCCATGCTAGATTGTAAATTCAATCGTCAGTTTGTTATAGCAAAGCCTCGTTATTATTGTACATTTTAATTGATTTTGTTTTTTTTTTTGTCAACAATTATAAGATTGCACAGTTGTTTTCATTCATTCAATTGAAACTCTCATCTATGCGAGCACGTTTAAATTAATCTTCATAGAAGGAAATAAACGCCATAAGAGTCGAAATTAAGATGGAACGCATATATATATATATATATATATATATATATATATATATATATATATATATATATAGTCCGATTATATCTATATTTAGCCAATATTTATCAATTTGCGTCTATACACGTCAATTAGAATCGCAATCCGGGAATTTTCCGGTTACCTTTATAGAAGTCTTCTTCTTCTTCTTCTTCGTCTTCTTCTTTTAATCGCAGAAAAATATCCAGACATCATCGCACACCTCGACCTGTTCTCCTCTCAATAATAATGAGACGCAAACCAACGCCTGCAGTGTGCTGAGTTAACCTGGCGAATAAAAGAGAGAGAGAGAGAGAGAGGAGAGAGAGAGAGAGAGGAGGAAGGGAGAAGCTTGAATGGCGTCAAGACATTTAATCGACCGTAGGCGTGACGCTCGTAAAAAGAGCTTGCAGTATAATAATAATAATAATAAGAAACGTCGGAAAAACTATAAAGAGCATCGATGACGGCAGGACTGCGCGTGCATGCTCGAGATAGTTATACAGGCGGAGGATGCAGAGAGAAAGAGACAGATAAAGAGAGATCGTCTGATTAATTAATTATTATATTATTTTATCTTGGCCTTGGTGTAGAATCCTATCTCTGGATGATTGTGCAAATTTATAGTATATTATACAAAAAGTGCAAGGTATACAATTTAGTATATAATTTAGATATATTAGCAAGCTACAATGAAATTCTCTCTCCCTCTTTCTATATATATATATATATATATATATATATATATATATATATATATATATATATATATATCATCGAGACCAGTAAAATCCAGACGTTTATAGTAAATATACGATGATCGTAATTTGAATGCATCAAATCCATAAATAAAAAGTTCTAATTCACATTGGAGTCTTCGTGATAATAGAGCTGAGGAAAAGTTATAAGCATGAGAGCGTATCAGGAAAAATATAATGTAATAATCTAAATTAATAAACGATAAGAATTCACAATACTAAATTTAGCATTCACGAAAAATTATACCTTAAGACAGATTATAAAGGAAGCTTTTAGGATCAGATCACACAGTGAATGTAAAGACATTTCATATCAGCTGTCCAGTTTATTCGCTTTAAAATGTTTTTCCAGCTTTATACCTCTGATACTGTTGACTTTGAACTTTCTGACAAAGGGAACAGCCGGATTGTTCTTAACTAATAAAATTCATTTTAATTTCAATTTTCTATTTCAGATTCTACGGAGATGGTTATATATTGATGGTAATATATTACCTTATAATTAGATTAGTTGATATATAAGATTGTGAGACCTATAAATTTTTTTTATTTGTTTCATTTTGATTTATTAGCTTAATGCACAAAAAGATAGAGAGAGAGAGAGAGAGAGAGAGAGAGAGAGAGAGAGAGATGGAGCATGTAATATTCTTCAAAGAGAGGGATTGAGAAAACTGTCGATGGGGAAGAAAAAAAATCAGTCGAGGTAGCTCCAGAGTTCCTTGAAAGAGATCTTAAATTTTACGTCATTTCATCCGATGACTTGGGCAAACGTATTACCAAGACTTGCAAATATTTAACAACTCCATTGATAACCGATTAAAATAATTTTCTCTCTTCATACACTTACGATCTATTTTATAAACACGTTCCAGCCTCTTGCAGTACGAGGACAATGCATTCGGTTTTTTGGAATTTGAGCGTGGCGTGCGACAATGACAGAAGATGGGGCTCTCTCGATTTTAAATGAATCCCAGGCACGAGATTGTCATATAGGTAAGATAATTTTAGGCGCTGACTAATTTTCTCTTTAGATTCAGTAATGAGGCGTGTTCCTTTTTCTCCTTCATCTTCAAACGTACAATAATCGCCGTGCGAAACTCCACAAGAATTTACGTTTGCTGCAGCTCGAAACACGATAATCTATAGAAACGACGAGTATTCGATAGGTCTGTATTCGTATGTGATTTCTCGCGGATAATATACGTAAGACCGGCCCCTGTAAGGCGGCGACGATCCTTCGATTTAAAAAAAAAAGGAATCCATAAACCATTCATTATTTTTTTTTTATCAATCGAAAGATCATTGTTTAATGCAAATAATGATATATTTTGTTTTTATTTAGAATCTCCTTAAAGCAGGTCAGGATAATTTTTCCAGCGTCTGCTAGAATGCGAGACGCTATATTGCATTTACAAAATTAGGCCCAAAGTTTGTTTTCCTTCTCTCTCTCTCTCTCTCTCTCTCTCTATATATATATATATATATATATATATATATATATATATATATATATATGTATATATTCACATAGTTCCCGTATACTAACAAAAAAAAAATGGAAAAAACTCTCACAATTGTCCAAATAGCGCTGCTCCGTATATACCGACTATATTTTTTAATTAACCCCAGCTTCGCTTAAAACCATTAGGGACGCTATAAAATTTGAGTCTGTATATTGGAGAGAGAGAGAGAGAGAGAGAGAGAGAGAGAGAGAGAGACATACGACGGGCCGCGGAGTAAAAAGAAAAGCACATATACATTGCGTCTATTTCCTGCGCGCGCGCGCGCTCACCCCTGTGTTTATCCTCTCCTATTATAACGACGGGTGATTATATCCATCAGTTTGAACGACGCGGGAGGAGGCGCGGCGAGGGTAGAGGGGCTGGAGGGGCAGGGGGGACCGCTCACCGAACTGGGTTTATTGCCCGCCGTTATTGTTTTCTCGCTCGCGATTTATTATTGCCGCTGCCTGCGGATGACGAGGCTGCGCGTATATGAATATATATATATATATATATATATATATATATATATATGTGTGTATATCCTCGGGCGTATATTATACGCGCGTTAACGATATCTACGTACAGGTATGCACCTGAGATTTTTTTTTAACCGCGGAATATGAGCCCCGCGAATGCACATGTATATGTAGGTGAGGCGGAGCTTTTTTATGTATATATATATAACATGCATCTACCATTGGATTATTAGTGCCACTAATGCTGCCGCTGTTACCGACGCGAACATTACATCGAAATCGGACGTCTATGTCTATATATATATAGGAATCAAAGGAATAGTTTCTTTTTTTGTTCTTGCCCGACGGCTCCGCTTGCGTACCCTTGTTCGTCCACGTAGAAACTATACGGAAACAATCAGCCGTGTGTTTTCGTCAGCCAATCGACACCAGTCGATAATCGGCGAAATATTCTCCCTTTCGAAAATGTTCCAGAAGGCTTATTGGCACGCTGGTCAGCTGCCGTATTAAATCGAGATCTGTCGGACTCGTCAAAGCATATGATCGCGTAAAAAATAAAAAAAAATTTTTTAAAAATAAACAAGTTTTCAATCGCATACGTAATCAAGGCTTACGTTTGAAGTCGAAACGTACGGCTCACTGTTTTATTGACCGGGGAAAAAACGAAGCTGCGCCTGCCTCGGCAACCATCTGGATTATGAAAATAGCGATAGTTTACACAAGCGGATAGGGAAGTCGCTCGGTTGCCTCGTAAGACACTTTTACTGCTCGTGCGTAACGAGGGTGCGGTTGGAGTGTGGGGAGGGGGTGGGGGGGGGCGCAAGTCTCACGAGGGCAAAATCATTGACGAACAATATTTCGCGTTGCAACGGCCGAGCGACGATCTCGATGTACCGATTCCGATGCCGAGGCGATGCAGAATTAATTACTTTTCGCTCGAAAACTCGAAAATCAGATGTTGAAACGTGACTTTGTCCAAGACTGTAATGCTGCGTGTTAAATAATCATCTTTTTTGACACGATTTTCTCATTTAAGTCAATTTATATATTGTATTTCATATATAAACGTAACTTAATTTAAGTAATTTTTCATTCAAAATTTAAGTAATTTTATTTTTTTTTAGAATAAAAGAACACCGTTTTGTTTAATATACATATATATGCAAATAAATGATCTTATATAATTATATATATATATATATCTAATGCCAACGATAGTTTACCATTCGAAAGATTTGAAAGAAAAATGAAACAATTCAGGTTCGAAACAAGACAGGCTATAACTTATATTATAAATTATTCCGCTTTTAAGTCTTCTTTGCTGTACGTTTTTAGCTTACGCTAAAAACATTAGCGTACGCGAACCGACAACCATATTCAGTTCTCATACACATTACACAAGTAGCAAATTTTTCTGTTCTGACGTAACGTTTTGCTCGTGAATTTTCGAGCAGACGGGACGCAATGTGGGATACCCAGCACCGTTACACGGGACAATAATAATTTTTCCATCGGCAAGAATTATTCGTTTTCATCACTTCCATTATTGATTTGAATATTTAAGATTTTTAAGTGGCGCGTCTATCAATAACAGCTGCCGAATTGTCGTTTTAATTACATTAATTAATAAAAATAACTGTAAGATCGATGAACATATATTTATTAGGATATATTATTTTATTACTATAACCCAGCTGAATTGTGCTCTTTTCGTAAAATAATTCTCGGGTATTATATGATTTTTAATTCTATATATAGTTTGATGATACTCTGCAACTTTTACAGATACTCTTATAGAGTACATTTGGATGATTTTTTTTTTTGGTACTCGGAATATTGCCTCGAACTTTTACATTTTAAAAAATTCTATTTCGGATAGCTTATAACGTCGGTGTAATAATATATAGCTATAATCGCATTTTCAATGAAAAGCAGAGAAAAATTTTATATAAAGAATTACGTAGTGAAAGAAAATATATCACTTCGCCAAAGTCATTCTGATGTTAAAAACGAAAAGAATTACGATACCCTTCGGCACTCGATACACTTCGATTACCAATTGTCAGTTGATAAAACTAACTATTTCATTAATTTTCTTCTCATTTCGCAGACAATCCGCATACGTACATATTTGCAATTATTTCAACGGGCTACAAAATCATTTCTTATAATGATATATTGCGGACCAGCAATGATCGAATAAGAAAAATTTTATTAATAACATTGTCGTTCCCATATTAACGACCGGACATTAATTTTCTCACTAATAACTTAGATAGCAGTAATAAATTTCTAACTTTCTCCCGGCTAAAATTGTCTATTTTTCTCTTTTAAATAAATCACGATTATTAGTGCCGTATAAATTCTAATATATTGATTATAAGCAATAAATTATTATTTAAACAGTTAACGTAATGCCGAATGGATTATGTAAAGAATAACGGAAGCGCCTTAAATCAACTTTGTTAAGATGTAAAAATCATTTTATTTTATTTTTTTCCTCCTCCATTGACAAGTACACGATCGTAAATAAAAGAAAAATAATGCAATTGCTCTTCTCCGATTCCGTAACGACGATGGGACGATGCGACGATAGCTTTTGTTTTTTTTTTTTTTTGTTTTTTTTTTTTACATGTACGCGTATCTTACATCCAAGAGGCGTTGGCGCGATCAGCAGCTCTCGCACCAGCACTGCATTTTCAGGGAGCAGTGGCCGTTGCCGCGGCCCTCGGAGTGGCACAATTTGCTGCAGCCCTTGTCGTTCAGGAAGCAGGCGCCCTTGTACTTGCCGGACAGGCAGTCGGCCAGCCCGAGGTCGAGGGCGCAGGCCAGCAGTACGAGGACGAGGAGGATGAGCGACGGCTTGATCATCGTTGGCGCCGAGCTGCGTAACCTTGGGGAGAAATAATAACGGGATTATTTTACCCGGATTCGGTAATTTCTGCACGGACGGATCGACAGAGCTCTCTCTCTCTCTCTCTCTCTCTCTCTCTCTCTCTCTCTCTCTTAGATATATATATATATATATATATATATATATATATATAATTTATATATATATATATATATATATATATATATATATATAAATTATACTCACGGGACTCGCGAAACTGCCGTGGCGACGTCGAAGGCTGGTTGACTATGCGACGACGATGGGACGTCCGCTCTTATATACGGCATAATCGTGGACGTGCGATCGGGGAAAAATTAATTATCGAATTGCGAATTTTTGGCTCGTATTTCCAACGAGGAAAATCCCCTGACACATATATAGATTGAATTTTCCCCGCTGTATACATGTATATGTGTATACAATGTACGTATAGGCAAAATGAGACGATGCATCGGCGTTCGCGCAATACTCGTCGCATTATCATTTTCCTCTTAAATAATCGAACGATCGCGATAAGATTTATCAAAGTTTATAGAAATGGGAAAATTAGCCTACATAACGTATGCAATGTAATTTATTTCAATTTATTTATACAGATCTGATACAGTGATTAAAATTCTATTAAGACGGCGGTAGTATTATGATTTTGAGGAAATAATATGGATTTATGTTCGATACACGCGATAATGATCAATAAACAGTAAAATTGCACACGATGGACATTGTATTAGAATTGATAGGAATTTTATTTATGTCTATTGAACGGCAAACGATGGAAAAACCCGTTTATAATATGAATAGAAAATAATTTAAACAATTATTTTAAACAATTATCTTTAACAATAATATAAACAAATATTGTTTAAACAAATATTGAAAACTATATATATATATATTTTTAAAACAATTGAATTGTACTTTTGTCGACTGCCCATATACAAATTAATAAATATTTTTTTATTGGTCTGACAGTCCAATCAATTCAATCCAAAAATAAAATAAAAATAAAAATAAAATAAAAAATAAAAATAAAAATAAGAAATAAAAAAAAAGAAAAAAAAAATCAGTCCCTGATGAGGAGCCGTAGCGAGCTCGAAACGTTGGACAAGTCTTCAATTAGGTAAGGGTGTTGGGGACAGTCAGACTGCACTTTACTAACAAAGAATTTTTTCAGCTAATATTTTATTTTCAGATTAGTCTACGGGGGTGAATGTAAACAAGGACAGTCTGACTGCCATTATAATTTTAATTTAATTTTTAATTTAATTTTTATTTTTAATTTTTATTTTATTTTTATTTATTTTTTTTATTTTTTATTTTTTTTTTATTTTTTATTTTTTTTTTATTTTTTTTTTTATTTTTATTTTTTATTTTTATTTTTATTTTTATTTTATTTTTGGATTGAATTGATTGGACTGTAAGACCAATAAAAAATATTTATTAATTTATATATATTTATATATATATATATATATATATATATATATATATATATATATATATTTAAACTGTAAAATTTAAATAGATGCACATAATCTCCTTTTTTCAAACTTTTCTCTTCACGATAAATATTCCAGCTATCAATAGAAATTCCGAAATAATTCATTATTTTCTTCTTTTCTCTCTTATCTCTGCATCGTCGAAATTTCCCCGGTCTAGAGGAAAACGTCTAACGCATAAAATACAGATACGTATCGCGCGTCTCCTTATTCGATTACCGCAGGAAAAACCAGTAATGCTGATAGATATACTGGGAAAAACTTTCCTCGTTACTAAAGACGTCTTAAATCGACTAGTATAGAATCTTGTTAATAATTTTTTTCCTTTTTTTTTTTTGTTTTGTTTTCGATGTAATTGTTTACGATTGCGGTATATAAGCAGCCGGCCTCGCCGATATCGCACATAGTAGAGCCTCAGCAGCAGCAGCAGCCGACTCCGTATCCCATTGTCAGCGATTACGAGGGAATCTCGTGAGTACAATACAGTGTTTCGTAGTTGCGATTTGAGGCGGCGTTTCAAATTCCCTCTGAACCTCGGCAGGATAAATCGGTACGAAGATGCAACTGTCCCACTTACTGCTCGTCCTCGTCATCCTCGCCGTCGCGGTGAGCGTCGCGATGGCCGACTGCCCGTCCGGCAAGTACAAGGGCGCCTGCTTCCTGAACGACAAGGGCTGCCGGAAGGTGTGCAAGTCGGAGGGCCGGCGGGGCGGCCACTGCTCCGAGCTGCTGATGTGCTGGTGCGAGGGCTGCTGAGCGTAGGGGCAGTGCGTCCGTGGCCGTTTCCTTGCGCGCGTTAAGCAAAACTTTTTGTTGCCACAAAATGAGAAGAAAAGAAAAGAAAAGAAAAGACTGCGATCGTGTACATTATCGGCGTTGACGAATTTGTGTGTATATATATATAACGATTGGAATAGAATAAAATGATTACTTTTACTCGAAGGCATTGGTTTGGTTTTTTCCATCCACCCCTCGCTCGAAGGTACAAAAATTATATAATGATTTAACTTCTTTCGCGAAGATTTATTGTGATTATGAATTTTCGCAAAACCGTCGCCATATTTTGAATATACAATGTTAAAGATAAATTTTTATCCGCCTTGAAGGAATTATTTTTAGAAGTTTAAAATTAGTTTTCTAATCTTGGATTTAACGAAAATATATATATTTAAAGAAGGCTTACATTATTTACATTTATCGATTGAGGAGTCAAGTTATTTTTCTTGAATGCAAGCAGCAAATTACGATGTGTCTCATAAGATCCAGGCTTAAAACTTATAAAAAAGCCAAGTATAGTAATTTTTTGAACTTGCGTCTAAGGCAAAAATTCTTGATATAGTAACAAAACTATGACGAAACTATAACAAAGTATAATATTTGCTCAGAAAAAAACTGTTTTGATATCAAATAAATATTTACTTGTTTTGTACCGAGTAAATAATTTTTTTATAATAAGAAAAGACTCACTAGGTTTAAGACTACCTGATTCGAGTCAAGCGAACTCTTAGTAAATACTTTTTAATTTTAAGAAATTTCATTCAGTGTACAATATTATTCATATACAATAAGAGTGTATACTTTAATTTAATTAAACTATATGTATTGTGTAAGCAGAGGGATGTTTTCCAATGTAAATCATTACTTTCGATACCATATTTGAAGAAAGTGTAATTAATCCAAGTAGTTACAGTCAATTGAAGTTCAAACGGTTTTATACTCGTTGCCGTGCATAGAAACATAATTCTAATTACCGGAGTTTTTCTTTGTAAAAGTTAATTGGGGTAAAAAAAACTTCCTGTAATTCAATTTCGCGAAGTAATCCCAATTACGTCAATCGATATGGACCAAAATTATCGCGCAAACGTCGCTAAGTCCTGCTCATAAGTTGACAAATCATTCGAATTCTATGAAAATTCAATAATGAAAATTAAATTAAATCAATTTTTGGTTTAATCCGTACGAGAGATCGTGACGCCAAGGAACGTACGATTTCGAATTTCGAAAAATCGCCGAGTCCAGTATGGGCGGGAGGAGGGTTCCACAAACAACAGCCCCGGATAAATAATACGAGATAAAACTCCCCCGCTCGAAAGTACTTACTTAACTGTATAGATCAATAAGAAGCGACTCGGTACTTACAACTCGCCGAACGTCGTATGACTCGTTAAACAGTCGGCCTACGCGCGAAACGACCTATGCGACTTCGGGCGGCCTACATATTCCGTAAAGGTGTGGGCCACGGGTGAGGCACCGATCTTCTGACGGCTTACATTCGATTTTCATGACTATGAGCACGATCGAAATTCTCTTAATTATACCGCGGCTGCGAAATTGCGCGCGCGGGGGTGGCGGGACCCCCCTCCGAGAGTAAGAGAAAGGGCGAGGTAAACACTCTCGCGAAAAATATTCATTCGCAAAGCAAGCGCGTACGCGCCCACAGAAGGAGAAAGAGGCAGACTCGCGCATGACCGCGATAAAAAAAAAAAAAGAGAAAAGCTTGTATGTATATATACGTATTCGTAAATCACGCGGTCCGTTACGTACGATAGAGCCCGATAAATCATTCGCGCGGCCGCGGCGATTTGTCGGCGAAGCGAACGCCGTGTAATGTTTGTACAGTGCGTAGGTGCTCGCGCATCGATGCTCATCGGTTTATGAATGCAAAGCGCATCGGCGGCCCGATTGTGACGATGAGTCTGCGGGTCCGAGGGGACGGAGAAGGACATTGCGATAATCGTTTACGAAAAAGACGGCTTCGAAGGTCAGGCTTCGAAGGTAGCTCAAAAAAATTCGGGCTTTTAAAAAATCTCGAGAGTCGGACTGTAGAGAAGTTGGAGGTGCATCTAGAGAATCTTTCGCCATTTCATAGCCATTATATAATAGATTCGGAACAATTCATTGTTTAGCGGGAGCGTATATTTGTACTATATATCAAGAAAGGAAAAGACGTTTTTATAACTCACTGAAATTTTGTAACATAATTGTCGGAGAAAGGAAAAAAAAATCACTTTATCTAGCAAATTTTTGAGATGGTATATGAGATATCTATAAAATACGTTTATATTTCGAGATGGTTTCGAATCAGCACTATTTCACAACATTTTTCATAAATATTTCAGAAATTCGTACATCAGACATGATCTTAAGGATTGATTATTGAGGAATTTTTAGGAACGCACCATTACCCAAATGGACATTATCTTTTTTATATCCACCAATTATAACTATAATAACTATATACGCAATTCGGTGGAATAGCTAAGAACATCCGGGCGACATGAAAGTATCGAAACACACACACACACACACACACACACACACACACACATCGAGCACTGGCCTTCCTCGTACTTATATTTCGTTCTTCGCAAGCAGTTTTTACTCCACCAAGCAGTTTCACACGCACTCGCGCCCAGCCACCTTCAACCTTGTTCCCGCCCCACCCGTTAAAAGAAAAAAACATAAAACCTCCCCTCGCGTCCTCTATACGTTCGTAAAGTTTACTACTCGGTTTTCTCTTCTCTCTCTCTCTCTCTCTCTCTCTCTCTCTCTCCGAAAGAACCACATCGTAGAAAGCGACCTCGGCTATCCATGAGCTGGGCTCGAGCGATTATTGGCTTCGCCCCCCCCCTCCCTCACCGCGCTCCGAACCCTCCGCCACCTACTTTCCTCGCTCGCCGTCGATATTTTGCATTATCGGGCCAGTCGAACGCCAGAGTGGGACGGTCGGCTGGGAGCGCGGCTTCATTCGTAGCCCGCTGCGTACAGCGGAATTCGCCGTCTTTTTGTCGATCCGACGGCGCGTATGCAGCTAGCGAGAGTGAGTCAGAGAAAGGCAGAGAGAATGAGAAAGACAGATGAGAGGGAGAGAGAGAGAGAGAGAGAGAGAGAGAGAGAGATGAGTTATCGCGTGATGCCGAACGGAGAACGCAAGTGAGGCTCGTGCGCGGCTCGGCGCATGGGAAGATCTCGGCGGCCGTCTCTTCTCTTGCGCGCGGTGGGAATTTTCGAGGCTGCGCCCGCGCGCGTCTCAGACACGCGGGAAAAGACGAAACCGGGGTTGTGGATGGGCGAGGGAGGGGGAGAGCCAGTCGAGACTCGTTCGAGCGCGCGCGGCTTTCGATTATAATGAGGGGCCGGCTATGCCCACCACCACCACCAACCCCCCCCCCCACCCCCTTTCGCCAGCGGTGATTGATGGCTCTCCGACTAATCGCCGCTCGATTAGCGCATCGGTCTCGTCGCGGCGAGGCGGGCGGAAGCGGGGGGGAGGGTTGGCGCAGGCTTACGAGCCGCGCAATTTTTCGCGCCGGCTGCCGAGTTTGTTTAGATAATGGCAGACGCGCCGTTCATCTATTTAAGCGAGCGTGAGGTGAATTTCGTATGTAATTTCAACGGGTATTATCTTGCCCCCTTTGGTGTATAGATTTTGTGGCGATAATCCAAACGATAGTGGTGCTATGTAAATGCATGTTTTCATGCCGGCTATTCGTGTTAGTAATTGATGTTAGTATTCCCAAGAACACAGTATATAACTAAAATGTATATATCAAAATTGTGGTATAAGGCCGAAGTTCATCCTGAATAGAAATTAAAGGAACTTTATAAGTTTCATATTTGAAAAAAATTTTTGCAGTTATCAATAATACAAATAATTAAAACTTTTAGCTAAAATTATCCAGTTGCTGAAGAGTTACTCTATAAGCATTTCGCTATAAAGTAACACCTTAGGTTACTGGTATAAAACAAACTGAATATTTTTTGCAAGATTGCTTCTAAACTGAAGTTATAATTATTTTTCCACAAATTAAAAAATGAGTATTGTCAAATCTCAAAATTATTACGAATGAAAATTTTTTCTTTCGGTATATATAAGATTTTTATTTTATAACTAATCGGCGAAGAATTCTGTTTAATAGGATGTTGGAGTAAAATCTGACCATAACAATGCCGGCTAACATGACAGAAGTTTTGACGGCGTTCATTCTTAATATAACAATTGACATACTGCGATAATGAAAAACGATTGTTTAGCCAGCCTGTGACGATAATCATCAGTCGTAGCGATATTGAAATTTGACTCGAAGCAGTTGACATTGGGACTTTAGAAGCACGAGATCGTATGTGCTTATCTACACGTGCCCCTAAAGTCGATCGTAGTTATTTCAAAACTTAAAGTTATAATTATTATTCTTTCCAAATATCAAGTAAATTATATAATTTTTTATCGAGACTAAGCTCGCCAAATGACCGTTCTTCACCATTGACGTGTAGAAATTGTTACACGTTATGAAAAATCATCGTCGAAACTCGTCATGCTCTGTGGCGTTATGGCGGTATACGTCACTCCGGCATTCCCTTTAAATCGTAATAGATTGAAAAATAACGTATGACATATCTTTTAAATAGATGAATTTTAAACAAAAAATAAAATAATCATCTCCATTGAAATTTGTAGAAAACACCGAATGGCTAATTACTTACAAAATTGTACGCTAGGTGGCTGGTCGTAAATTTCTCCAGCAAACACGAAGACACGACAAACAAGACCTTAGTTAATGACATAGATGTTTTTCTGGTGTATTTGAAGGATTATAATATATTTTTTTTGATGCCAGAAAACAATTAATTTCTTTTCTTTAATGCGAACTTAGTCCTTCTATTGAACTAGGACGTAGAATTTTACAAGCATAGATACTTTTTTAAATTATATTCAGTCGAATGAAAAATAGTAAATTTCTACCCATGTGTAGCAGTTGATGTTTTGTCTTGAGAGATACATTTGTCCATGAGAGAAATCAAATGTATCAGTTAGTGTGACATTTTACATGACAAGAACTACGAAATAATAGTAAAATTTAATCCAATGGTCTAGACGTCTCCGGTATATTTTCTCAATACACGAATAGCGGATGAGTATGATCCCGTAAATAATTCGAGCGATTAAAGGCAAAATCGAAGAGATGCGTTCCGCTCCATTCCTCGCTCCCATTCAATTAATTCGACTCTGATTGCACACTCCTTCGCTCGTTCTTTTTTTTTTCTATCCCCAGCCCCCTCGTCGGACACGCCGAAGGTGCGAACCAGCGCTTAAACGGCCTCCGCGCCAAATATGTCTGCGCCTCTTTTAATTCACGTAAGCACATATCCCACTAATGTATACACAAAACAGCACCTCGCCGGTGCGAAGTCTTTGCAAAGCAAGGGCTATTAATATAAATATATATATATATATATATATATATATATATATATATATATATACATATACCCAGTTGCTTTGCACGAGCGCCGCGCCGATTGCCGAGCGAGACGGGCGGCAAATCGGATCGCGCGCTCGACCGTGCTTCTCTCCCCGTACTCGTACTCAGGAAGGCAGTATTTGCAATTAACGCGCGAAAATGAAATAATAAGGTGCTCGCGTGCGATTTGTCAGCCACGAACCGGTGCGAGCGACGCGACGGAGGAGAAAAAAAAAACGAACCCGATTGAGTCAATCGAGGCTGCCGCGAATCGTGATTTAACGGACATTACGCTCTTTCTCTCTCTGTATACATATATATATATATATATATATATATATATATATATATATATATATAGCGCACTATAGGCGCACGTTCATTTATACGGGGAACTCGTTTTTCCATCTGCTGCAGCGTCCGCGCGCTCGCCGAACGTCATTAGTTGAGCAATCGAGCGTGGGATCTCGCGGCTCGACGCGCGTCGTTAATGAGCGCAATTGGATTCCGACGACGATCGCATTGCTCCGCCGATGAAAGCAGAAATTTTGGTGGTCGGGTCGGGGGGGGGGGATGGCGGTGTCGAGCAGGGACGTCTTTGAAACTGCGGACGTCTAAAAATGCTAGTTGAGGTCCGAATGAACCCCAAGCTAATAACAAAAAAAAGGTCTCTTCTAGTACGTTAAAAAATTTGAGATTGATATAAACTACTTTATTTACCTTGATTTAATCTTATTCTTATTGGATACCAACACTATAGAGTTTTCATCTAGGCGCTGATATCGACGTGATGGCAATTCGCGAGAGTCTACAAATAATTTAAATAATTTTTTTGTTCAAGATAATGTAACTAGAAGAAATATAATTCTAAGGAAGAACTAAGTTATTTTTCCCAGCTGTAATCTAAGATACTTTGATTTTGGTGGATTAAATGGAAGGATAAGAATGTCGTGAATTTGCGTCTTAATTTAGTGTCGAATTCACAGAATATAATGGGAAAAAAGTATTTTCACGGATAATTGTAAAGGAAATAAATATTAAGTAATTTTAGTAAATTAATGTAATGAATCTGATATCAGTCTGTCGATTTGTAAGGTACAATTTTTATAAATTTATTTTATACGCATTCAACGATTTTTTGAAAATCAGTAAAAAAGAATATCGAGAGTGCAAGTATCTTTTGGAGAATTAATTTAAGATTTATTTTTTTTAAAAAAACGTAGATATATATATATATATATATATATATATATATATATATGAGTTTATATATTATACTGTAAAATTAATTGTTTGCCTATAAATATATTAATATTTATTTTTCATACTAATAAAATATATTGCTCTTCTTGGAGGGTCTTCAAAGAGAACCTCTGAGGCTGCGGCCATAGGACCGAGCCTCTATGTAAATACGCCCCTGGTTGGAGAGGCGATTATTATTTTTCCTTTTCTTTCCTCCCCCCTCGTCCTATATTTCAACGAGAGATGTCGAGCAGCAGAAAGGACGTGTTTTTCTTTCCCAGACGAGATATTTAACTTCCACGTTTTTTCCTCTTCACTCTTATATTTAAAACTTTTCTTTCGTTAATGCCGAGACTATAAACTGGCTCTAATTTTACGCTACTAAATAATGGACGAGCGAATTGTGCGCTTGATTTACTTATATATTCTATCGCTTCTACTTCGAACGCAGTGCACCAGCGTTATTTTCTCTTTCCCGGGCTATTACTCCGATTTGCACTCATTCGACCTATCGGCAAATCGGGCTTCGAGAGAAAATCATGGCGGAGAGGAAAAAAAAGGTAAGATTATGTTGCGAGCAACGTTCTTGATACTCGGTGATTTTATTCAAATCTAGCGGAACTGTCCGAAAAAAAGTCAATTTCGCTTCCTATTACTTCCATGTTTAAGCGTCAAAAAAAAGTTGCTCCGATAATTTTTTTCTTTTTTTTTTCGTTCTTTTAAGTACCAAAAGCGAAA
This sequence comes from Sycobia sp. Sy_11, assembly GCA_018907035.1. Lineage (NCBI taxonomy): Eukaryota > Metazoa > Arthropoda > Insecta > Hymenoptera > Epichrysomallidae > Sycobia > Sycobia sp. Sy_11. The sequence continues at coordinate 1,444,038 of JACCIC010000104.1, forward strand.
CTAAAAGGCTTCGACTCGTTTTATCGTTTCCGATCGAGGCTTTTGCCCAAGAACGGCTGGCTTTGATAGGCCAACACGCAAGCGGTAAAAAGAAAAAGCTCATTTTTTATTCCCATCGAAAGGGATGGCTTTGCTTTTTTCTTTTCCGAGAGCCAGACGTAATTCCGCTCGCTTCGGAAACATTCAAATTGCCATCTCGGCTATTTGAAAGACTCTTTGTCGCTTTCCATCGACGCAGGAAATAAAGAAGAGAGAGACAGGGGGTGGAGAGTCTGTATAGGAATGATTTCCAGTCTTTGCGAATTTTTCGATCTGTCTACGGGAAGTAAGAGAAGAATGAATGAGGAATTAGAGGAGAGCGTCTTCGGTGATAAATTTGAAAGTCATTATTTTTCTATAAAGGAATCGACTAAATATCGACTAAAAAGGTATTAAATGGTTCTTTCCATTTAAAAAGAATATGTTAGATTAGTCGTCCATGTAATTGTAGTATATAGTTCGCAATGCTAGCTTCTTCCAATGATGATAATCTTTTCTATAAATGAAACGTATTCAAACTTCTAAAGACGATACTAAATCCCTGTTAGAAATGATGAATATTTTCAGACCAAAAATTGGCCAGTTTCATGTTAAACTGAACAACAAATTAATTAAACAAAATTAATTAATTAAACAACAAACGAGTACTCTTGGGAAATTGCTTGTTGAAATAAAATACTATTTTATATCTGATTGTCACAATTAAAAATGCATAGTAACATCAATGGCCACATTTTGGATGTTGATTGGCTGTTGATAAGGGATGTGAAGTCGTTGGATCGGTTTTTTTTACCAAAAATTAGGGATTAAAAAATTCTGATTATATTTTTTGTCATTGTTTATAGGATTATTGAAAAATTAATAGTTCAGAATCATAATTGTTGGATATTTTTTATACTGTTTTGGTCGAAGTTATTCATCGATTTTCATGTGAAACTTCTTTTATTCATTAAAACTGGCCAAGACTTGATCTTCAGAATATTGAAAATGCTGCGGTTTTTACTGAAAATGGATAACCTGCAAACGTAATATCGTTCTTTGCTCTTTCTAAATTATAAATTTTTTAATAAAAATGCCGAATTCTTAATTAACGCTAGCTCAACTTTAAAAAGCACGGAGACTGGTGTCGATATCAGAATCTCAAGTCAGCTCGATCAGTATCGACGCGTACCAGGAGCTTGCCTAAGAAATTATCGAAGTCCTTTTACTCGATCGCTATCGCGGAGACTCTCCATTCGCGATATTAAATGGTTGCTGTATATATATAACAGACTAGCGTAAAAGAGCTTTCGTCCGCGCAGATCACGAAAAAGAGCGTTTATAGCCCGAAAAGTCGATTATCATAACTGACCTTTTCATCGACCAGAACGCGTAAGTTTACGAACAAACGCCTCGATAATACAGGATCGTTTTCTCAGCTCGACGAGAAAGTCTCGACGCTTACCGATCTGCACGAGGGGTCAAGTGTATTTATCTTATTTTATTCTCCCCCTCCCGCGGCTCTAACCCGGTCAGTCGGAAAAACGACGAGCGAACGGTCGAGGTTTATATCCAGTGTTGGGTAAGGCTATTTATGGACTTGCAGTCACCGTGGCTCGGAACATTTTTGACTTAGTAATTCCTTTTATTGGGGGGGGGGGCGGAGCGTAGACTTTCGGAGACGATAAACATCGGGACGAAACATCGGGACAGCGAAGGGAAAAACAATGCGCGCGTGCAAATTCAATTTCTGCCGGTGAACAAATTTATGGAGGAATATAAACTGATACTATATCTTTTCCGTATATAGTCTCTAGCATCGAAATACTGAATATAATATCCACTTACTTACAGTTCACATATTCGTTTATTTGAAAAGATCGGATTCCTTAGCGTACGATAAATATATATACATATTTATAAATCATGAGAAAAATAAGATTATTCACTGACTAGATGAAAATACAATTTTTAAGAATCGTATGTAAGAAAAACTTCACTTCACAATTTATAGCTATAGGTTTTTCAATGTTCTTGTACGATAAATTGGAAAATACTGACAGCTAAGCGTATCATTTATATATCGATAAATTAAAAGAAATTTTCCATTTCCGAGATGTTAAAATGAATTTTAAGGGAAGATTTAATAGGAATTAAAAAACAAATATTATTTTAACATGAATTTTCAAAGACCGCATTTTCGATGAAACGTCCGGAGCAGCACGTGTTGATTAAGACTTTTAAAAGTGTAAAACGTGTTTCGCGTTCTGAACCTGCCGTGGCTGTACGTATAGCTTATATGTGCAGTGTTAGTCAGCGATAAACAGTCCAAACGCTTCGTCGAGTACCATCGACGAGTGAAACCCCGTGGCGCGTCAATTTTCGGCGCCTCCGAAATACCTTATTTCAATGTAACAGCATGGGTGAGATATGTCTATCCCAGGTTTCCCTCTCAGCGTTCTCTCCATCGAGAGCGACGAGGAAACTCTCTCGATCATACACGAAGCAGAGGGGGTTATCCCTCTTCAATGTTACAACTTCGTCTTCTCCAAAGATGGTCTTTTCAAATATATACATACGAAGAGAGAGAGAGAGAGAGAGAGAGAGGGAAAGGAAGAAAAAGAGAAGCCGACACCAGGTGTCCGATTGAAGGACCAGGCCAGGGATTTAAAAGGCTGAAAGGGTAGAAACTTCATGCATCGCTTATAATAATATAAATATACGAGAAAAACTTATGCTTGTTCTCTTATATATATATATATATATATATATATATATATATATATATATATATATATATATATAAAAGCAGGTTTTCTCTGCGCGTGCACATGTGTGTGCGTGCGTCTCCGTGTGTTCGCAAGACGCCCCCAAAAACAGGTATCCAACAACGCCAGCCGCCGTTCTTATTACATCCACCCGGTCCAGAGCGGTAGATCTTATATGAAGCCGATCCTCTTTTCAGTACCACCGCCCCCCCCCTCGCCCACGCCGCGTGATTGCCGAAGACAAATGATGCTCGGCGACGAAACTCGACTGCCCAATACAAAAGTCGATTAAATTGTCGCGGTCGCTCTTGGCTCCAGTGTACAGGTGCTTACCTATATCTACATACACGTGTGTGGCTACGTATGTGTGTGTGTGTGTGTGTGTGTGTGTGTGTGTGTGTGCATGTATGCCGAGGAGGAGGGCTGATTTTTGAAACGTTTACGGCTCGACGACCTTGAACTCGCTTCTTCCTGACCCCGTTTTTCTCGGTGATTTATGTACAGAAAGTCCTTGGCGCTTATATACATATAACCGGGGTTTCGTTTCTCGCGTTACCGTTTCGCGCTCGATATCGTCCGTGCGTGCAAATTCTAGGTTTCGTGTTTGTGGATGATATATATATATATATATATATATATATATATATATATATATATATATATAGTGACGTTTTTCAACTTCTTGAACGGAGAAAGTGTATTCGACGAGCTCAATGACCTCCGCCTTGAACGGGACGAGCTACTGTTAAAGGAGCATTGACTGTGTGCCGAGCTCTCAGAGGCCGCAGGTTCGAAAGCTGCGCATATATATATATATATATATATATATATATATATATATGTGTGTATATATATATATATATATATATGTATGTATGTATATATATGTATATAGATATGTATATAGATCGAACGATATTTCTCCTTCATCGCGGGAACCATTTGTCGGGAGGTAAAAGATATAAATTTTGACTTATGCCGGCGGAAAGGTTTATAAGGCAGAAAAGCCAATCGGTCGCCTCATTGCATACAAAGGAACAGCCTATATATAGACAGAGAGGCGACTTTTACGCGGGACCGAATGAGGAAATTGACCCCTCTCTCTCTCTCTCTCTCTCTCTCCCTCTATATATATATATAGATATACCCGGGGCCGGGTGTCAAGCTCTAAATCGAAAAAGCGCGCGACCAAGGAATGGTCCGTTATAACTCAATCGTACTCCCTCCTCCTCCCCCTGCTCCCTCAGCCGATAACCGACCCCCTTCCTCCCTGTCAGATTGGGCGTTCGGTCGAAATGAAGTATGGCGCCTGATTCGTATATAATGCCGAGAGATTGGATATATAGATAAAGGCGAGAATATCGCCGGAGCGGGACCGTAGGCGGCGTGTGGGGGAAGGGGGGGTGAGGGGTGAAGGTGGAAGTTAATTTAACAGAGGTTTTGCAATACACGACCGAATCCCGAGGTAGGTGCCTTATTCGACGCGATAAATTATACCGTAATATCCGTAAGGAATCCGTGTAACGCGACCGGGTCACTTTTGCCCTGCCCGTTTCGAGGAAAGATATCTTTTATACGTCCGTCGATATTTATATACGGGCTTATTTGTTTTGAGCGGGGCAATGATTTTACGGCTCTCGCTCGGGCATTCTCGACTTGGCAAGTTAGAGAAACAATGTATTCATATGCATAGATATTCCGACGTTATAAAGTATGATTAACGCGAATGCAGGCACGGCACGTTGGTATTTCTACTTCAATTGTGTGTGTATTGCGTTTGTGCGCGTACAAATATAAACTTTCAATTTCAAATCAATTTGCTCATCAACTAATATTTCTAATTAATTATTACATTGAGGAATATCTTCGTGAGAAGTGATGATAATGACACTCTTCATATACAAACATTTCATAGCAGTTTCCGAAATTTCGACTTACCTCCTCATACTACTATAATGCGATTACCTAATTTGCGTCAATTTAATTATATTCACGGGTAAGTTACTTTATCTATCATAGTTCATCTACAGTTCTAGCGGTATATGGAAAAAGACACATTTTTTATTGGCATATGAAATGAAATTTATATACGCTTTACTTCATAGTCACTAAATATAATTATAATATAATATATAATAAACTTTTATTTTTGTTATTTTTCTACAAATACATTAACGTTATTTTGAAATGATTCTCCAGAAGAGAGGAAGGAAGGAGGATAGAGCCGTGTCAAAATTATGTTTATAGACGCATGTTCACAAGTTACTGTTCAAGGTGTTACAGATATATGCTTGTTTACACTGCGATCAGGGGATAAGGTTCATATATATATATATATATCTACCCCGGCAGGGTAGTAAGAACCGTCGGCCTGTGTCGGCGGCTAGAACCACGACCCGAACAAACATCTACCTCGCCTTTTAATCCTTTTCCCATCGCCCACATGGAAAATGGACTCTCGCCCGCCGCCGGGCCGTCACTTCTCCCCGGATCTTATGTATAGACACTTCACCTTGCCACCCCCCTACCGCCCTACTCGAACGCTATAACGCCTGATCCAGCCGCTATACACACACCGTACACGTATAATACCTACCTGAGGGAATGATTGCGCAAAGCGACGGGGCCACGAACGACGCGGCGTCCGATACTCCCGGGCGACGGCGGCCCGGAAAAGATCGTCTGTAACAGGAGTCAATTGTGTGGGATAAATTTTTGAAGTCGTAGTAGCACGGGATTTCTACGAGTTCTTTTATACAATCCACTGTCTTAGAAGTGTAAAATAGATATTTCAATCGACGAAAACTGTTCATTGACAACTGTTTTTTTTTTTTTTTTTTTTTTGTATAATTAGTCGAATTTTCCGGCCTATGAATAATATTTAATAAATCTACCGCAAGAGGTCGTCAAATTTGTAGATGATGTAGATGATTGTAGATGATCTCATTTCATACTTCTACGATATTGATTTACTTATTGTTAAAAAGTTAATAATTAAGATAGTGATCTACATGAATAACCCTATCGTTATAGTCGCGCAAATTTTCCCGGGAACGTCAGCGCCGCCAGGACCCGCGAGACGTTCACCACCGCGCACGAGGTGTTTGCGCCGGATTCGGGCGGCGGCGTTATCGACGACCACGACGATGACGGCGTCGCACTCGATTTCGCCAGAAATAAGTCGAATTACAGATTTAGGAAATGATAATTCGACACGGAGCAATGCAGTTATTATACGTTTTTTCCCTCAATAATTTAGAGCCAAGGATCGACGAGAGAGTATCTGACTTCAATTGGCTTATCACGTTGGATTGTCGGAATAATCTAGCTTTAAAACAAAAACGCACGTTACATCCCTACACTTGATATCATATACGACAGCGCAATTTTACTCCGTTCATTTTACATACGAGTGAGCCTATAAAAACAATATAATTCTTGTATTTTCAAATGCCGTGGAGTCGGTTTCAACATTTCCCTCTTCGCTGCAGTACGTCATATTTTTGGAATTTTTTTTCATATTCCTAACTTTCCTCATACCTGAAAAAGTGTCTACATATCTCAGAACATGAAAAATTACGCCATACGTAATTTACAAGCAAGAAAAATGTACAAAAATTCATGATGAAAACTTTAGATGATGAAACTAGAAATTAAAAAGTTTTAGAATTTACAATTCAGAGGCATATTCTTAGTTGGACTAAGCTGGCATTCAAAAGGTCATAGATATCAATTGTATTTTTTATACTTAGCTGAATACGCAAACTTGGAGATAATGCGATAAATCTTTTCAAGGCTGCTTTCAAATTTTAAAATATTAACATCATTCTATTTTAGAAAAACGTTTTGTTTTATAAATATTATTGCGTTAGCACATTTTGAATAAATTATGCGATAAAGCTAATATTCTAAAATCACATTCTTGATCCCCACGTCGATATCCTAGGGAAAGCGATAGTCTGGTTTAAGCCTCTGATTTCTCTTGATGCCGGTGTGTTTTTGACTGTTTTTAAGTAACCTTTATCCAACCGGCTGCTTATTTGACTGTGAACCATTGGGCAGTCTTTACAGTGGCGTATTAATGACGGTACGTAATAATTTCATAATTGAATTTAACTCAATACGATATTTGTTATTTCACACTGTAGTATATATGATTGCGCTTGCTGAATATACAGTTTAAGTCCGTACTCCGGTTTCAAATATTCAGATGCGCTTATACAAAAATGGTAAATAGATCGGTAATGCAAGAAGAGATTAAGATCCCTTACATTAAATAATGGACAGACTCATGGCTGTAAAATAAAAAAAAAAAAAAGAAACATGAATTAAACTCAAGCTGGGATTCCACTTTTGTTTTACGCGGGCAGTGTTCGCATTGAAAGGTATATTTTTGTAACAAATATCTACAATTTCTCATATAAATCAACGACGTTAGCCAATAAAAGAATTTGCGCGTTCAAATGTATGGGAAATAATACAGAGCAATCTATATACATAAATATATACATACATACATACATGTGTGCGTGTGTGCGTGTGTGTGTGTGTGCGCGTGTGTGTGTGTGTGTGTGCGTGCGTGTGTGTGTGTGTGTATCTATTACCATCTATTATTTCCCAGGCAAACTCGTCCGTCTAAAGTTAATTAAAACAGCACTGCAATGATGGACGTTCCCTATTTGAATTAATATAGCAAACTGATCAAATTCACCTTCGACCTATATAATAAAAGGTCGGATAAAACCGGGGGAGGGGGGGAGTTGTCGACTTCCTACTGGCGGGGAGCGATAAAAAAAAGCTCCGCTGTTCCCATTTATACGAAGTACGTCACACTGATATATCGATGGAGGAGAGCTTCCCCGCTCGCGATTTTATCTCTTTCAATTAAATTCTATTCTCGGGTTTTGTATAACGAATTATTTTATATATATATAAAATTGGTCGCGCAACTCTTCGTTATACAAAACCCGAGAATATATATATATATATATATATATATATATATATATATATATATAAATAATATATAAATAATATAGAATATATAATAATATAGATATATATAATTATATAATAATATAATATAATAATATAGAATATAAATAATATATATACTACTTTCTCTCTGATACGTATTAGGCACTTTAGTTTTATATATACATACTTTGATGAAAATTAGGTGAAAGAATGCTTTTAAATGCTTGCAATTATTTCAAAGTAATTTATCTATTTTATTATCGTTACATCATTGTTCAACTGCATAGTAAATTAAAATTTTGATTTAAGGTCGTGATTTTTTCTATGTTTCGTTCATAATTTTTTCCAGAAAATGTTACGAGTTTAAAATAATAATGCGAATTTGAAAAAAAAACTGCACTGAATAAAAATAGAAAAGAATTCAGAAATCTCGTCTTCAATTTTCTAATAATTTTCACGTTCTTAGGGATTCTCCCCGGCAATGTTTATGTACATATATATATATATATATATATATATATATATATATATATATATATATATATAAATTAAAAAAAACACACATTCACGAGGACTAAATTTTCTCTATAAAAATGTATGAATACTAATTAAAACTAAAATTTTATCAGTAATATTTATATATTTTTCAGCTGCTCTCCATTAACGCAATGAATCTCCCTCAGCAGGAGTTGTACTATTCAAGGATTCTTACATCACCGTTGTCTATAAAAATGAGATAAATTATTTTTTATTCCAGTCCCGCCAAATTCATCAAACCGCCCCAAAAATTCTGTAAATACTTGCAAGGTATCTTTCAGACTGATCATCCAAGTAATCTAAATAGAACTTTTATTTCTATTCTTGAGAATTCATCAACGTGTCACTTCAATGAAAAATCCTTGTGCAAATATAAGCAAATGTTCCATTGCTTTCAAGACATACATTTGGCGATTCCAAAAACTTACTGTAACTCAATGTAGCACTTATGTAGCACAATGGAACTGCGCCCCTGCCTTGTAACTATATATATATATATATATATATATATATATATATATATATATATATATATATATATATTCAGTCATTTAGTTATTTGTCGATAAAAACTTGTAATAATAAAAAGATACCTAGAATTCCAACCATCATAGTGGTCACTTTCTAGACTTTAACATTTTTATACAAGAAAACTGTCGAACCTGTATTAATGGCCGGACGTTAATTATTTAGATTATTACGCTATGCCTCGGCACGATTAAATGTAGCAATAAATTCATGACTTTCCCCAAACCAAAAGTGTATATTTTCCCCGCTTAGATAAAGAAATTATCACGATTGTCATTACCTCGTGGACTTATATATATATATATATATATATATATATATATATATATATATATATATATGTAAATATTGATTATGAGCAATAAACTGACTTTCAACCAGTTGTAAACTGTATAATAATTTTCAACGCAGGCATAAAATGTAATATATTGATTTTAAATCGCAGCATCGACGCGATAAAAAATCTTTTATCTCTAATGTTTGTATTACGTTTTTACGGCCGCGGCAGTAAATTTCCAAAGTAGCCGAACTGGGGTACGCGCGACGAGTATCGTCTTACTTCTAGCAAAATAAGTAGCTTCGAATATAACACGAATATCATCTACTTATACAGGTATAAATGGCCTGTATACGACGAATCTCTTCTTTCAAATGTCGCGGTTTGTTGGAAATTTTGTGGCGCTCGCCCGCTCTTACGCCGACCGAAGGGTGGGGGGGGGGAGGGAATCATTTACAAAAGCTAGTAATAATATCGCCGAGGGCGCCGTCACTGTCGTACGACGCTTTATCGCCCAAGGCCCGACGTGTCGTCTATGTCTTCGTGCCGTGATCGTTGGATAGCCGACCGGGAAACACACCGTTGAAGCGTTCAATTTATCGCGCCCCTAGCGAGGTAAATCTTGCAATATGTAGATTGACTTTCCTGCCGTAAATACCGATAATGGAGATGACGCGCAACTTTATGCCTGATGCCTGTGGATAAAATTTGTGTCAATTTACATAAACGATAAACAATATGCAGACTTAGTGCGATACCATGAATATGATGACAAACTGTGACAGTCTGTATTATTCTTAAGATTGTAATGGAACGAAATCTGAGTTTCTGTTTTTCTTATTAAGTCGTTGGCAGGCTAATTGCCTGTGGACAATAAAAAGCTATAAACTCATTTGACAAATCAGCAAGAAATATTCTACAATTTTATCTGCGTCAATAATATAATTAATATACAATAAAACTAATTATACTTTGTCAATATTATATAGTAAAGCAGTTCTAGCTGAGATATATGAAAATCTTGTAAGAATAAAAAAGAATTGAAACAAGTTCTGTTGTACTATTTTTCCAAACATTATCTAGTTTTGTAAATTGGTCCATTATCCAAAAGTACGCGGCCTTCGAAAACACTTCGTGCTTTTCGACAGTTCAAAAGAATTGTTCAATTTCTGTCAATTATTCAATTGTTCAAGTTTCAGTACCAGAAATTATTAGATACCGAGCTATGTATATTGAAAAAAAAAAAAACAATCCCTATTATCAATTTCACTAATAGGCTTTGGAATGACTTTGTCTTTTATCGTTAGTCCTATATCGCCGTTGTTTCCGGTAGAGAAAAATATTTTACTTTTACGGGCGCATTTCCATTTCCCGGGGCGAGCTCCCCAACGAAGCCTCGCTTATTTAGGCCTTCGAACACTTTAAATCGAATCGAATGCCCATCGGGAGCGCGAGGCCTTTTTCCGCGCATTTTCCAGCGTGGGCGGCGACGGGGCGCGGTTCGCTTGCTCAATGAAGTCGTCGGGGCGGGGCACACACCCGCTCGGCTTTGAGAGCTTTATGAGACTTTATTATTGCTTCTCAGTCGCGAGGGAAAATTTACGCGGCGCTCTATATATAGATTTATTGCCGAGCTCCCTACGTATTCTGTGTATATAGTGTATGCGTGTGTGTGTGTGTGTGTGTGCGCGCGTGTGTGTAGCGTGTGCTGGTGAGGTGGCAAGAAATCACCGTTGTACGGGGCTGCGAGTGTCATGCGCGTGCTTTTCAGCGAGCGGATGAACAGAGAGAGAGAGAGAGAGAGAGAGAGAGAGAGAGAGAGAGAGAGAGAGAGAGAGAGAGAGAGAGAGAGAGAGAGAGAGTAAGAGATCTGAAGCTACGGCAGAGCCAAAAGTATTCGTGAGAAAGGAAGAGGTAGAGGCTAAATAGGAATGGTATTAATTTGGAAGGACGACCACCTGTATTTTAATGAAATTTTTGTCACTGTTCCCGAGAGCTAGGCTTTGATAAAGTTTCTTTTTTTAATAAATACAGTAAAAAATAGTGTCAATTCTAATAAGTATAATCAGTCGTTGAATTTACTCCGAATTCAAGCAATTTATCCGAATATCCACACTCTATAGAACCTCCAATGTATGCTTGCAAAACGCACTTTTGAAACTTTTCGTTACGACGCTCTCGAGAACCCGAGCTGATCGATCATTTCCGTGATTTGCTTTCAGCAATCCCAAAATCTAGACGAAAAAAACCATATTTGCGTTCGATTCAAGAACGCCATTAGCACCCGTGATCATTTGGCGGACCAAGAACATTTATGAGAACACGGACGCGTTAGAGACAAGGTGTAAATGAACGAAGGAACGTAAAAACAAAAAAAAAAAAAAGAAATTCTATATACCATTCTGCATCGATCGCGGTCGACCTCCTGACCCTTTAACATCGTTCCAGTTACACCGGGGCGACGTATAATATCCATCAATTGGCTCGCGTTAAACCATGGCGCGCGTCATTAGCCTGTGCCCGCGATCGTTTCGGCTGACGAGGGTTGCGATAAAGCGGCAGAGGGGGGGGGGAGAAGAAGGGAGCAAACCGGCTCTATTGAATTCGATCGTCCGCGGTAATAACGCGCGCGCGCGAAAACGAGCCACGCACTAACGCCCAGTGCAATTAATTGGCGCAATCTCCATAACGGAGGGGAGCCAGGGGAATTTCGCGCAACGTCCGTCGAATTTAATCTCCCGCGAAAAGGGTCAAGGTGGTTTGAGGATGGCTCATAGATTATAAAGAATTTTTTTTCCCTTCACTCCCGATAGATTAAATGAAGGAGTGTGCATCGAACGTATGTATTTTGTTTACTGTAGAGTGGAATTTAACTTTTTTTTTTGCTTTTGTTTTTATTGCCCAGCATAGGCTAGGCGCGTATTTTTAAACACATGAAAATCTTGGAAAAAAATGATTCTTCATGATCTATTTCGCGTAGAGATGTATTTATTGATAAGGGAGGACATGAAGCGTGCGCAGGAGATCCGTTCTTGGAAGAACTTGATTCGAGTAAGAATCGTGTTTTTGGATTACAGCTGGTACCGCAACCGTTGCTGATTAGTAATAAAGTATAGGGGCATGAACTTAATAGTACCGGCGCCAGTGAGTCAATTTCTTCTTTGGATGATTCTAGAGGACCGATATTTCATTAAAATTGTTAGTACTTCACTATTCACTTTTGTTTTTAATTATTACAGACCAAGGATTTTGAAATGTCATAACCTAACGTTAAAAAAACATTATTTCACATATTTGATGTTATGTAGCAATTTCCGTCTTCTTTTATCAAAAAACTCTAAACAGTATTAGAAAGTACAAGAATTTTTCTTTAAAATGCCACCGATATTTTCCCGAATATCTGTTTTCGCTGAGACATCGTATTTTAAAATTTTCTAATGTATAAATTATACAATATTCGAAAAACTAACCTTTTTAAAAAACTCTAGGGCCGCAGACTCTAGGGTCTATGGGTTTGAATTTTGTGTTTTTTTGAATGTCAATGTGCGTATCCCCACACGCGTATGTAATATGAATTTCAGAGAAACAGTTTTACATTTCCTTTGGAAATGTTGCTTTAATTGCCATGAATGGTTCATTTCTAAAGAATATTACTTTTTCAAAGATATGAAAGATTCTAAATTGTTTACTGCATTGAAAAAGAAAAAAATAAATCAACTCTGAAAAAGCTAAATTTATTAGATTTTGTTGTATAGTACAACGAAATCTAATTGTACGGCGAATCCCTCCATCCGCTCTGACAACTTCGACACAGCTTATCCTACATTTATACATATAGAAAATAAAGGACTTTACCCTAAATCACGATGCCATAACCTTTAAGCGATTACATTAATTTTAAAACGAAACGCATTTAGTCACTATAACTCGTAAAATTTATTTCCGCTTAAAGTACATTCAATTGAGGAAAATTTTTTTTCATATATATATATATATATATATATATATATATATATATATATATATATATAACAGTTTTATGTATATTATACGATCTCTATCACTTTTTCAATCGATCGGGCGTGGACCTGGACCCCCGTGCGTATCGCAATATATTTTGACTCTCGATGTGTATGTATGTATGGATACATATAAATATGTACATACGCATTCCGTTTAATCCTAACAATCGTATGGCGGCTCTACGGAATTTAAGAGGGTTGCTCGTCGTGCGACCGGAAAAAATCTTCCACCGGGACAGTTTTTCGAGATTTAAATCAACGAAAGGAAACAGGAGAGGGGACTTCGCCCCTACTCAGGCAGTTGTATATCTATACATATATATATATATATATATATATATATATATATATATACAGTCGCTGTCGCCAGAAGAAAGGAGACGTCGCTGTCAAATATGATCTGTTAAGTCGATGATTCCATCTTTGATACATTTAGATCTAACTAGTAAAAGAATATAAACTAAAATTTACATTTTTTAACATGACATTACTTTAATAATGCATCTATTATAATGCATTTTTTGAAACTCATTTGCTTAAGCTTCAGACTTTTATCCCATATAGCTGCATATATTTATATACAGTGAAAGTTTTTTCTCGTGCTCGGAACTGTGTGCTTCTATAGGCATACATTTTATATACGTAATTGAGGCGCGCGATCGGGAGAGCGGTCCAGCCAAACACGCCCACGGCAGCGAAATGAAAAAAAAGTCCGGTGAAATATTTCGCGAAATCTCGGTTCTTTCGGCGTTTCGATATTAAATCGTGCTGTGGGTTCGGTTATCTAATCTGTGCCTCTCTCTATTTTTCTTTTTATTTCTTTCTTTCTTTCATTCTTTCTGTAAAGTATTATAACTGAAGACCGTACGAATATATGAGCTCGTCCCAAAAGAAGAAAAGTGTCCTCTTCGCGGTTTATGTCTCAGTCCACCAATCGTTCATGGTATATTCATATTTAATATGGAAAAACGTCAGGAAGTCTAGTTTGCGAGATCGATTGCCAGTCGGTGTATTGTGTATTGCAAGAGTTTTGCATTTTGGGCGTTGATGTGTGTCCAATCGGATCATCCATCCAGGAAATTATTGTTATCACTTTCATTCCCATTGTATTTATTATCTCTGCCAGAAACGATAATGGCCGAGTCGTGCTGAAAATTTATTCGGTGTGTGACTGTTACATGAAGCGAGTTTCCCCGCTCGATCAATATACAATAGTAGACTTCCGATAATACGATTTTTACCTGATGGGGAAACAATTTCAGAACTTTCTATCGAAATATATGCGCATTTGCAAATTTTTTAGCAAAATTTTAAAACTACTGCCAAGCTGCATTTATTATAATATATGAAAGCAATAATTAATTTATACACGTATTTTTTAAGAAATGATCATTCATATCATAAGGTTTTTATAAATAAGTTTTTTAAAAATTATTTCTTTTTTAAAACACTCATTCATATTAATTGTAGGGTGCAATTATTCCACGCATTTTTTATATATTTATATAAATAAGAAGGTTCCATTTTTATTATATTATATCCCATTTAATATTGATTAAAATTAGCCACAAGTTATAGACTACTTTAATTGTACTTCTGTCGACTGCTTGTATACAAATTAATAAATATTTTTTCATTGGTCTTACAGTCCAATCAAATCAATCGAAAACAATACGCAACAGTATCAATACCTAGACACATTAACATCAATACATTAATACACAAAAATAATAAAAAATAAAAATTAAATTAAAAATTATAATGACAGTCAGACTGTCTTTGTATACAGTCACCCCCGTAGACTAATCTGCAAATAAAATATTAGGTGAAAAAAATTTTTTGTTAGTAAAGTGCAATCTGACTGTTCTCAAACCATTACGTAATTGAACATCCAGTCCAACGTTTCGAGCTCGCTACGGCTCCTCATCAGGACTGATATTGATGTTAATGTTGATATATATTGATATTGTTACGAATTGTTTTCGATTGATTTGATTGAACTGTAAGACCAATGAAAAAATATTTATTAACAAGTTATAGAATCCTTTTTACGCTTTAATGCTTGACAGTGCAGTTTTACAAGTGGTTCTGAATAATTAATGTATATATTAAAAAACTTATTCTCGTTACAAAACATAATTCATATATAAATGATGTTCAGTATAAATGTTCTAATGAATCTTTTCAAATTCAGGTTTCAAATGATAAATCAGTAGAAGTACAGAAGATACAAAATATTTATTGTTTTATATTTACAAAATCAGTCTGTATTTAATAAATGTATTTTGATGATTGTGATGCTCAAACAAGAAAGAGTTACTTATGGCGCACATATTACGTAGACACTCGACAAAGTGGAGAACCTTAGCAGCCCTCGCACCAGCACTGCATACCAGCGGAGCAGTGACCTTTGCCTCGATTTTCGCCCTGGCAGACTGTAGTACAGCCCCCGTCATTAAAAAAGCAAGCCCCTTTGTAGTTTCCCGATAGGCAGTCGCCCAGTGCGCCGTCAATGGCAAGGGCCAGGAGAACGAGGGCGAACAGGCAAAGTGACAACTTCATTTTGAAAGCTGGTGCGGGTCTTTACAGGAAAAGGAACAATTTGCAATGTAAGTAATTTTAAAGTTTCGAATGAGCTTCTGCGATAGGTTACTTACATGTTTTGTCGCGCTGGTGCTGAGACGATCTCGTCTGATACTGTATTACGGTTATGATCAAGCGCCTCTTTTTATATACCGTACAAGACTACAATTCGTGGAGAGCTATATTTCGACTGTTGATTTAGCTTATCTTGAACAGAGAAAGTTTCAAATAATCATCACTGACTTTCCTGCATCGTGCTAAGAAGATGACAAAGCATAATTCCGTTTACAGATTCTTCAGCTTCTTCCTGCAAGAGAGAATAAGTAAATAAGAGAGTGAGAGACAGAGGAAGAGAGAAAGAGAAAGAGAGCAAGACGCAGTTTAAAATATAAAGATTTTATAATAATGTCTCTTCTGAACATAACTATTACGGGCGATGATGCTATATTTTACATATAATATTATTCGATCATGATGTGATTCGTAATATAATTAAGAGATCGTATAGTGATTACAACTGTATATGCCTATTTTAAAGTTAAATATTACACAAAATATATCACCATCGCCCGTAATAGTTATGTTCAGAAGAGACATTATTATAAATTCTTTATTTTTGAAACTGCATCTTTTTCTATCGGTCTGTCTGTCTGTTGGACTCTCTCTCTCTCTCTCTCTCTCTCTCTCTCTCTCTCTTTCTCTCTCACTTTCTCTCTTTCTCTGTCTCTCTACGTTATTTATTTATTTATTCTCTTTCAGAGGAAGAAGCTGCTTGATATACAAAAATAATTATGCATTGTCACCTTTTTAGCACAATGCTGGGAAGTCAGAGATAATTATTTAAAACATTTCCCACTTTTCCCCAAGATAAGACCAATCAACAATCGCGAAATACTGATCTCGATCAATTGTTGGAATTTACGGTATATATAAGAAGGTGATCGTAATTATAATACAGTATCAGTCGAGATCGTCTCAGCACCAGCACGCCAAAACATGTAAGTAACCTATCGCAGAAGCTCATTCGAAACTTTAAAATTACTTACTTTGCAAATTGTTCCTTTTCCTGTAAAGACACGTACCAGCTTTCAAAATGAAGTTGTCACTTTACTTGTTCGCCCTCGTTCTCCTGGCCCTTGCCATTGACGGCGCACTGGGCGACTGCCTGTCGGGAAACTACAAAGGCGCTTGCTTTTTTAATGACGCGGGCTGTACTACAGTCTGCCAGGGCGAAAATCGAGGCAAAGGTCACTGCTCCGGGGGTTTGCAGTGCTGGTGCGAGGGCTGCTAATGTTCTCCACTTTGTCGAGTGTCTACGTAATATGTACACCATAAGTAATCTCTTGGTTGTTTGGACATCACAACCATCAATATACATTTATTAAATACAGAATGATTTTGTAAAGATATAACAATAAATATTTTTTATCTTCTGTAGTTGTACTGCTTTATCATTTGAAACCTGAATTTGAAAAGATTCATTAGAACATTCACACTGGTCATAATTTTTGTATTAATTATGTTTTGTAATGGAAACGATTTTTTCGATATATATATATATATATATATAATTAATGTGCAGTATGGATCTGAAAGACTTTGTGCAGCTCCTTTCTTCTTTAATATTTAATTTAAAAGATTCAATCTAATCTTTGTACTGAATATAACATATAGAAACATGTGATAGCCGGATCGCTAGAGCGACGGATTAGTAATTCGATGGTCCGAGTTCAAATTTTGATCTGAACTGATTAACACATGCATCGCTCTAATAATTTGCATAAATATATATAGTAAGCATTAATTTATGTATTCTTATTGTTTCTAAAGTAGAAACAATGAGTATGGTCATGAAGTCAATTTTAATATGAGTGTTTTTTAGAAATATTTTAATATTGATAATAACATTTTAAGAGCAGTTCTGAACATACATATATACTGGATTTTAATAATATTTATTTCATTATTAATAATATTAATCATATTCTATTATTAATAATATTTCAATATTGGATGCAAAATAATTCTCCAAGTCATGCGAATAAATAAAATAAATCAACAATTAATTTTATGGAGAAATATACTTTGGAAAACAGAAATAATTAAACTCGTTATATTAATAAAAACTGAAAGAATTTTTAAAAATATTCTGCACAAGATTTTTCTAACTCGAATATTAATAAAAGATTTTTAAAAATTTTTCTCAGAAATATAATTGTAGGGTTATTGTCCATTTGGGTTTAATTTACATTATTCAAATAATAGTTTTAGGTTAATATTATTTAGATATTTAATTTATTTTGACTTAAGTGTTCACTTCAAGTAGAGTTATCTGGAATTCATTTTAATTTATGTCTTGAATGAGTTTGTTTGAATTATTAAGAACAACCAATAATTTTTTCACATTTCACGCCAGGTTTCTGAATTATTCCTTACATTTTAGAGAAATTATTCCAAGTAGTTTTTTAAAAATAATTTTAGAAGATAGATTTCCAAAGTAGTTTTTTTTTAAAAACAAAATATTTTTTAAATGCAAACTTCCTACCTGTAGCCAAAGTATTATAAAATAAGTTCAGATTCATTTTATTAATTCAGAAAAACATATTTTGCAATGTGAAAAATCAATTCCAAATTATTTCTGGCCACGCACAACAAAATACATTGATTGAGTTCAATATTATATTTTTTCGAAATTGGTAAAAGAAAAGAATTGAAAACTCTATGTCTGGTATTGAATTTTTTTGAAAAGACCGTAATTATTCAGAATATTTCTAAATACCGTAATTTTCACAGAGAGAGAGAGAGAGAGAGAGAGAGAGAGAGAGAGAGAGAGAGAGCGAGAGAGAGAGAGAGACATATATAATAGAAAAATATTATATTTTTAATACGATATCATATCATATCATATCATATCAAATCATATCATATCATACTAATTCATAAAGACAATGCGTGTTTTTGTTTGTACACGATAATCAAAAAAACTACTGAAGCGATTGTTCTGAAATTTCACATATAGGTTCTATATTATTTCGGAAAGGACATAGGCTATGTTTTTTATTAAAAATCATTTTACATCCATTGATAAATTAAGTTAACGGTCTTTGCAGTCAGTTGACCGAGCGGCCAGTAGGTGGCATCTTGAATCACGAACATCGATTCAAAGTAGTCCGCTTAAAGTATTAATACCAGGCCAGCTCAGACGAAGGATCATATCCAACTTTGGGATTCATATCCTAAAGAAGATGTGAGTTAGTCGAATATTATGCTTTTTTCTTCTCTCTCTCTCTCCGTCTTCACTTATAAAATGGTTGTATGCCAAACCATACTAAATATAATTTCTGACGATAAATTACGTTTTTGTTTTGACACGTTCATTATCTTTAGAAGTAACAAAAAATGGCTTAAAAAATAAATACTATTCGTAGACTATTATTTTGCTTTGATTTCAGTTGGCACCACCACTCAGAGGTGCCAGGCGGTACCGCCAACTCGGGTATTGCGTTAGAGGCGTCACCTGTCCACACGCTGATTAACTGAAACTCGCACGATATTTTAAAGTCATATGATCTTTATGATCCTATAAAGCAACGAGCAAGACTTATTAAAAAATTAATTGATGCTAATATATAACTGTGTCCGCTTAAAATAGCGCTTAAAATATAATTTTTTCTAACGGCTTCTACGGGGAAATGTTGTATTTTTGTCTAGAGACGGTGGAATATGATATCCTGGTGCCAAAGAACGATGTCTACGGGAATTCTTGTGAGGAAACAATCACCGGGTATGTAGATTTACTGAGAGTTTCGTGTTGGGCCGGTAAAATACTATGTACAGGTGTTTCCGAACGACTTCTATGGGTAGTAATGTGGTAGTAGGAAACGATGACCAGGTATGTAGGGACGATTCGTACAGGAGTTTCGTGTTTGGATGGTAGAATACGATATCCAGGTGTCTCGTGGTATTTTTTACGGGGCGTGGCGTGTTCAAACGGAAGAAGACTATGTCCAGATATGACGGAACGACTTCTATGGAGAGATTCGTATTCTATCATTTAAACACTCCAACTCCCAGTAGAAGTCGTCCCGGGATACAGTGACATCGTTTTCTATCTCCCCAATACAAACCTCTCTATAGCAGTGGTCCCGAGAGATATTTTGTCGTCCAAACATGATACTCTTAGTAGAAGTCGTCTCGAGACACTTTGAAATCTTGTTCAACCCTGCGAATTTTTCTGAATACCGCAATCTTTTCCATTTATAACTAGATAAGTACAGTCATAAAATATAGTCAGAATTTACTAAGTTCATTAACATTAAATGGTAGAGGTTAAAAAATATTATATTCAATAGAAGTTTTCGGACAAAAATAAGGTAAGCAGAACTACACAAGACAAAAAATATTTATTGTTTTATAATATTTACAAAGTCATTCTGTATTTAATAAATGTATATTGATGGTTGTGATGTCCAAACAACCAAGAGATTACTTATGGTGTACATATTACGTAGACACTCGACAAAGTGGAGAACATTAGCAGCCCTCGCACCAGCACTGCAAACCCCCGGAGCAGTGACCTTTGCCTCGATTTTCGCCCTGGCAGACTGTAGTACAGCCCGCGTCATTAAAAAAGCAAGCGCCTTTGTAGTTTCCCGACAGGCAGTCGCCCAGTGCGCCGTCAATGGCAAGGGCCAGGAGAACGAGGGCGAACAAGGCAAAGTGACAACTTCATTTTGAGAGCTAATTTGTATTTTTATCAACAGAAAGATCGATATAAAAACCAAGTAGTTTCAAACTTGTGATTGTATTTTTACGCGATTTCTACTTACAAGCTTTGTCGTATTAATGCTGAAATGAGGTCTAGTAGTACTTTGCTCTAAAATTTAACAAGCAGCTCCTTATATACTGTGCTCGACAAGAGAATTGATCAGGATATAAATATTATCATTTTGTCATATCTACAACAAGGAATACGTCGAGATATTTAAATAAACTTTTCCAACCATATTCGACAAGAAGGTAACGTAAATAAATATACATACAATATGACTGTGTAATTTAAATAACAAAATATTGAAAAACCGACGTTGAAAGTCATACGATAATCAGTTTCTGTCTTGCAAACGAAATTTCAAAACTAGGTATATTGTAGTAATTAGTTCATTTAAAATGTCCTAAAAGCTGAGACTTGATCAGTTTTAATACACTAAAAATAGAAGGTAATATCTCTACATGGATGGCATTTTCTCATTCGCCGCCAAGACTACATCATTGGCCATAGATTTATACTCTTACAGTTGAGCGGGCCTCTAAAAAAATTTATATTTGCATTATTTAGCAGTCGTCGGAAATGAATAAGTGATAGAGAAAATTACTTTTACGGTGATTTGAATTTTGTCTTCGGCAATATAAGTACCTCAAAGAACTCTACAGAAACATTATGATAATCTAAGTTCTACATATTTTTTATTATTTTGAAAATGCACTGACAATATTAGGGATTCTCTGAAATTGTTGCGAAGAAAACAATTTTGTAACGGTTTCGCAATCGAAAGCTCTTGTCAGTTTTGCTAATATTTGACATTTCTTGCATAGGCCAACAGACTCCTTACAACATTATATGCTTTCTTTATATTTACATAATACACTAAATATATCTCCCGTAATTGTGATATTTAGATGGGTAATTATTAGAAATTCTTAATATGTTAAGCTTCATCTCTCCCTTTCTCTTTCTCTTCCTCTTCCTCTTCCTCTTTTTGTTCATATATTTATTTTCTCTTAGAAAAAGTAGCAGAATGATCTGCATAAATAATTATGCTTTGTCATCTTTTTAGCGCGATGTAAGAAAGTCAGGCATGATTATTTTAAAACTTTCCTCTTGCAGATAAGACGAATCCACAGTCATAATATAACTCTCGACTAATTGTTGGAATGTACAGTATATAAAAAAAAAGTGCTTGATCATGATTTTACGAGAATATCAGTCCTCACTGTATCAGTACCAATGAAGATTGTGAATTTTCTCCAAAATGGTTTGCCTAGTGTCTACAAAATTGGCAACAAAATAATTACTCTTTTCGTTATTTGAGAATTACAGCCATCAAAATCGATCTATCAAATATTTAATCATATCAAATACTTAATTCATAAATATTTTCAGAGAATGAATATTTTTTTGACTTACTGATTTAAAACCTGACTATCAAAATTCATTGGTACTCTTATTTTATATCGATGGAGAAAATTTATTTATGTAGATCTCTGATATACCTCGTCAAATAAAGAATATATAAATAAATAATGGAAATCCATTCTGAAATAGAATAGACCAAAAAGAAAATTCAGGAGCAGAAAATACATGTATCAACTTGATTTAAATTTATGAATTGAGAATTTAGATTATATTAGAGATTTATATTACACAACAATAAATATAATTTTGATTACAATGCTACAATAA
Organism: Sycobia sp. Sy_11; assembly: GCA_018907035.1. Taxonomy (NCBI): domain Eukaryota; kingdom Metazoa; phylum Arthropoda; class Insecta; order Hymenoptera; family Epichrysomallidae; genus Sycobia; species Sycobia sp. Sy_11. The sequence continues at coordinate 1,466,211 of JACCIC010000104.1, forward strand.
ATGTATATTATTATCAGGTTTATTATAGTATCACCCGACTCTCATGTCAATATGGTAATTTTCATTAAAGAAATTTGTATTTGATAAACACATTTTTGCAAATTAGATTTTCTATGCGGATTTGAAAAAATTTAATAAAACGGACCTACAAGTTTTATTCTTGAAATCATGTGTTTAAACAATTTTCTAAAACAAGCGTAACTACTAAATAATTGTGCAAGTTTTCATAAGCATTGCATGATAAATCACTGCGCTTATTTTAAAACTTTCCTGCTGATAGATAAAACAAATCAACAATTCTAATATGTTTTTGCATAATTGTTTTTGTATTGAGTACTATATATAAGTAGCTGTTTTCATTACTCTATGTAGTAAAAGGACTAATTGACGTTGTTTTAGCGCCCACAGTTTCGTAAGTAAAACTATTGCAATAAGCTCTACAAGTATATCTCTCAAATTTTTTTCCCGTTTTCAAAATTGCTTTCTTATCCAAAGATATCATACCAATTTTCCAAATGATGCTGTCACGTTTATTGTTCGCCCTCGTTCTCCTGGCCTTTGCCATTGACGTCATACTGGGCGACTGTCTGTCGGGAAAGTACGGTGGTCCTTGCTTATTCAATGACAAGGGTTGTGCTTCGGTCTGTCGATCCGAGGGTCGACGCAGTGGTCACTGCTCCGGTAGTTTGCAGTGCTGGTGCGAAGGTTGCTAATTTACTCGGGAATAACTTTACTGCATATGTACTTAATTACCAATCCGATCATTTGTTAATGTTGTCTTTGTTTTTGCAATCACTGCCACTAATGTCAATAAATATGTGAATAATTTAACAAATCTATTTATGTATTGAAAATTAATAAACAGTATTTTTATTAACGTATATCTGCCTTCCTTTTCTGCTAAAAGACAAAATGTAGTTTTTTAAAGTCAAAAGCAATGTTCTAAATAATATTATTTTAAAATATTTATATAATATTAAGTTATAGTCCAGAAAAACTCTATTTAAAACGAAAATCACTTACTTTGCACACTAATATCATAATATATTCTTTCAATGATAACTACTCATACAGAACAGCTACATCAATGAAATTTTCATTATCTTCTATAGAACTATTAGGAAATTTTTTACTTTATCCGACGTTATCCTATAAATATCGAGTACTAAATTTAAACTTCTATTTTATATTTATTATTTAGCTTTTGGTAAAAATAAACTTCACACTAGAACTAATCTATTTTTTTCACTTCAGTATATTCAACTAGTAAAAAACTAATTCTCCATTTTAAGATTTATTATTATTTCATTATTATAGAATCTTTTTTTTCATTTGAACTAATACGCACGAGGTTACTCGTGGAAAAAACGCACTTTTTACTTTAGTTTATCCGTGTTCATACTTTTTCTGCCAATGTTATTGGATCATGAAACTCGCTCAAATGGACCGACCGTGAAGTAGAAAAAGAATTCAAAAGCAATAATTGCTATCTTTGTGAAATATAAATTCATCTCAAATGCGACGAGAATCTGTAGCAGGTATGAGTCAGACTTTGGACGATCAGCATGTCTTAAATAAATAGACTAGTAATATCTATTATTTTAATATAATATGAAATATGCTATTAATATGAGATCAAGTCATTCTATTTACGAAATTTCTGTGTTTTTCATCGCTAAAAAAGTGGTGCCGAAAACTGAGAAAAAATTGTCGGAATATCGAGAAGAATATTTTGAAGAAAGAACAAAAGAGACGAATAAGATTGTAGTACTAAGTATTAATGAAGCAGCAGCATCGATGAGTGCTGACAGTGCAACTGTAGAACAACTTTGAAGCCGAGTAGCATCCGTTATATTTATATTGACTAGATATCGAGAAAAGCAGAATGATAGAGTAATTTTCTAACAAAGACATTGAATCGTACAAGCATAGATTCTACTTCGAATTAAAATTAATTAAAGTAGTGACCTACGTATTGAAAAAATAACAAAGAAAGATCCGTGCAGAAATATACTCGGTATATCCCTAGTTCGAGCTAGATCCTAGTCAGTATTACTGATGATTTCCTCATGTAGGTAAAACTCGCCAGATCCGAGTTAGATTTCCCTACGATCATCTAATAATTGTCATATATTACTTATTACTTTCTCGAATTTATTCAGATTTCCTTATCTTTTATTGATGTTAGGAAGAAATACGTCTTTCTACTAGTCAAAATTTTACAAGTAGAAAACTTAAGGAAATTATCAGGCTTTCTATCTTGGATCTAGTCAGATTTCCTTAACTTCTCCCTATTTTGGAAAGAATGGCGTTTTTCTAGGCGGAATCTGCCAAGTAGGAGAATTCAGGAAATGGATAGACTTTCTATTTTGATTCTAGTTAGATTTCCTCAACTTTTTCTAATATTGGAAAGAACGACGTCTTTTCTAATCAAGACCTTATGTGTACGAAAATTAGATATTATATATATATATAATAAATGAGTGTGTGTGTGTATGAGTGTGTGTGTGCGTGTGTGCGTGTGTGTGTGTGTGTGTGTGTGTGTGTGTGTGTGTGTGTGTGTGTGTGTGTGTGTGTGTGTGTGTGTGTGTGTGTGTGTGTGTGTGTGTGTGTGTGTGTTGCGTGCGTGCGTGCGTGCGTGTGTGCGTGTGTGCGTGTGCGCGCGCGCGTGTATGTATATATATATATATATATATATATATATATATATATATATATATATAGTATATAGTATATAAACACCCGCAGATCTTTTCAACATGGGAAAGAATTTAAAAAATTGATTTCCTATGTATGTTTTATCTTGTGTTTATAGAATTATTATATTATCGTGCTTTACGGTCATATGCAAACTATAGTATAGTAATTCCACATTGCGTTTTAGCATAGTGCATAATGCGTTAGCTTGCGAATCGTAGGGTCGTGGGTTCGATACTCAGCGGAGGTCGGAATTTTTTTCATCGAATAAAATATTATATGTGTTCAGCAGAGGTCTTTAACATTAAAATTTACTATAATTAGTGTATAAAAAATATATTAATAATTATTAATTGTTATTGTAAATCGTAATACGTAATAGTCATATAGAAAATAATTTATGAATGCTAATTAAATGGTATGCGTCACCTAAATACGTAAATATATTTTTTTATTTTAAATAAATAAATAATAAAGAGTCAAAAAATTATTGACTTAATCGAGGAAACAGAATTAGAATAATTTATTATTGGCTTAATTTCTAGATTTTCTGACTAGATTTTGTCTAGATTCTAGCTTGGTATACCTACCAAAATCTAAGCTCGTTCCCTATTAAAAATGCTATTAAAAGTGGGACAAATCGGAACTAGGATCAGACTAGATTTCCCTTCTGGGTTCGAACATTTGATAAGGAAAACTCACCCGATACTAGTTAGATTCGAGAATAAATTTCTACACGGGGTGCATAGGAAGTTTGGTGAAAGATATAATGAAGTGTCGATCTCTTGCATCAATCACAGCTTGCGTCGATGACAACCGGCGTTTTCAGAGCGACACTTGACTAAATAACAACTTGGTGAGTATTATCAACTTACAGTTAAGGAGATTGACATCGAAGACGTCTATTGACGGAAGACACTGAATCAGCTAAAATTTGCATCTAATTTTTCGAGGAAAGTATCGCATGTGACACCGACATCGAGTGCAATGTTTGTGATCTACGATGACACCAATATTGTCGTTAAATACATTAGTGATTATAATCCACGTGATAGTGTAAGGGACTTTTGATAAGATTTCATTGACGTGCCGTTTTGAGGCAGTTTGTTAATGAAGAACTGTCCCTATAAGGAGTTCTGGAGGTGCTCAATAATTTGCTTTTTCACCATTTGAACCTTAAAATCACAATTTTAACGTGATTTTTCAGCTCTCGTGATAAAAAAAATAATTTAACACTAGTGTTTAAGTTGATTTTTACATCATACAATTTACATCATACAATTTAAAAAATATTGATATGTACTATATTTAGGTTTGGAAATGTACAATTTAGCATACTATTTTTCTAAACGTGAATAATATTATGCTTTATGCTTATTTAATTACTATTTTGGAATGCATAGCGTCTTGCCGAACTGTTTAGAAGGTTAATTAAATAATACGAAAGAAGTGAGTATTGAGAAGTAAAAAGGGGATGTGTTTATGAATTTGAAAACCAGATATTCCGGGAGCAATGCGAAGAGTTACATAGTGTTCATATGAAGTGGTTGAATATTTATTTTAAACTTCGGATAACATATGTGGTAAAATTACACGAATGACTATTTTTATAGTGGACTTGGGAAACTAAGAAAACTTAATATGCTGAAAATTACGGCAAAGTTCCATATTGTCGTTTGTATAGCATTTGTTTTATCATGATGCGCTGGCCGTAGCTTTTTTACGATTCAATTTGCGCCGCGCATGTTTGTTGCTCTATTGATTTACTTGCGAGAAGATATAAAAACTTACTGATTATTTGTCATCCGATTTACTTTAGCAATCGCTAACTGCACGGTAAAGATTGTGAGAATCGTATTTGGGTTCTGTCTGTAACCTTCATAATAATTAGTTTAAAATCAAAAATAAATAAATAGTATATAAACTGCTATGCTTGTAATCCATTTTGTTCCTTCAGTGAAAAATCTGACCACCAAAGATCATATAAACGATTTTACTTTCCAATAGAATGCAAAGGAAGGGGCGGGGTCCAGAGGCGGAATCCCTGGTGGGTGTGCACGAGATGCATGACCCGCCGAGGATCGGGTAAGAGCCCCCCTCCACAAAATTCCTTTTAAATATTAAAATGAATTAAATATAACAATTCTTCTCAAAAGTTATGTAGGAGGAAAATGCTATCAAAAAAATAACAGGATTCGATTGCGTATTCGACAGAAATACCATTCTTGATTCTATATCTGTGTAAAATGACACTTATAATGTCTTACTATATGGACCATTTAATTCGCGTTTTAATTTGAAAGCACAAGGTTTTCCTATAACTATTTCATTATTTATTTATGAGGCGTCTGCTACTGAACTCGACTTCCACCTGCAATGTCTATAAAGAGTAGTGCTGAGAATTATAGAATATGTTCTGTCGACGCTGTGCCCTGTATATATTTTTTAATGAGCCCATTCCATGAAGGCAACTGCTTAACTTGACAAATTACCAAATTTATTTAATGCCAGTCGGTTGAAAGGTACATTTTCCATTACGATAGTTTCAGACAAATCTACTTCATTTTCTGCTTACAAGAGAGATTCGTACAATTTTTTCCAATTTGGTCACATTATATAATAAGTGACCGTTAGATATTGGGTTTAGTCTTAAAAATTTTTCTTACAATTAACGCGTTCTTATCTTCCATAACATTAATAAGTTCTTTTCTTCACATGATTCTGCAATTTGCAAAATCAATATCACCACTATTTACGTTTTTACATTCTACAAGCACAGATATTTACTTATAGAATTTATTATCTGTGCAACAATTATTACGGTTAACTACTTTTTGAAGAAAAGCTTTTTCAAAAGCCACTGTGCATATAAAAAACAGTGATATTCATCAATTATTTATAATATTTCAATACTCATTAAAATTTTAATTTATTTATTCTGAATATTTTTAATATTTATAATTAATATTACTTTTTGAAAGCCTCAAGTTCTCTGGTTCGCCACAGTGGCGTTGCATTTACGTTCGTACACATAGAGAGTATACTATTACTGAACAATTATTCCAGTGGAGGACATCATTATATTTAATCCCTAATCATAATATAAATATGAAAAAATTAGTGCAAAATACCTCACGCTTTTCCATTTTCTAACTAGATGAGTACTGTCATAAAATTTAATAAGAATTTACTAAGTTCATTAAAATTAAATGGTAGAGGTTAAAAAATATTATACCTAATATAAGTTTTCGAATATTTTCCAATTCGGGTTTTCAGACATAAATAAGGTAAGCAGAAGTACACTAGTCAAAAAATATTTATTGTTTTATATTTACAAAATCAGTCTGTATTTAATAAATGTATTTTGATGATTGTGATGCTCAAATAAGAAAGAGTTACATATGGCGCACATATTACATAGACACTCGACAAAGTGGAGAACCTTAGCAGCCCTCGCACCAGCACTGCATACCAGCGGAGCAGTGACCTTTGCCTCGATTTTCGCCCTGGCAGACTGTAGTACAGCCCCCGTCATTAAAAAAGCAAGCCCCTTTGTAGTTTCCCGATAGGCAGTCGCCCAGTGCGCCGTCAATGGCAAGGGCCAGGAGAACGAGGGCGAACAGGCAAAGTGACAACTTCATTTTGAAATCTGGTGCGGGTCTTTACAGGAAAAGGAACAATTTGCAATGTAAGTAATTTTAAAGTTTCGAATGAGCTTCTGCGATAGGTTACTTACATGTTTTGTCGCGCTGGTGCTGAGACGATCTCGTCTGATACTGTATTACGGTTATGATCAAGCGCCTCTTTTTATATACCGTACAAGACTACAATTCGTGGAGAGCTATATTTCGACTGTTGATTTAGCTTATCTTGAACAGAGAAAGTTTCAAATAATCATCACTGACTTTCCTGCATCGTGCTAAGAAGATGACAAAGCATAATTCCGTTTACAGATTCTTCAGCTTCTTCCTGCAAGAGAGAATAAGTAAATAAGAGAGTGAGAGACAGAGGAAGAGAGAAAGAGAAAGAGAGCAAGACGCAGTTTAAAATATAAAGATTTTATAATAATGTCTCTTCTGAACATAACTATTACGGGCGATGATGCTATATTTTACATATAATATTATTCGATCATGATGTGATTCGTAATATAATTAAGAGATCGTATAGTGATTACAACTGTATATGCCTATTTTAAAGTTAAATATTACACAAAATATATCACCATCGCCCGTAATAGTTATGTTCAGAAGAGACATTATTATAAATTTTTTATTTTTGAAACTGCATCTTTTTCTATCGGTCTGTCTGTCTGTTGGACTCTCTCTCTCTCTCTCTCTCTCTCTCTCTCTCTCTCTCTCTCTCTCTTCTCTCTCACTTTCTCTCTTTCTCTGTCTCTCTACGTTATTTATTTATTTATTCTCTTTCAGAGGAAGAAGCTGCTTGATATACAAAAATAATTATGCATTGTCACCTTTTTAGCACAATGCTGGGAAGTCAGAGATAATTATTTAAAACATTTCCCACTTTTCCCCAAGATAAGACCAATCAACAATCGCGAAATACTGATCTCGATCAATTGTTGGAATTTACGGTATATATAAGAAGGTGATCGTAATTATAATACAGTATCAGTCGAGATCGTCTCAGCACCAGCACGCCAAAACATGTAAGTAACCTATCGCAGAAGCTCATTCGAAACTTTAAAATTACTTACTTTGCAAATTGTTCCTTTTCCTGTAAAGACACGTACCAGCTTTCAAAATGAAGTTGTCACTTTACTTGTTCGCCCTCGTTCTCCTGGCCCTTGCCATTGACGGCGCACTGGGCGACTGCCTGTCGGGAAACTACAAAGGCGCTTGCTTTTTTAATGACGCGGGCTGTACTACAGTCTGCCAGGGCGAAAATCGAGGCAAAGGTCACTGCTCCGGTGGTTTGCAGTGCTGGTGCGAGGGCTGCTAATGTTCTCCACTTTGTCGAGTGTCTACGTAATATGTGCACCATAAGTAATCTCTTGGTTGTTTGGACATCACAACCATCAATATACATTTATTAAATACAGAATGATTTTGTAAAGATATAACAATAAATATTTTTTATCTTCTGTAGTTGTACTGCTTTATCATTTGAAACCTGAATTTGAAAAGATTCATTAGAACATTCACACTGGTCATAATTTTTGTATTAATTATGTTTTGTAATGGAAACGATTTTTTCGATATATATATATATATATAATTAATGTGCAGTATGGATCTGAAAGACTTTGTGCAGCTCCTTTCTTCTTTAATATTTAATTTAAAAGATTCAATCTAATCTTTGTACTGAATATAACATATAGAAACATGTGATAGCCGGATCGCTAGAGCGACGGATTAGTAATTCGATGGTCCGAGTTCAAATTTTGATCTGAACTGATTAACACATGCATCGCTCTAATAATTTGCATAAATATATATAGTAAGCATTAATTTATGTATTCTTATTGTTTCTAAAGTAGAAACAATGAGTATGGTCATGAAGTCAATGTTAATATGAGTGTTTTTTAGAAATATTTTAATATTGATAATAACATTTTAAGAGCAGTTCTGAACATACATATATACTGGATTTGAATAATATTTATTTCATTATTAATAATATTAATCATATTCTATTATTAATAATATTTCAATATTGGATGCAAAATAATTCTCCAAGTCATGCGAATAAATAAAATAAATCAACAATTAATTTTATGGAGAAATATACTTTGGAAAACAGAAATAATTAAACTCGTTATATTAATAAAAACTGAAAGAATTTTTAAAAATATTCTGCACAAGATTTTTTTAACTCGAATATTAATAAAAGATTTTTAAAAATTTTTCTCAGAAATATAATTGTAGGGTTATTGTCCATTTGGGTTTAATTTACATTATTCAAATAATAGTTTTAGGTTAATATTATTTAGATATTTAATTTATTTTGACTTAAGTGTTCACTTCAAGTAGAGTTATCTGGAATTCATTTTAATTTATGTCTTGAATGAGTTTGTTTGAATTATTAAGAACAACCAATAATTTTTTCACATTTCACGCCAGGTTTCTGAATTATTCCTTACATTTTAGAGAAATTATTCCAAGTAGTTTTTTAAAAATAATTTTAGAAGATAGATTTCCAAAGTAGTTTTTTTTTAAAAACAAAATATTTTTTAAATGCAAACTTCCTACCTGTAGCCAAAGTATTATAAAATAAGTTCAGATTCATTTTATTAATTCAGAAAAACATATTTTGCAATGTGAAAAATCAATTCCAAATTATTTCTGGCCACGCACAACAAAATACATTGATTGAGTTCAATATTATATTTTTTCGAAATTGGTAAAAGAAAAGAATTGAAAACTCTATGTCTGGTATTGAATTTTTTTGAAAAGACCGTAATTATTCAGAATATTTCTAAATACCGTAATTTTCACAGAGAGAGAGAGAGAGAGAGAGAGAGAGAGAGAGAGAGAGAGAGAGAGAGAGAGAGCGCGAGAGAGAGAGAGACATATATAATAGAAAAATATTATATTTTTAATACGATATCATATCATATCATATCATATCAAATCATATCATATCATACTAATTCATAAAGACAATGCGTGTTTTTGTTTGTACACGATAATCAAAAAAACTAACTGAAGCGATTGTTCTGAAATTTGACATATAGGTTCTATATTATTTCGGAAAGGACATAGGCTATGTTTTTTATTAAAAATCATTTTATATCCATTGATAAATTAAGTTAACGGTCTTTGCAGTCAGTTGACCGAGCGGCCAGTAGGTGGCATCTTGAATCACGAACATCGATTCAAAGTAGTCCGCTTAAAGTATTAATACCAGGCCAGCTCAGACGAAGGATCATATCCAACTTTGGGATTCATATCCTAAAGAAGATGTGAGTTAGTCGAATATTATGCTTTTTTCTTCTCTCTCTCTCTCCGTCTTCACTTATAAAATGGTTGTATGCCAAACCATACTAAATATAATTTCTGACGATAAATTACGTTTTTGTTTTGACACGTTCATTATCTTTAGAAGTAACAAAAAATGGCTTAAAAAATAAATACTATTCGTAGACTATTATTTTGCTTTGATTTCAGTTGGCACCACCACTCAGAGGTGCCAGGCGGTACCGCCAACTCGGGTATTGCGTTAGAGGCGTCACCTGTCCACACGCTGATTAACTGAAACTCGCACGATATTTTAAAGTCATATGATCTTTATGATCCTATAAAGCAACGAGCAAGACTTATTAAAAAATTAATTGATGCTAATATATAACTGTGTCCGCTTAAAATAGCGCTTAAAATATAATTTTTTCTAACGGCTTCTACGGGGAAATGTTGTATTTTTGTCTAGAGACGGTGGAATATGATATCCTGGTGCCAAAGAACGATGTCTACGGGAATTCTTGTGAGGAAACAATCACCGGGTATGTAGATTTACTGAGAGTTTCGTGTTGGGCCGGTAAAATACTATGTACAGGTGTTTCCGAACGACTTCTATGGGTAGTAATGTGGTAGTAGGAAACGATGACCAGGTATGTAGGGACGATTCGTACAGGAGTTTCGTGTTTGGATGGTAGAATACGATATCCAGGTGTCTCGTGGTATTTTTTACGGGGCGTGGCGTGTTCAAACGGAAGAAGACTATGTCCAGATATGACGGAACGACTTCTATGGAGAGATTCGTATTCTATCATTTAAACACTCCAACTCCCAGTAGAAGTCGTCCCGGGATACAGTGACATCGTTTTCTATCTCCCCAATACAAACCTCTCTATAGCAGTGGTCCCGAGAGATATTTTGTCGTCCAAACATGATACTCTTAGTAGAAGTCGTCTCGAGACACTTTGAAATCTTGTTCAACCCTGCGAATTTTTCTGAATACCGCAATCTTTTCCATTTATAACTAGATAAGTACAGTCATAAAATATAGTCAGAATTTACTAAGTTCATTAACATTAAATGGTAGAGGTTAAAAAATATTATATTCAATAGAAGTTTTCGGACAAAAATAAGGTAAGCAGAACTACACAAGACAAAAAATATTTATTGTTTTATAATATTTACAAAGTCATTCTGTATTTAATAAATGTATATTGATGGTTGTGATGTCCAAACAACCAAGAGATTACTTATGGTGTACATATTACGTAGACACTCGACAAAGTGGAGAACATTAGCAGCCCTCGCACCAGCACTGCAAACCCCCGGAGCAGTGACCTTTGCCTCGATTTTCGCCCTGGCAGACTGTAGTACAGCCCGCGTCATTAAAAAAGCAAGCGCCTTTGTAGTTTCCCGACAGGCAGTCGCCCAGTGCGCCGTCAATGGCAAGGGCCAGGAGAACGAGGGCGAACAAGCAAAGTGACAACTTCATTTTGAGAGCTAATTTGTATTTTTATGAACAGAAAGATCGATATAAAAACCAAGTAGTTTCAAACTTGTGATTGTATTTTTACGCGATTTCTACTTACAAGCTTTGTCGTATTAATGCTGAAATGAGGTCTAGTAGTACTTTGCTCTAAAATTTAACAAGCAGCTCCTTATATACTGTGCTCGACAAGAGAATTGATCAGGATATAAATATTATCATTTTGTCATATCTACAACAAGGAATACGTCGAGATATTTAAATAAACTTTTCCAACCATATTCGACAAGAAGGTAACGTAAATAAATATACATACAATATGACTGTGTAATTTAAATAACAAAATATTGAAAAACCGACGTTGAAAGTCATACGATAATCAGTTTCTGTCTTGCAAACGAAATTTCAAAACTAGGTATATTGTAGTAATTAGTTCATTTAAAATGTCCTAAAAGCTGAGACTTGATCAGTTTTAATACACTAAAAATAGAAGGTAATATCTCTACATGGATGGCATTTTCTCATTCGCCGCCAAGACTACATCATTGGCCATAGATTTATACTCTTACAGTTGAGCGGGCCTCTAAAAAAATTTATATTTGCATTATTTAGCAGTCGTCGGAAATGAATAAGTGATAGAGAAAATTACTTTTACGGTGATTTGAATTTTGTCTTCGGTAATATAAGTACCTCAAAGAACTCTACAGAAACATTATGATAATCTAAGTTCTACATATTTTTTATTATTTTGAAAATGCACTGACAATATTAGGGATTCTCTGAAATTGTTGCGAAGAAAACAATTTTGTAACGGTTTCGCAATCGAAAGCTCTTGTCAGTTTTGCTAATATTTGACATTTCTTGCATAGGCCAACAGACTCCTTACAACATTATATGCTTTCTTTATATTTACATAATACACTAAATATATCTCCCGTAATTGTGATATTTAGATGGGTAATTATTAGAAATTCTTAATATGTTAAGCTTCATCTCTCCCTTTCTCTTTCTCTTCCTCTTTCTCTTCCTCTTCCTCTTTTTGTTCATATATTTATTTTCTCTTAGAAAAAGTAGCAAAATGATCTGCATAAATAATTATGCTTTGTCATCTTTTTAGCGCGATGTAAGAAAGTCAGGCATGATTATTTTAAAACTTTCCTTCTTGCAGATAAGACGAATCCACAGTCATAATATAGCTCTCGACTAATTGTTGAAACGTATGGTAAATAAGAGAAGATGCTTGATCATGATTGTATAATATTATCAATAATCCCGGTATCAGCACTAACATTTGTAATACTATATTTAATGTCTTCATTATTTGAGAATGACAACCATCCAAATAGATCTTTTAATACTTAATGAATTTGGTAATATTAAAAAATACTAAATATTTTTTATTTGTGTTCATGTACTTGTCTTGTATATGATTTAAAACTTGAATTTGTAAAAATTCATTAGATGATAAATTCATAAATAATAAATAATAAATTCATTAGAACATTTATATTAGATATCATTTCTCCGAAAGCATACGAATCGTGTTTTACTTACTATAAAAAAGAGTATGTACCTTAGCAATTATATATATGTGTGTGTGTGTGTGATTTTTCGACTCTATTTACATAGAATAATGTTTGAAACGGGTCTGAAATTTTTGTGAATTCAAATTAATATTCTGTACACTTAGTGCCCAAAATAATTACTTGGCGACTCAAAATGTGGGGATTCCTCGCGATTACTTAAGCCTTGTAAACCTGTACAGCGAAATCATTATCAGAAAGATGAACAAAGATAATGAAAAATATTTTCAGTAAACTGATATTTACCAAAAAAAATTGTTAATTTCTGACAATTACAGTTAATTCCTAATTAATGCAAAATTCTTTCTTGATACAAAGATCCTCTATGTTTCCTTTAAAGTTATCTTTTCATTTTATGTAATAATTCTGGCATATGTTCCGAAATGAACAGTAACAATCCGCATATCTCAGACAAATGTATGTGATAGACATAAAAAAATAGTCTCATCGCAGATTCCAGCACAATCCTCGCCATTTTCAAAACAAGTACCTTCCTACTTTCTGATAAGAAATTGTCCATTGCAACGATCAACAGAACGAGGGCGAGAAAAAGCAAAGTTACAACTTCATTTTGAAAGCCCCAGTGCGTATCTTTAGGGGCAAAAAGAAACATTTGCAAAAGTCAGTAACTTAAAGTGTTGATTAAGCTTTTACCAGAGTCAACGAATATTTCGCTTTAAAATTTACCATACAGCTACTCATCTACTATGCTCCGCAAGAGAATGGATAATGAATACCTTTATTGTGGCTTATCTGGAACGAGGAACAGCGCGTAATATTTACCCGTTGATTATGCCTGCGATGTTTTAAAAGAAAGTAATGTCACTATAGATTTGCAAACAAGATTATCGTTCAATGAAGAAAAAACATTGAATACATTGAAAGACCTATTTTGAAAGTCATACTATAATAAAAATCTGATTACAGACTAATTTAAAAAAATGGAGATTTTCTCCGTTTGAATAGCTAAAAATAACAGGCAGTATACACATCTCGCAATCGATGACATTTTTTTATTCGTCGCACTCATAATGTCATTGATTAAAGGTATACATCTATAGTTGACGGAATAAGTAAAAATATTAATATTATACTTCATTTCAATGTCTGGAAACTTACTATTCTAGTAAGTTTCTAGTAGTTGCGATTATACTAATGATAGAGAAAATTGCTTTTACCATAATTTAAATTTAACTTCGGTAATTTAAGTATCTCAATTGGCTCTGCATATATGGTAGGAAAATGTAAATTATATATATATATATATATATATATATATATATATATATATATATATATATATATACATCATTTCGATAATGGAGGGACAATGTTAGGTATTCATTTAAATTATTTTAAGGATTCGCAGTTTTTTTCAGTATTGTTAATGAGTGGAATTTCTTGCAATGCGCAAAAGGTTCTTTATAACGGCATATGCTTCCTTTATAGTTGAATAATACATGAACATATATCACGATCTTCGGTAATAGTAATTAAAGAAGAACCAAATTGACGTCAAAGTTTCCATCCGAATATAATATACACGACGATCTTAACATCGAAGGGATCAGTGTCAAGATGCAAAATCTGACAACCTCCAAACTCTACGCATCCATGATACCGTCTCGCGACCATTGCAATCCGATTGGACAACTGTGAAAATTAATGATTTTTTAATTATTTCCCATTGAATCATTACGGCCTCGAACTTGTTCGCGCACGCGTACGCGTTTGCTGCTAGGCGGCAGGCGAACCTGAAGACTCGGTCGCTATTCTATAGAAACTGGAGGTAGATGATTTTAAATTTTATTAAATTTTAAATATATTAATTCAACGATTTTAATAAACTGAAAGTATAAAACGTTATTTCACAAAGCGTTATTTAAATATAGTTAAAACTATAAATGAATATTCCGCGAACTCTGCCTCATTCTTACATTGTAGAATAGATAATACCGCGTATCTGTTCTTAATATTTCATAGATTTGCTCATAATGTGTTTGCTTGTAATGCTAATATCGTATTCTTAGAGACTTAAATATAATCTCTACGCAATGAATCTCACTTATTCTACTAAAGAAAAATCCGTTCATCATATTTATGTTCCAAATAGAATTTATTATATTCTATATTACTTAAGCGTTATCTCCCTCCTTCCTACCTGGCTCTCTCTCTCTCTCTCCCATTTCTTTATTTTCCTCAGACGAAGAAAGAGGACGATATATAGAAATAATTATGCTCTGTCATCTTTTTAGCACGCTGAAGTCAATGATGGTTAATTTCAAACTTTCTCTCTTCAAGATAAGCCAAATCAACAGTCGAAATATAGCTCTCCACGAATTGTAGTCTTGTACGGTATATAAAAAGAGGCACTTGATCATAACCGTAATACAGTATCAGTCGAGATCGTCTCAGCACCAGCGCGCCAAAACATGTAAGTAACCTATCGCAGAAGCTCATTCGAAACTTTAAAATTACTTACTTTGCAAATTGTTCCTTTTCCTGTAAAGACCCGCACCAGCTTTCAAAATGAAGTTGTCACTTTGCCTGTTCGCCCTCGTTCTCCTGGCCCTTGCCATTGACGGCGCACTGGGCGACTGCCTATCGGGAAACTACAAGGGCGCTTGCTTTTTGAATGACGCGGGCTGTACTACAGTCTGCCAGGGCGAAAATCGAGGCAAAGGTCACTGCTCCGAAGGTTTTCAGTGCTGGTGCGAGAGCTGCTAATTTACTTGGGAATCACGTTACTTATAATACAAAGTTAATTAGAAAAGTCATAAATTATAAATGCAATCTTTAATTTAAAATGAAAGCCATCTCGATAAATCTGTGAATAATTCATCGAATGTTTATATATATATTGAAAATTAATAAATATGACTTGAATTAACATCTGTCTTCTCTTTTTATTCAAAGACATGAAATATCATATTTTAAAGTTAAAACTAACGATTAAAATAATATTGATTTTAATATATCTATATAATTTAAGTTATAATATTAAGTTTCATTCATTTATAAACTCATCGTAGACTTTGGATTGGGTAGCGTAAATAGAGCGACGTTAAATAACATAAAGAATAGAAAGTTTTATTGAATGTTCTGTTATAAACTCGAACCCTGCGATCGCCTTTTTCCTTCCTAAATTTCTTCCTTTATATATTTTCTTTTGTCGTGACACCTTCTCTCTAAACGGCAAACGCTTAATTGTATAAAATCGTATGCTCTATAAATCGTTCGATTAAATTAATTAATTAATTATTCTCATTAAGCAAGAGAATAGGCCAGGCTACCTCAGTAACTCAAATTTGGCCACTGCGTGGAACAAATTGCAGATCGTATTTTTACTCATAAATACTGGATTGTGGACTATTCGCTATTAGCTAACGTTTTCTCTCTGTTACATTGATAGTTGTTAGTATCGACAGTTTAATTATTTCTTATTGATAATAATAAATCCCAAAGTAGTTCTATAAAGTACAATGATAATTTAGAAACTAATATAGAAAAATGAAGGCGTAAATTGTATATGAAAACAATTTTATGTGGGACGGAGTGTTAGGATAAACGTATTAAAACCGAAATAAAATAATATAGTGGATATATTGAAGGTGAATAAATATAATAATTATAGGCGGATGTCACCTCTGAAAAGCGTTACAATTCAGCCGGCTTTCTGAATTGGTGTCGAATTCGAGATGGACTTCCTCTTTCGAAGGGATCTATTACATTAATTAAACTAACCGTATATTCTGATACAGGTTTACGCTCTGATGATGTAATCGCAATTGGAGGTGACACCCGAATCTTCCCCGTATTATAACTAAATTACACCTTTTTCCGTAGAATACAGTTTACATTTTAATTATGTCACATTTTGAATATTAAGTTGAATTTTGAAAAAGCCAAAATGTCGAAATAGATTTATCGAATTTAGAAACGCAATTTTTCAAACTGAAGAAAAAAATTGAAATGAAAGATGTATTCGAATGGAGCTGTATGTACGTTAATTTTATTTGTAAAATTTGTGTACAAATTTGTATTAAAAAAATGTATACGGTCAAGGAAAAATTACACTATAACTATATCGTGCATTTGTTTCGCTCGAGGAAAGTTTCGTACAATACATGGACGTTTCGTTCCGTTGCGTCATTATACGATATGGTGAAAATGCAACGACGCGCAATCATTGTCTTCGAATTTTTCGCAAAAAAAAAACGCTAAACTTATTCCGAGCTAGCGAAACACACAGGAGAGATAAAGTTAAGATAAAAATTTGTCGACTAAGTACAATTCAGCCCTGGATATAAAAGCAACGAGAACCGATGCCTCGACGGAGTGTCCGAGCCGTGTGGCGGAAAATTCGTAAAATCCAGAGGCTCGGCAACTGTTAGCGAATCGATACGATTGCACGGATGTCGCCGCTTCGTCGTGACGAGCCACAAGGCCATCCATCCCATTCGCAATCTCGGCGATGCCTAGTTATAATAATCCCGCATAATAATCCGTAAACCGAGCGAATGTTAAAGAAAGGGTTTCGCGAGCCACTGTCATTGAATTGGCGTTTGCGCTTCGATCCTGAGTAAGAATCCGATAATCCGGGTTCGCGTGGATATTATTCGTATAGCTTTATGTACGCTTCGTTGGCGGCTCGGGGAACAGCTTTTGTTTAGCGACTAACACGGAATCAATATACGTTTCGATGCGAAAAATTCTGGCCGTGCAAGATCGCTGCATACGTTCCGCTCAAGTGTGCTCCGTCGCTATACGCGCTAATCACTATATAATCACTATGCCCTCGCCGAAACGGTCGAGCTCTATTTTCATTTACGGTTGCGGCCGTGCTGTATGTAAATTGATCTGAGATTTTAAAAACCTAGGTAAAAAAAAAAAAAAAAACACACACAAATTCGATAAAAAATTTTCATAAGAACACGTGACACTAGCTGTTTTAAATTAACAATTGGAGTCGCTTTATTCATTATTTCATAAAACGTATTTTCTTTACGGAAATTCCTCTTAAAAGATTAATTTCAATATGTATATATAATCGCTGATAATCAATAAATAACTACGAATATTAATAATTGAACCGCGGCAGGAAAAATTGCGAAACAATAGTAATCAGCCATTCTGATTTTCATGATTATATATTCCCGATTACGGTATAAAAGCAGTTGCTTTGTAAATCTCAATAGTAAAGTATCTGCAGCCGACGTCGCCTCAGCGCAGTATCGCCAATCCCGTAAGTAAAACTATAGAACCGCAAATAACAATGTATCGGCAAATACTTCAAATTGCTCAGTTGTGGAAATGAAAAAATTTAATATTTTTTTTTTTTTTTTTTTTTTTTGCTAGAGATAGAGGCCAAGCCCGACAATGAAGCTGTCGCTTTTCTTGCTCGTCCTCGTTCTCCTGGCTTACGCCGCCGACGTCGCGTCGGGCGATTGTTTATCGGGAAAGTACAAGGGCCCTTGCTTCCTCACTGACGATCGCTGCAATAGATTGTGCGGATCCGAGGGTCGTGGCAAAGGTCACTGCTCTTTAAAACTGCAATGCTGGTGTGAAAGTTGCTAATTTACTCTGGACTAACTGTTCCGGGCGTCTACTCGATAAAAAAAAAATGTCACAAATCATCCCATTGTTCGTTCGAGGCACACAAAATCAATATCGATTTGGTTTTTGAGTGAGACATTACATATAAAACTGGAGGTATATCATTCAAAAGCTGTTTCTCAAATGTTGTAAATTTATTCGTTACGCTACCAATTACATCATATTAGTGTAAAGAAACAATGATGTTAAATAAGAAAGTGTGTGATTTTTTATTAATTTTGAATGAATTAATTTTTTAAATAAAATGAATCTCTCGTGAACAAATATAAATATTTATTTCATATTTTCTGTCTATTAGAAAAATAATTAAGACCACTTGGTGAAATATCGATAATAAATAAATTGATTTTTATCAAGAATTAATTTTGTACATTTGACCTTATTCTAATTGATCCTGTTCTTAATATAATTATAAATAAAAAATATTATTGTACAAATATACATTAATTTATTTAATGTATATTTAACATATATTTAACATATAACAAACTTATATGTGAGATATTGTATGTCCCTCACCTTCTAAATCAGCAAATGATTTCAGGCTGAAAATGTTTCTTCACTGATGAACATTTCAAATCATAACGGTCATTTAGAGAATTCTCAACATGGTCATTCTTTTACGAATTCTAAGAGAGATTCTCTCAAGATAAGAGACATTCTCTCACTGAGATTCAACCTTTTTATTCGCAAAGTCTAATGTATGTTCCGATACACGTGTTATCACTTTTATATAATTGTTTCAATTGTCCGATCGAGGAGGCAGGTGCATTTCATTTTGAGTGAAAACTCAAAGATTTACAATATTTCGTCATTCGAATGAATTTTTTCAAGCGCCCCCAATAAAGCGTGCAAGGTGCGGCCATTGGCCAAAGAATTACTGGAATAGCAGGGAAAACGATAACTTGTAAATTAATTACAATTACGACAGCCTTAATCCATAAAGCTTAAAAAAATTAAAAGAAGCGCTCGCTTGTCCAACTGCACAGGAATCATGAATATATGATAACCGCGTCTAATTATTAGAGAAACATTAATAGTAAAAAAAAAAATCCATCAACAATTATGAATCATCCTCCTGTTTTTTATACTATACTGGAGGAAAATCCGTCTAAATATTACAAGGTTTTCCGGGTGCAGAAAAGGCGGCAAAAGTAACAATTCCAATAGTTTTTTTCCTGGTATATAAGAGCGGCTCATTCGTGATAACTTCATAGTACAGCGTCGTTCGGCGTCGTCACGGCACGGTAATACGGAAAAAACTCGTAGGTAAATAAAAAATATCGTACAAATTGCATATATATAATATATATATATATATATATATATATATATATATATATATAAGGATAAATACACTACAAAAAATAAAAAAAATAAAAAAATCAATACGGAAAATAAAGACTGCTGAAAATGAAGCCATCGTACCTCTCGTCCAGCCTCCTTCTCCCAGTCTTGGTAATAGGCGTCGCACGAACTTTCGGTGATCCTTGCTTTTTAACGGTAACTACTTCTTCGGTCAGTGCTGTTTATTTTTATTTTGTCAGTGCAATTTACTCGAAAAGAAAAAAACAAGAAAAAAAACGAACGAACAAACAAACCAACCAATCCACAATGAATGGCGCTCTTTACTTGAAGCGAGATTCATGCGGATGAAGCTAATCAATATTAATGAATTCGTTTGTATGATAACAGTCTATAAATATTCTATAGATAAGGTAAGTTTTTAAAATAGATGTATCAGGTTGGGAAACTCATTGTCAAAGGAACGACTTTCAGACATCCTTACACTATCATTTTCTGTATGTATGTATAGCTTTAAAATAAAAATAAATGTATATTAAGAAACATATTTATATTTCTTTTTTGATTTTTAGAATGTTCTTTTTTTGTGTCAAAATTCATACATCATAAATTATCAATTATATCACGTCATTGTAAGCTTACGATTAGTTTGAGAGAAAAAAAAAATCAACACTTATTGTTAAATATAATAATTTCAAGTGAAAAGCATAAACACTTGCTACATCTTCTCTTTGTGCTGAAATTAATTAAAACCATATTATAATATATCAATACGTAATGAATGAATTATTATTTTTATCAATAATTAATATCGAAGGATTTCAAAATATTTTTGTTGGTCCTATCCTTAATATATAATGATGATAATAATATTAATAAATAATAATAATAATAATAATAATAATAATAATAATAATAATAATAATAATAATAATAATAATATAATAAATAATAATAATAATAATAATAATAATAATAAAGTATCGAGTGTTTTCATCGCTCTCCGTAATGATAACAAAGAAAGCTGCCGATAGAGGGAATTGCCTTATCAATGACAATATCAAAGAAAAATATATAACTTCGGCAATTTCTCCACAAATACAACAAACGCAGACGACTTGCGAAACAACAACGATGTAATTGCTCATTCTACGAAAAGCCATTATCGGTCTCGCGTACGTCCTTCTGAATTAAGCGCAGTGCCTGAATAGCATTATCAGTGGCCAAGGCGAGTCTATATATAAAGCCCATTATGCATTCTATTCGCCGCTATGGAATAATAATAATTTTAACAATCTCATATTTACCCTATAGCAGAACCGTGCGCCGAGAATTTCAGCGATAAATCAGCCTGGCATTGATCTTGATTATTTACGTGCTGTGACTGCCTCGGACACTGTTGCGCTAATCTCGGCGTTGCTTTGAATTCATTCAAATCTGCTTTATCGCGAAATTACTACCTGGACTAAACGGTTCGACAAAAAAAAAAAAAAAAAAAAAAAATTACAAATAAAATCGTCTTTTTAATCATAGTGGCGTATGAGAATATATTGTATTGACGCGATCGGCAATAAAAACAGACGCTATCCTACGCTATTTTTATATATAAAAGGAAAATTTAATTTACATTGTACGTACTATTGAATTTTAAATCATTTATTTCAATGCAAATTCAATTCTCGCAATTACTTCAAACACTCTTCTAATTATAAATTCGTCATTTCATGATCTATCGTTGCACCTCTCAGATTTGAGCACCTGTTATGTAACTGACCAGTCAATTCTATTTGCAATTTTTGTCCCTCTTCCGACAAAAATGATATCAAAATGTTAATTTTATACAGTGATACACATTGATAGAGGTAAGTAGCAGAAATAAACTTTATTTTCAATTAATTTGATTAACTTTTCGAGATGATATAAATTATCGAATAGCTATGAAACACGTGATAGATAAATTGTATATATAATATTTATAATGTTTCTCTGAAACATCGTTATTCAATCAGGTGTGTAATTAGCGGTACTATTAGTCAATTTTAACGCTATTCTTTCATCTCCCTCGAAACCTCTTGCAAACAGCGAATAAATCGTCTTTGGATTGGTTTGTTCTACAACGATTCTATAGAATAAATTACTTTGTGGTGCTATTACTAGAAGTATATACATCTGTAAGTCGTACTTTTAAATCTCCCGGAGTATTTGAAATGTTTACGTACGTCCCTAGAAGTCCTCACAAATGTGAGATCAAATGATTAATTGGCAACTTTAGATCTAAATTAACTTTGAAGCGAGAAAGTGATTACATTCCGTGCCCAAGGCTGCGCACTACTGAAACACTCCATAGTATGCGGGAAGATAGTCGGTAACCAATAACGCACCATGTTCTCTCTTATGTTTTAAGAACTATGCTTACACGATGGAAGTACTCGAATTTCACCCACTCATTTCGGAACGAGCTACTCGAAATGACCTGCTCGTATGAATATATCAGTCGATCTGAGCATCCGATTTTTTTTTATTTCCACGACTGATCGGCGCGCGAGCAGCGAGTTTTTCTGTTATTTAATTGATAAAATGGTATTGACTTTATTTGCCGATCAGTTTCCATGTACGCGGATAATTAGTTTTGCTTGAAACTTGATCATCAACGATGATATTCATGTAAGACCGAGTATTTTGATAGCTACCGAATTACCATGTCCCACGCTCGAGCGATCGAGCCGTCGCCAGGCCTCGGATTAGCAATTTTCATGCATCCTTTACAATTGATTTTGCAGATTACAATATAATCTAGTATCGAACTTATGAAATAAATACGCTTCCATCTCCGTCCACCCCCTTCTCCTCATACTCGTTCTCTTCTTTTTCGTATACAATCATAACCAATCGATCGCGGCTACTCGATGTAGAGCGCACACTCCATCGTGGGAAGCAAAGCAGCCGCGTGTAAAGAAAAAAAGAGGCTTGTCGTGACAGAAGGCACCGGGCGTCCGGCCGAGGGAAAGTATTATATATATATTTATATATATATATATATATATATATATATATATATATATATGTATATACATATATACATTCTCGATGTTCCGAGCGATTTTGGTGCGCCGCCGCGATTTTTCATAATCGAGGGGGGGGGGGCAAAAAGGAAAAGGAAAGGGCATTAGGGTGAAAGGAGAATCCGTCCACTTCGTACACGTCAGAGAGTGGAGTTCGTGAGCTGTACGTTGTCGAAATCGTACAATTATGATCCCATTTCTTTGGTCGAGAGAGGGAGAGAGAGAGAGAGAGAGAGAGAGAGAGAGAGCGAGTGCGCGAGAGGCAGAAGGAGAAAGGGGAGGGGGACGATGATGAAGCTTCGTAGATAAGAGGAATGAGTGAAGCGAGTACACAGGCGCTATTCAGGTAGCGCGAGCGCAGATCCACCGCAAAAAAGTTTCAGATATAATTTTCAGGGCAACGGAAACGATGCACTTTATCATTTTCTCGGGTCTCTATATTGGTTTAATAATTTGCCGAGATTTTTCTTCAGCCGCATATACTCAAAAGAAAAGCTTATTCTCTGCTCGATCAAAAGGTAGCGCAATAAATTTTCAATTCTCTTTTTCAGATCTTATACAATGTTTCGGTATCGTTGCCAAATCAATGCACATAACGGCAATGATTTTGTAGCGAATAAAGAGCCGAATTGGTCAGAGAAAATTTCTAGAGTGTTCTCTATTTCGAAGGCTTCATATTTTCCATCTTCGGATTACAGTGTATCTGAAAGATCAAAAAAATAAAGTTTCCTGAAATTGGAATTTAACGAAATGAATTATTCACTTCAAACTATTAAACATTCCGTATTATTTAGGAAATAGAGAAATTTTTATGATATTTTTCCCCGCTAAAAGTTGAAAAAAACAAGCATATATTTCAGAATATTTCTCGTTAACCTTAAAAATATACTGCACGAAAGATACATTAAAAAAAATTAATATATAAGATTTAAATTACATTAATTACGAAATTATACTTCGATCTACATATTAAAGTTGTAATCATAACCTGCAGCTTAATCGTTTATTTGCAAGATTTATTAATTGTTTATATTTTATCACTTCATTCGGCTGTGTTATTATTACTGCATCGAAGATAAACTAATCTCAGCTACATAAATGTACGAGAGATAAAGTTAAAAATATGTGTAGTAAGTTGAATAATTGCAATTCAGAACTGGTTATCGATAAATCGATTCTAAAATTAGCATCAACAAAATTTACGTAAGTCATTTAAATGCACATATTGCTATTTCGAATTTAGATTATTATATTTTGTTTTTTTTTTTTAACGTTTATCTCCTATATAGTAATTTATATCCTTTTAAAAAGAAAAAGTTATCTTGAAAAAAAAATTAAACAATCTATTTAAATATTACAAACTAAACTAACAACAGAACTATCTAAATGTTACAAGATTTTTATCGTGCGAGAGAGGAGCAAATCCATAATTCCTTACGCAATATTTTTCCTGGTCTGTTTGCTTACGATCGCGGTATATAAAAGCAACTCGTTCACGATAACTTCATAGTAAAGCGTCGTTCAACGTCGTCACGGCAGCGCGGAAAATCTCATAAGTAAAAAAAAACTTTATCGCAAGAGCTTCGCATCACAATAATATCGTAAAAATTGCGATTTCTGCCTATATATAAATATAAATAGAAATATATATATATATATATATATATATATATATATATATATATATAGAAAAAAATTAAAATACACAAATAATTTATTTATTTTCATTATTGCGCAAAGTTTGCGCTCATCCGGTCAAACAATGATATTATAATCAGCTGGTGTGTGCCATTCTTATCGATCGGGCCATCAGAAGTAAAAGCACGCTCTCGTTTCTTTCTAATATTAATTCATTTTTATTAATGATTGCAATAATTATCACAGTTACTTTTAAAATGTTTGTTAAGAAGCGGTCGATGTAAGTATTTTTTAATTTTTA
Organism: Sycobia sp. Sy_11; assembly: GCA_018907035.1. Taxonomy (NCBI): domain Eukaryota; kingdom Metazoa; phylum Arthropoda; class Insecta; order Hymenoptera; family Epichrysomallidae; genus Sycobia; species Sycobia sp. Sy_11. The sequence continues at coordinate 1,490,816 of JACCIC010000104.1, forward strand.
AATATCGCTGATATTACTTAATTCTTATCTTTCACATTGATCTTGTATATTTCTCCTCTTGCAAGGAGGTCTTTCCTCGTTGGATTCTTAAGCGTGCAACTGAAGTCTGCCTTGTCTGTCAGCTTGTGTTATCTAGCATAGCGATGTCATATTTCGTTTTTATAGTAAAATCGATATTGCAAAATTACACTATATCGATCGAATTTCAATCCACCAACAGAAAATATTGTGTTCTTGTTGGCTTTTTCGTAAATCAGAAAAGATCGCAAGTCTCGAAAAATTTTTATGAAATCGAAAAAAATCGAAATTTTTTGCTACCAGATGTACGGCGCTGAATTAATCGTAATTAATATATAGATTTTTGACAATAATCTGAATAGTAGATGAATAAATATTTGACATAATTGTTGATATAACTTTTATGATATATTATAGAGATCTTCTATGATTTCTTATTCATTATTATCAGTTAATCAAATTTTAGTGGTAAAGTTTCAAAAATATCTCGTTAAATTTTCCTAAACCGTGAGAAGTAAAATTAGGAAAAAAAGACTTCAATTTGAACTGTCAATTGTGATTTTTTACAATTATTAACGTACAAATGGAAACAAATTTTTTTACAATTATTAACATACAAAAGGCTTGTAATGGAATGTTGAAAAATGCGGCAAATGCCATCATTCCAGCCCTCTAAAGCTTAATTATTTACTAAATAGATAAATAATGTTTATCATCTAAATTGGTTATTAAAATTAATGGTTAAAAATTTTGATAATTAAAATTACATGTTATTTAGCGTGATGTATACCATAAACGATAAAATAATTACAATTTTTTTGCTAGTCATGTACTTACTATTACAGCATAAAAGCCGCCAGCGACGTTATAGTGTTTCATGAATATTTTTTAGCGAAACATATTGCGTTAAAAAAATTAATAATTAACGCACAACGTATAACTTTATGGCTCCTATAACTTTATATATATATATATATATATATATATATATATAGCAAAGCGTTATTATTCTATACCGTCCCAGCTGTATAGCGTATATCGTATTAAAACTATCGATATAAATTCATTTTTTGATAATCATAGATAATTTTATTTTAGCTCTTGTGTATATATGTATATAATTTTTTCGATCTAGTTAGTGCTAATAAAAACTTAATTTGTTTTTCTTTACGACGTTTCGTCGACAAGTATCGTCGACCTCTTCAAGTGAATTAAATTTACAAGCAAACGCTGAGACGTTCTAAGTCAAACTTAACACATAAATTTATTTTTTAATTTTGCAAAAATGCCTTCTTCGCTGCGGATATACGCAGCAGCGCTGTCGATGCACGTCTAGATGAGCGATAAGGACTGTGTAGTACCAACATCTCAAGGTCGTTGCGCATTTAATCTTCGTAGTTGCCGTCCAGCGTGTAAAGGTGAGGGTTTTATTACTTGTGTCTGCACCAGTGCTAATATCGCAAATAAAAATACCAGAAACAATTCTATTTTTTTATTGAAAAATGGGCATTAATTTTTTAAATATTTAATTAATCTGTATATATATATATATATATATATATATATATATATATATATATATATATAATACGAAAAAAATAAACGATTGAAGAATAGGAGTCTTTTTTTAACTGTTTTATATTCGTTTTTATAATAAAAGCGGCACAAAAATGTTTGTACAATAAAACAAATTTTATGAATTCTCAAAAAGCATACTTAGATGCCTGTGGGCTTGGATTAGATATGCCAAAGGTACGTACTTTTCATAGTATAAACAGATATTTACAATTCACAACAGAAGAATTAAAAAAAAACAATCAATTAGTTTTATAGATGTAAAATTATTTGTAAACAGTGGTAATACAATAAACATAGTCTGCTACAGAAAAACTACCTACTCAGGTAACAGATACAAAAATTGGCATTCCTTACACACTTCTAGACAAGTGTGTAAAATTAACTGATCGATGTTTCCAAAAAGAAAATCTTTATTTTATAAAATTTATTGTACTAAATGATAATTTTTCATTGTATTTTATTATTATTTTTTTTTTTGTATAATTTATTTAAAAAAATTTTATAATCATAAAATTCCTTTTTAGCTCGAGCAGTCTCAGGATTTCTTTTTCAGTTTTAATATAAATTTCCTTTTATTTTTGTACAATTCTGTATTTCATCAATAAGAAGATCAACAGTTTGCCTAAGATCATAAATAGTATTTATATGTTTCTAATTTTTTGTCCTCTCAATTTTATCAAATTTTTAATTATTTATATAATTGTACATTAGTATTTTTTAGGTATATTTTACATATATTAAGATTTAATGTACAATGGAACTATAAAATCGAATTTCACTCTTTGGAAGGAAGGATCATAATTTCGTTAGCTTTTCTAAAAATGATAGCATTTGCAGGTAGCTTGATGAAACTTAAATAACATTCTCTGCATGGTAGATGAACAAATATATTTTACAAACTTACTGATATAATTTTTATGTCATATTTTTAAAATCTACTGTGATCCTTTATTGCCATTAAGTCAACATTTTCAAGTTTGAAAAATATCTCGTCAATGTTTCCTAAAACGAAAAAAATAAAGTTTTAGAAATAATAAAATATTTTTCCGAATTTTTTAAAGTCCATCAGCTCCGCTTACGGTAGCAGGCGACTCCTTTTTATATTTCCATTTATTATTTATTATATTTATTATTTATTAACTTAATTCAAAACAGTCGATATAGGTACAATTTTAATTTTAATGTCCGTTTATTATTTGACTAATTTAAGTATTTATAAAATAGATAAAGAATTGTTATCGTTGAAATTTGTTTATGAAAACTCATAGATAGCAATTTTCTTTATTAAAATTAATTGTTATTTACCGTGATGTCTATAACAAACGATATAATAACAATTACTATTATAATATGTTTGCTAGTCGTTTACTTATGATTGCTGTGTAAAGGCCGGCAGAGACGCTCTAGTTTTTCATTAAATTTATTTAGCAAGACATAGAGTTTAAAAAAAAAACGAATTAATAAATAATAGCGCAACGTATAATTGCAGAATGAACATGGAATTGTAACGAGAGTGCTTTATTCCATACCACCATTTTCCGAGTTACGCATCACTGTAAATTTAATGATTGTCTTTTAATTTAATGATTTCTTAATCGCACTGTAAACAATTGCGTCCAGACGAGGCATTCGCGTGTATAAATAAAATGTATTACCCGGCATCGTCCCAGCAGTACGAGGCAGATCTCGTAAGTGAAACTATCGCCGTAAATTTACCGGGCACTTAATATCTTCGTTTTTAGTCACAGTTTCGAAAAATACTCTTCTGACTAAGGACGCGCACGTAAGCGGCGGCGCTGAAAATGAGACCGTCGCACTTCCTGATCATCCTCGTTCTTCCAGCTTTCGCCACGGGCGCTGCTCAACGAGCGCCGACGACTGTCTAGTAAAATCATCTAAGGCTGTTTGTTTCTTTAATCATGACAATAATTGACGCCAAGCGTGTTACAGTGATGGCATTGGCATTGGTCACCGTTACAGGGGTCGGTGCTGCTGTGACACTTGCTCGTTGAAATCTAAGACACGTCGATGAAAAATTGTTCTTTCTTAAGGAACAATGAAATAACGCATAATAATCGTATTCCTGATTTTGAATCAGAAATGGGGATACATTTGTTAAGCGTTTAATGTTTCTGTATAAATGTTAATATAAATATAAATTGTGTAATAAGTCGTAAGGATGTGCTCTTTTAAGTATTTAAATTAATACTTTGAAAATCAGAGTACTGATTATAAAATGAAAATTGGGATACTTAAATAAATAATAATCACATCTTAAATAGATAATAATAATGATGATCATGATAACTTTTTTTCATAGAAAATTCTAAATTACAATTTGTACCAATTAATGGAATTGTCCAGTTCAAATTCTATTTAAAAAACACTGTGTATATTTCTATTTATACTGCAAATAGCACAATAAATTTATACTATAAATAGTAAATAAATTAATTTTATCAATAACAATTAATAATGGCAAATTTTTAAATCCTTTTAATCGATCATATCTTTAATGTGTACTTACAGATATTAAAAAGGAATATTTATATAAGTATTATTTATTACATTTGTTACTATACAATAATAAATTCATCAAAACATTAATTTGAACTAGAGTAATTGTGTCAAGGAATCAAAACGTATAATGGCTTCAGATACCAAATATAATAATCATCGTACAAATTTTCTACTTGCAACAAATTTACTTACGGATAATACTATTTCCAATTAACATTAATAAACTCATTATCTTGCCACCATTATATTCTATATATTTATTTCTTTAGAAAAATTTATTTATATAATAATTAATATCAATTCATTGTTTTTTACATTAATTTATAACGTTTGATTATTTAATTATTTTAATTATTTATATAACACCCTTAATCCTCGAATTTTCTTTAAACTATTGTAGGGGAATCATTTTAAATTTATTGCAACGACATTATTTTCATTTGTAATAATTTTTAACGATGAATACAAAACTGATTTAAAAAATATCCAAAAATTAGAAATACATAGAAATGCGGGAAAATGACTGTTTTCGCACGAGATTCTTAGAATCTTGTAATAAATAATGAATACAGAAACTACATTATATAATAATAAATATATACGTAATAAAAATACAATTAAAACGTAGTAAATAATTGTCTATTCATAAACACTTTGAAATGGACACTAACTCATAATTAATTTCCTAAGCTCATGATTTGACGAACATCATAATGTAAAATAAAAAATAAAACCAGTATTATTTATGTAGTCGCTCTAATTTTTAAGCAAAGTAATCTACATTGAACGCTTTATTTATAATTATATATACATATATATATATATATATATATATATATATATATATATATATCCTCTTTTCTTATACCCGTAAGTATAATCGAGTCCAGGAAAACAGCCAGGCAAATACAATGCGTATATATAGTACATTTTCTTAGAAAGCGAAACAGCAGTAAAGACGTCGTGGCAGAGGCGGCGCGCGGCGTTGGGGCGAGCGAAAGTATAGATCGTCGATATTCCGAGCAATTTTTTGAAACGGCATTACGTGCGCCTCGATTCTTCATATATAGTTATAGGGAGGGAGCGAGCTGGGAGCGGAAGTAAGGGAGATGAAAGGAAGATCCATCTGGCTCGCTGTGCGCACGAGGAGGTCGTGAGCAACGTCGTGGATGTCGGACAATTGCGATCCCGTTTTCCTCATCCAGCGAGAGAGAGAGAGAGAGAGAGGGGGGAGAGGGAGATAGGAGGAGGAGGACGAGGAGAACGAGGAAGCTTCGCAGATAAGGGCAATGAGAGAAGCGAGCGAGGCACCCGGCGCGATTCAGGTAGCACAGCCGCTGACCCGGCGAAAAAGGAGTTTCAAATACGTTTTTCAGGGCAATTGAATCGCCTTTTTCAACGGGGCACTTTGTCAATTTCTTGCTTCCGTCGCTTCATAATTTCTATTGCATAACTGCTGGAGGAGTGCGGGGGGGGGATTACTTTCTGGTTAATAATAGAAGGTTTCTAAAGTAATTTGCCTCGTTTCTCGATCGTAGGATAATTTAATTAGATGCGAAAAATATTACTATCATCGACTATTATACTTGATTTATGTGTGAGTCACTAAAGAATATAAAATATTTCTTTACCACACACACACACACACACACACACACACACACACACACACACACACACACACACACACACATATATATATATATAGAGAGAGAGAGAGAGAGAGAGATTTTCTTTACATGTACTCCTAATAGGTAAAAATGCTGTACGTATAATATTGAAGGAATCGAAATGAACGGAAATGAAAAATTAATAACATCGGACTTTTTGATAATTTTAATCTGATATTATATGCTTCATTACATTTTTCCTTTAATTTATATTCTTTTTTACGTATCAGAAATATTACGTATAAGTTTTTCTTCAAAATCAGAGAGCAGCGAGATCTCTCATCTTCAAACTATAATTCTTGGCTAAAATCATTATGCCGGATGGGTGAAACAATAAATTTTGCAACTGATCTGAATGAGTGTTTAAACAATACCAAGACGAAGGCCAGATTTAGAAAAATATTGTCTTGATGTTGAAAAAGTAATGTCAATTAAACTATTTTTCTTGTATATAAGTAATGTCAATTAAACTATAGTTTTCTTGTATATGTGAATTTAAAAATTATATTTACAGGACCAAGACCATAGTTTATTTGACAATACTTTTTCGACAACAAGACAATATTTTAATAAATCTGGTCTTAGCCTTGGTATTGGTGCATCACTTCTACGGATTATTGTGATCATTTACAGTGCCTGACAGTCATCTATCCAGCAAAGAAAGTTTATATAATTATATACAAGGTAAGAAAATAGTTTGAGAGAAGTAAGAGAGAAAATTACCCGATGATATAGTACAAAAAAGGGAGAGAATCACGCGTTGATGGGCGTGAGCCCCAGAAATATGTGTAGCAACGTATACGTTTAAATACTGTAGCGAAAAACATTGGTGTTCTTACACGGTTTATAGAGGACGGGCGGATAGGGGATGGGGTGGAAGGTCTTACTTAAGAGATACGGCAACGAGTACCACTTTGGACTTGCCCACCCCCCTCCCCCACCGCCGCACCATCACGACATCGCTTATCGGCGAAGTATCCCGTTCGCGAAACCCGCGGCGCCCGCGCTCGCCGCGGCTCACGAGGCTCGCTGGTCGGCCGCGTGGATGTGATAAATAGTATACGGGGACTACGGTCGTTCGCGCGGCATCCTCGCTTTAATCGCGCTAGCGATGCTTCGACGGGAAGACGCCGGCTCTGCGACGCGCACGCGCACGAGCAAAGGAGGCACGATTTCAGCGCCGATGACCCGGGCCAGAGAAAATACGACAGTCCTCGATTATAACAGTCGGCAAAATTCGACGTCTCCTAGGTAGATTGGCGTTGCTTTATGTCTCTTGCATTTTTTGTTTCGCTCTGATAACCTCGAAGACTTCTCTCCATTCAGCAAGCCAAAAAACCCGAAGTAACACCAAGTTACCTCGGAACCTAGAATTACATATGCAGGATCCTTCGTCCAGCCCGGCGCACGCTTGGAATGTCTTTTTCTCATTCGTCATTCGCCTCGCAATTTTAATTCTTCAGCGAACTTCTACGTCTAGTTCATGTTCTCTTAAAGCTGAAGTTATAAACTATCTATTTCTTGCCATAGAATTGGATACAAATATGATAAATACTAAATTCTGTATCCTTCAATTTATAAAATGAGGAAAAAATAGTATATGTTATTTGTTTATATCAAAAGTTGACCCCTTTTTATTTTAAAATAAAAGAAAAATAGTTGACAGAATTATTCTTTGATTTATAACGAACAATTTGATGTATATGGTAAAGTTTTATTATCTACATTAATTCATCAGAATGAATCTTTGAAGTACGCGATCACGCTAGGTGAGGACCGTATGAGGCCCTGCCGTCATTACATCTAAAAATATAGATTTTATGAAAAAAATTAAAGAATGAAAATAATTAGAGAGCCCAAACATTTATAAAATATACTTATTTATCGAAATTACTGGCTTACATAGTAAAATTTATTTCATGTTTTGAAAAATAACCATTTTAAGACCGAAATGGGCCGTGTCTAGGAAATGACCAATTTCTGGGCCTGGTGCCCTCGAACAATCCGATTCCGCGGACTGAAAAACAAAGCATAACCAAGCGATCGTGGAGATCACGAATTTGCTACGACAGCCCTCCTGTTCGTCTGGACAAACACGGAGATCGTGTTTTACAAACATTAGTCGAATTCAGCCTGGTTACTTTTTTCGTAGCTCGCAAACGGTGCTCCTTGAATTTGTAAATAGCTTGGGCTATTTTCAAACTTTCTAAGATATGCGCTTGCGGATGATAATTTACTGGAGTAACATGAAATCCGTTTTCTTACACATAGAAGGCTGATTGTTGAATATTTTCTTTCAGCATATTTTCGTATTTTCTCAGGAATAACATATGGATTTTTGCATCGCTTAATTTCGTTATACTTATTAATATTAAAAATATAATCTGCTCCAACGTATACTAATGACATTTTATCGAATTAAGGTTCATCGAATCGTTTCAAGTTTTAAGCGTATATCTTAATACTTCCATTCTATGGTCAAAGTCATAAATAAATTATTGTACATGAGGTTTAAACTGATTGGATGCTAGCATGTTAAAGACTTCGACTCGAAGAATTTTTAGCTACATCATATGCTTCAAAGCAAATAAACTCGTCGGGTGTGTAAAGGAACCGATGTAAGATTTTCACTACCCTTACTCTTTTCTGAACTTATTACTATCGTTAGTCTCCTTTGAATTTTCTTACGACACAATTGTATGGCTCTTTTACGGAGATTTGAATTTAACCAGTTAAAATGCAATATAAAACATAAAATTTTACATTTTAAGTATTTTAAAACTCCACTTCTCAACTTTTTTATAATCAGATCTTCGCATTATTAAGATGAAACATTAACTTACTATACTCATTCGCTATATCGATTTTTATTATGATACGTTGCTTCAAGAATATCTAAGATCTTTTATAATTTTATTAATTAGATGTATAACTCGATGTTAATGGGCGGACATGTTTTTATGAAAGGATGAAAAAATGACCCGAGCATTCGGCTTTGCTAAGGGACTTTTTTTCATTCGCCTTAATACCAAATAACTATGTAAATTATTGAAACTTCCACCTTCATTATGGTCGTACATATATATTTGTGCCTTTAATATGGTTAAAATATATTACTTTGCGAATTATTGGTCGCAATGATAATATTCATGTTATTTGCACATAATCTGTAAGTCATCTGCTACACCGTCTGCTGGATATATTTTTGATCTTAGTGCGAAAGAATGTTTGAATCTGTAGAAATTCATAAGTTTAAATACACATTTCACTGTTACCAAGCTGATATCGTTTCAGTTTATATTATATCTTTCGCTGCATTCGATTATAGATGTTTGGACTTCCAAAAATAGAAATCTTCTTTCAATGCGCACAGTTAACTCACTGTGAATCTGATTGAATTGTTCTATATATCTTCGAAGCTCCATGACCCCGTTATTCCGTATCTGCCCAGTATTGATTACTTTATTAGCTCGAGTATTTTTTGCACGACACAGTTTTCCACGAAATTTTCTCTGGAGGGGGGTTTCATATTACACTTTCTTATACGGGATAGCAACACCGCATCCTGTACCTTTGAGGTTTCTCTTTCAAGACTCGAGAACTCGCGCGAGATCTAGCTGGGGAGCATATTTGTCTTTTACGTAGCGGGATAAATGACAGGATTGTTCCCTCGCGTCCTCTATGTCCTCTAGATATACACACACACACACACACACACACACATATATATATATATGCGAAGACAGTGTGGCGCACGCACGGGGTGCACTTACCACTGTAGACGGTCGCGAGGGGGGTAGGGGCGCAGGCGGGGATTACGTACGCGTGCGGTGCGGACGCGCGACGTCGCGTCGCCGCTCGAGCACGCGTTTGGCTCCTGCCGGCGTCTAGACACGTACAGAACTTCTATATATAGTGGATTGGCGCCGTCGCCGCGCCGTCACGAGCCGTATGGCGTTTCCACGTATTCTTTTTTGTTTTGTTTTGTTTTGTTTTGTTACGAGTCGAGCGAGATTGTCGCTCGTGAGAATAGCAACGTGAGGGGGGAGGGCGGTGAAGTACGAGGATTCGGAGGATCGTTGCACTTGCGCGCACGCACCGGGATGCATTGCGGGACGATTGAGCGGCGACGGTTTTCTCGGACGCGATCTATACGTCGAGAGGTAGTTATGGAAACGATAGATGGCAGTGGTGCTGCTGTCGCTCTCTTAAGTTGTGTCAGATCGAGTCGGAGCGACAGGAGGAAGCTAGGCGGAATGGAGTATGAATTTGATTTTAGTATACTGAAAAGTTAGTTTGCTTTACATACTCGCCAAATTATTGTAGACACATTATACGCCTTATGATAGTACGATTACATTTTTCATTTGGCGATGCTTTTACAATATACAATACCAGTTTTCGCTTCTACCTTTTGGAATATTTGATCGAAAGGGCGTTGTTTCACAAAAATTAAGATATCGACTAGTTGGTGTAAATAATGAATCGCAATAGTTTTCACCGACGTCTCCCTTACCCTGGATTTATGCAAATTTTAATACCAATGATCAATCTGAAGATATCGAAGCTTAAACCCTCATGGAATTTCAGAATTATTCATTCTTAGACGTTACCTTGTTACGACCGGGTCCAGTTTTGTTTTTTTTTTCAGCCTTCAACACCGGCTCATTCATGCGGGCTTTGCCTTGAATTCGTCCTGTCGCCTGGTTTCGCGCCGAGTGCCCAGACGCGTACGGGCGAGAGGCCCCCGCGACTGGCCGCGAGCCATTAGACGACCCTCAATGCAATTGCTCTCAACGCTGCTCTCCGCGTACCGCTGCGTTGCTCTGGCCACGAGCCGCTCCTCGGCGGGGGGGATGGGCAGCGCTCGGAGAACCTGGCAATTACTGACGATCCGTGGCCAACTCTTCGACCGAGGCTGCGAATTCATCTGCTTCGTCGCGATGCGCTCCCGCGATACGTTCACCGCGATACGATTTCGTTCCCTCGCCTGCGCGGCAAGTGCACGCGACCTGCTGACTTATGGCCCGTGCGGTGAGATGTAAGCGCGAACTGCGCGATGGTTATCTAGGATGTCTGACCGAGGCTGTGCATTCTGTCTGCTTTGAAGCCCGAGCAGAATAGGCCTCGGAACAGTGGGACCAATGATGTTCCTACGCGCAGGGTTGCGGCTCCGCTGCGGTCCTTTGGCCGGTCGGCTACGCCGATGTCGCGCGACAGTTCAGACGGCGTCTGGCTGTGCTGCCTGTTAATTTCTTATTCTACATCATATTACATTTGATATAACGTTTATTAATATTACTATTAATTAATAATTATTAATAGTTATTGTGAGAGTTATTAATTTCTAGAAACTGATTTTATGTTCTTATATTGTCTTTAAATTAATTAATTAATATTAATATAATTAATTAATTATTATCATTATTTATATATTCCTTCGGTAAGAAAAGATACTGTCGAGGGTACGATGTTACACTCTGGAACAATACAATTTTTAATTCACGTGCTATACGCCTTTTTTATTGTTGTACTGTACAGCTTTATTACCGAAAAACTATGCTTGATTTACATTAATGTCTTACGCTATTCTAAATTATACGAATCAAGCAATGTTTTGATACTTTTTATAACTATCTTTTTTCATAAAAAGATATTGTGATATTCCAAGAGGAAATCCTTACAAGGTAATAAAAATTTTAGAAATTTTTAATAATTACATGAAAAATTTTAACAAAACAATTGAATATGATTGCTAAGGAGCATAACAACGATAATAAAATCAAATAATTGATTTGATACTCAGAAAATTCTAAACCTATCTACTAATTTGCTAAGTCAATCGAAGATACTGATGAAGTGTTCCGTCATTCGCGTCATATTTTTGCTTATAGCACTGCAAAATTTCATCTTCAGTTTGTTCACTTAACACCGATCGAATGACCGCATGAAGATAACGTAATAAACATTTACGGCCTTTACACTAATTTTCGGACATCGAGGACGACGTAAAATTTCGACGAAAAAATCCGCGCAGCTTGAAATTTTTCTTTAAATTATCACTGTGCAATATACACATATCCTAGATCAGTAAAAATAGCGTAACATACAGCGTTGCCGTACAGCAGCGACCCATCGGACCTCGGCAGAGAGGGAGATAGAGTGAGAGAGAGAGAGAGAGAGAGGGGGAGGAGCAAAATGAAACCCGGACGTTCGTCATAGGGGAGGCTAGCGAGCGGCGATCCAGCTCTCTACAGATTAGGATACGGCGTGTAATATTATACTCTATTGATGCCCTCGTCGAGGACTATGGGGGGCAATCAATTTTTCAACTAAAAGTAGCACAGCTCGGTTCCCGCGACGTAATGTAGCACGCATTTGACGAGCTGCGCCGAGAAACGTGGCGAATTCCCATTTGGATTGTCAAGTCCCGGGTGGATGATTAATATATACTTTTTGGTTAATTCAAAAACGAGATTGTCGTAGGTCGCATACCCGTAACTTGTTACCGACAGGTCAATGTTTCTTTTTTGGTTTTTTTTTTTTGGAGAAAATTGAAAATTTTACACGTTCATCCCGTACGTGCAGTCTTCTGGGCCTTACATAGCTTTGACCCGCGAATTTCTAAGTATTACTGGTCTTCGTCACGACCGATTGATAATTTTAAACAAGCGCTCGAGTGCCGTCAGGTTACGTACAGAGGAGATAGAAGAAGTCGAGCCCCGGCCCGATGCGTTGGGCTCCGAGACAAATCCACTATCTGATCGCGTGGATGCTTTGCGCTTTCGACTTTTATGTCAGCTTTTTTTACAGGGAGAACGGGGTGGGGGCATAGCCGTCGTTGCACACACTTGCCCGCAGTAAAGCGGCAGATTATAGCCGACGTTTCGCGCGTAAGATCCAGTGGGCGCGATCGCCTCTCCCCGTTTTCTTGCTAAATTCTTTCGTTGCGCATACACACATGTGGATATGTATATATATATATATATATATATATATATATATATATATATATATCTATCTATTTTACCACCCCGGAACAATCGCGCCGCGGTAAGCTTATACACATTGTAATCGCTCGTTTCGCGGCGGGTCCTTCTTTTTTTTTTTCCTCAGCAACTCTCCGCCTCCGTATCATTATCCCCGTCCATATGAGCTTTCTATTTTGTGAAAGGTGTCTATGTGGCGCATATCGCGCGTAATAAGTGCGCGCGCGCGCGCGCGTGTGTATAGCCAGGCGATTTTTTTTTTTATTTATTTTTTTTTTGTTTTTCTTTTTTTGCAGGGATACGCGTCGCACCGAGGAACGACCGCCCGCCGCTGGGTCCGCGAGGTTAATTAACATTCATTATTTCCGATTTAACGCGTGTAATTAATTTTTAAACGGCCATCCCGTCCGACCGAATCGTCATTGGCGCGTTGCTGTCGCTGGTGTTCTGTTGTTGTTGGCCTGTTTTGTATGTGTATATATATATATACGCATACCAGAGACGAAGCGGTAACCGAGCACACATTATTAACGGGAAGCAATTAACGTCCATTATTCGGGCGTATGGGTTTTTGCGAGAGCGCGCGCGTGCGCGCGCCCGCGAATTATCCAATGCGGATGGATTTTCCGAACGGCTATATGTAATGGAGGTTTACATAAGAATATATCTTACGCTGCACGATGGATCGGTCGTCCGCGTGTATTATACGAGACGTTGGACTGGGATTGAACGGAGTACGACCTGCCTTTTCGATTCGCTATTATACTTTTTGCGTATTTTCGTCGCTCGTATTCGTCAATTTCTGGATCATAAGGAATTTCGAATCATGAGGACGTTATATACTCATCCACTGATATATTTGCACACACTCGTACGCGCGTACGTGTATTAAACGGGAAAGGGGGCTCGCTTTGTCTTGGCAGACGAAGCTGGTTTTTGCGAGGCGCGTTCGCTCCCTCCCTTTTATAACACGTCCATGCTTTATTAATTTACAAAGACCGGGCGATGAGAGATGAGCGAAAGATGGAGAGAGAGGGAGAGAGTGAGAGAGAGAGAGAGAGAGAGAGAGGGAAAGGGCAGTGGAAGGAGCGAGGGAAGGAAAAAGAAGAGATGGGCCGACGTATATTTGACGTTTGAGCGATCGATCACTCTAGCACTCTGCTCCTATGCCCCCGCCCCTTCTCCCCCTGCCAAATTCACAGCCCCTGAGTCTCGACTTTCTGAATTCAACCACTTTTTTTTACGATTTCTTTTTTGTTCATTCTTCGTTAATCTTTGATGAGAGATGTCGCCTTTTGCTTACTGTCTGATCGTATATACGGAACGGGAAAGAGAGAGAGAGAGAGAGAGTGAGAGTATGTGTGAGAGACAGCTGCCTAATGCGCTCGCGATGCTTTGGCGAAGTTGCCGCGGTGCAGATTAACTGACAAGACGAGCTTAACTTTTTCTTGTTTTGGAAAAAAGAATTACTGCGAAAGAAATCCTATTAGGGCTGATAAAACTGCGTTAAGAAGTGTTAAAAATTATTACATTTTCTATTCTTTACTATCTGATTACTATCTGTCATTACTATCTGATTAAGAGAGTAGAGATACCCTAACCTTTAAGTGCTAAAACACGGTAATTGGAGATATTCGAGCCAACGACAAGAGAATAGCGAATTTTTTCTTTCATTTTGTATACAGAGTGTGTCAGTCAGTAATATCTTTCCCTATCTTCAGTGTTATCTCATAACACTCATTGCACCTGAGTTACTGTCCAAATTAATTAGGACCTGAGTTACTATCCAATCCATTATAACTGAGTTAGTATCCAAAGACAAATATCTAAAGAACTTTCAAAATACTTTCAGGAGTAAGCAATATTTTTCTCTGATAACGGGATAGTAAGTATAATACTGTAATTATTAAATTAATTACCCACTAATGAATTTATTGCTTGCTCGCCATAAACTTTGTGAAACTTAGTTAATAATCAATATATATATATATATATATATATATATATATATATATATATATATATATATATATAAATAGCACTTGGCTAATAATTTAAAATCAGAGTGAAACTAACCAAGTATTATTTACGCATATCTATCTATCTACCTACCGATATTTCGCTTGCGAGAAATCAAGAGCCACCCATTGCCCAAAGTTAAGAGTAAGCTGAAATAACCTCAAGAACTAAAAATTAGTCTCAATCCAACCAAAAGACGATACTAGTACAAAGAAATAGAAAATTGAACGCTCTACTATAATAACCTCAAAATTCTGAGGTGCTGAAATAAATTCCAAAATTGAACTTTAATTCCGGTACAAAGGAAGCTTTAAAAATTTATACATTCTTAACGGGGCATTCACATTCACATAAACGTCTCATTCATATGATATATAATTTAATTTTAATATAATTTATAAAATGTTCATTTTATTAAGCTGTGTAAGCTACAAGATATGAAACCCAAGCAGTAATCGTGTGGTTATGTAACGGAGTCCGCAAAACACCGAATATATACCCATTAATTTAGGGTTTCAATCATAAACCGGTGAACGCAATTTTATTCGAAGAGACGGAGCGAGGAATAAAAAAATATAAGCATCTCAACTGCCCACTATTTATTATCGCTCTGTCTTTCTTTCTCTCTCTCTCTCTCTCTCTATAGTACTCCCCCGTCGTTTCAACTCATCTCACCTCCTGTATATTGCATATAGCATTTCCATCCTTGTCTCCGCGCCCTCCCTTCTGTCGTTTCGTGAGCGGCCCCCCTCTCAACATATATATATATATATATATATATATATATATATATATATATATATATATAAGTATATATAATATATCCCTGAGTTAAATGGTTCCTGTTTAACGCGCCTCGACTCTCTCGTGTATAAAATACTCTTCTATATAAGCCCCTGGAGAGAGGTGGTGGGGAGGAATAGTTATGCATCGCGCAGCGAGTGGTGTCACATCCCGTGTGTATATAGATCTCTATGGAAGAAGATGGGTAAGGGACTGGGGGAGGGCAAGAGTTGATGAGGGAGCGTTGGGCCATTTGAGTTCTGAAGTCGGATGGAGGTCAAATTCGTGGAGGTATGGCGTCGGAGCACGCGGAAGCTCGCAGTTGATCCCCCGGCTATTTTCTGTGTTTGGCTGTCGGTGGGGGTTCTGTGTTTGCATTTTGACGCTTGCCGAGATAATCATATAGCGGGCAAAGAATTTTTTTTTAACGTTATTTAACCAATAATAATAACGCGCGTAACATTAAACATCGAAGAATGTTTTTGATTCTTTGTTCTATCGTTAATTCTACCATACTGCGGTCAATAAGAATATTTATATTGCAAATTACGGTCTTTGATTTATTCAAATTACGCGCAAGTAAAATGGCAAATGGTTCGTGCATTATGTACAATTTCTACGTATGGCTTGTACGTGGATTATTTATCCTAGTCTACAATAATGAAGATGAAAGAAGGACCTATGTGTTTTCTATGTTTTTATCGATAACTTCGGATTTTTGTACTCATTGAATGTAAAATAGCAATTGGAATCTTATGTTTAATAAAAGACTAATATGAAAAAAAAAAAAATATGGAGTATTGATATGATATAGTAAATCATATTGATTTAAATTTTGATCGAGTTAACACAATAATGCTATTATGTTATGCAATAAATTTATGAGTTTCTAAGAATTCCAATCTTACGATTACTAAATAATAAAAATCTAGTATCGCACGCATTATTAAATCTTGGTCGAAGCCATTACGTGTATTTTAGCGCTTTATAATATAAATTTAATATATTATAACGCGACACCATGAGCAGCCACAATAAACTACATCTCGTACGATTTTTATTTATGTTGCAGGTAGAGCCATTATTCTGGATCGGCAAATATCGGCACGGATTCATTCTTAAAGTACGTATAAAATTGATACTGGATTAACCTACACCGTTTCTTATAGTTATATAAAAATTAAAGCTTTCTACTTTTTAACAGTTTTGCGAATAAAAGCTTCCTTTTGCTCTTAGTTTTAGTATCATCCTTTGCGGCTTATCTAACCTATCAAAAAAATTTACAAATAACTCAATGTACCTGTTAACAGATTAAAGAATATATATATATATATATATATATATATATATATATATATATATATATATCTTGTAACAAGCTATCGCACGCGCACTGGAATACTTCCGGGGAATGCGATTCCCCTCTCCGTGATCGATCATCTGTAACGCTAAAGAGGGAGAGGGGAATGGAAGAACACCTGCACAGAATCCCGCATTACAGACCTTTTCAAATATCCCGCTAAAAGAGCGGGGAAAAAAGCGGAACATTAGGAAGACTCAATCCTCCACCTTGCTTCCCGTCGAAAGCTCCCTCCCCCCGCTACTTCCACCTGCGCACGTGCCTGCAGTCGGCGAGCGCGTCAAGATTATAAAGAGCATCGTTCTTTATAAGTGTTTTAGCTGCTGAGTGACGATAAAAGGAGCGGGAAAATCACAAAAAAAAAAAAAAAAAATAAATAAACAATCGAATGGCCTTTGGCTTGTCCGCGTTCGATCCTCCGAGTGCCCTTCTTTCCAGCGAGAGCCTGTCGCGGGCAATTTGGGACTGGGAACTACGCTAACTTTTGCGCAACGAGCGCACGTGGAATATGGACTGTACTATCGCGGAGCCGCGCATTCCGCGCCCGTGGAACGATTTATCGTATCGATTACGCGGCGCGTACGGAGTGGTCGGTTTGGGTTTATTAATGCCCCGGCCCGCCAATCGTAGTGTCTCTCTCTCTCTCTCACTTTGCCTCTCTCTCTCCCTCTATTGCTCTCCTTCTAGCGCCTATATAAGATATTAATTTCAGATATATATATATATATATATATATATATATAGTCGTAGATGGAGACACGAATGCAAGTATTGCGCTGATTCGGATATGCCCACACTCCTCTTTTTTCTCCCTGCATTCATTTATGAGGAGCTCGCGCCCTATACTCCCGCAGTTAATATGCGTTGAAAATACGAAATTTTACGACTCGCGCGCGGGACGGCGTCGTAAGTTTACGACGTTACCGTTTATTATCATATAGGTATATATATATATATATATATATATATATATATATATATATATATAAGCAATGAACTCGGGTTAATTTCAGGATATACCGGGGAAACCGCGTAATGTTATATGGATAATTTTCCCGTTCGAGGGATACGCGGTGAAAAAGTCTACTCCGCGCTTTTAAGAGTCCATCAATTATATTATTTGCCTTGTGCAATTCGTTCCGCAGTGTGTGTTCGTGTATATGTTCGTGTTCGTACGCGTGAGCGCGCGTGTTTGTACGTATGCGCATTTGTGTATGCGCGTAGTGTAAAAGGGAGAAAAAATTAGTGTGTCTCGTAATGTTAAGTATGTAAATTTGAACAGTGGCGCATAGGGTATTTTTTATCGAGGTATTCGGCAATATGATAAAATAATTGTTAAACCACGCGTGCAACGTAGCGCGTGCACTGCAAAAAGTGCATCATTTAATATATATATATATATATATATATATATATATATATATACCTATTAGGAAAATTTCTCGAATATATAAATTTTGACGCTGAAAATTCAAAATCTTTAAACTTGGGAACTCTTTCCTGAAATTTGGGTCAAAGCCTACACTTACTTAGTCGATAAATGAAGAAAAGCGTTTTTTTCCACGGCATTCTTCAAGGATTAGCAAGCATTTAAGCATTTTCAACAGGCATACCTGTGGTTACGTATTTGTGGTCGAGTTTCGTTAATTAAGTTAGGAGGGTTGCGTTTTCGTTTCGACATTACTTGCGGATACGCCGTTCAAACTGCGCAGCTGACTTTAAATGCTCGGATGCAGTGTAAGCGAGATGTATGAGTTTATTATTGTAGCCACCTAGCGGTTAGTCCTCATAAGCTCTTACCTAAAATTTTCACAAATTTGGTAAATTTGTCGTATTAGATTTATTAAAAAAAACCATAATCGCTATATACTGTTATATTAAATGTTATCATCAGGTGTATATTCCATCTATTGGGAGTAAAATAAAAATTTTTATTGTACTTATAGTGATACAGTTTTGGTAATCGAATATTATATTGGCAACGGGCAAAAATATAAAAGTTCTAGAAATTTCACCCCTGCATCGTTTACGAAATTCCTTCGTCGTCCCCTCTTGAATTTCGTCGATTCCCGGAGGGGGCGCGCGTAATAATAACGCCTCGGATATTCGTCGTCCTTTAATCTGAAAATGGAAGACTGCGCGTTGAACGTCAGCCAACGGCTGGCACTAAAGCTTCGGTGTAGCCTCTCGTGTCGTCTTGGCGACGTCCTCTCGTCAATATCGTTCGTGGAGGAGGACAATTAGATCTCGGCCGCAACTACTTGCGCGTCGCGCGAGATCCCCATGGGCGGCGCTCGCGGCGTTATTCTCTTCCGTGAAGAACCTAGGCTTTTTCGGGTACGTAATTGTAACGCGAAGTTCAAAATCTCGTCTTCCGATCTGGGCTGTACTGGATAGGCGGCGAAGTTCACGAAGGTTGACCGAGGATTAACTACTAAGATCGAGACGTTTAAAATTTTTAATCCGTTGTTTTTTCTTATAGCGACATAATTTTCATAAATGTATATCATAATTATCTCCGATTTCTTTTTTTCTTTTTGGTAAACAGATCTGGCATTATTTTTTCACGAGCGAAAGTGTAGGACGTAAAATTATTCAATTTACATTTGGAATACAGAACGACGCAAGGCAAACCGTTACAGCAAGCGAGCATATAAATTTATTGGATCCCTTTATGTAAGAGAGTCATGAAGAGCGAGGGTAAAGATTTTCTTTGAGCGAAAGACGCAGCAATCGGAATTCTTGATCAATCGGTGCAACCAATACCATGGTTTCGTCTATTTTAAATATCTCAAGAGACCGATACGAGAGGAAGTCCATTTTAATATCAGACAAAGACGAGTATAATGATTGGGTTAATGAGTATAACGTTATTATGATACGTAAGCATATTTGTGGATATATGTTAATAGCGCACTTCGACATCAGTGACGTTATTTTTCGATTCATTTCCATAGTAATTGACGAATTTGCTTACAACTCTAATATAATGTAGAATAGATTCATATATGCAGGACATAATCATCTACAATTTGCATTAAATTACTGATTACAATGTAATATATTGACCAATAACGAAATTAAATAATTATTTAACTCATTATTTAACTAAATTGCAGAAAAAACACTATGTTCAAATTAGAAAGGAGAGGTAACAACAATTAAAATACATTCTTGTATATAACATGTAGATTTTCCAGTACAAGTGGACATTCTTATCTACAATTGAAGGGACGTAAAAATTCTTGAAATACACGTTATAAATCTGATGGTCTTGTTGATAATTACATTTTTTATGGTATGAATAATTTAGTGTACATTTTTTATGGTTAATTAATTAAGCGTATGACTCTGTTTATATGCCTTGAATAACGTGTTTAACAGCAATATTTTCGGCTTAGAGCATTTGGTCCAGTAGCATCAATGTTATTCTAGGATAAGTAAATTAGAGGATAATTTCTACTACAGCATCACGTGGTGTGAAATTCAACAGATCGTATAGGCTCCTTAAATAGCAGGTGATAATGTACACTTATAACAAAAAGGTAAATTTTATAAATAATATATAATATAATACATTACAAATGTACTCTTTTTCTTTCCTAACGTAAACCTGGTCAGTCAGTTAAAGATATAACTCAATATAGATCGTAAATCATATCCATGCCAATCATTCCAATATCGAAAAACAATCTCTGAAAGTGATTCAAAAAAGTATATAGACAATGAAGTGGCTCTAATGTAGTAATATACATATATATATATATATATATATATATATATATATATATATATATATAAATCATTATTATGGCCCATAGTATGTGCGTGTGTATACTACATGCATTATACATGGCGCAGCTGAATAACTTGGCGAACAGGTCGAAAAGTACCCAATAAAATACACTGGATAATCGGTATCTCTCTCTTATATATATATATATATATATATATATATATATATATATATATATATATATACCTTTGGCATTATTCGAACGCTCTGTATCTCTCGCTTTCGACTCCCACCGCATCGGCCATTTCGCTATATATATATGGTATAATAGTGCTCTTATTATCCGGCCAGTCCTCTGCGCCCGTGCAGTCAAATCGGAATTTCATGAGCTTTCGTTTCCCAGGGACTGTACTCTCGCGCCGATGCTCCCAAATCGTTATACCCCTTTTCCCCCAATTTGATCCTTTTATATATATATATATATATATATATATATATATATATATATGCTTCTCGTGATAGCTATTTCCCTCTGATGTCTCTCGTGTGTAGCCCGCAGGTTTTGAAGCTCCACCCTTCATAGCCATCATTATAACTCACTCTGGTTACGATACCTTGTGACTTGGGAGCCGTGCGCATTTATTATCAAAAGGTCTAGCATCTCACTCTTTCTGTTTCTCTCTCTGTCTCTCTCTCTCTCTCTCTCTCTGTCTCGGGGGCGGTGTACTTCCAGATTGGAATTCGACCCCCCCCCCATTTACATAACTCGAGAAACATCCACGACTTCCTTTCACTTCATTAGCCGACCTGGACGAGGCACTTTATTTCCTCCGTCCCTACCACCCTTTCTCTGTCTCTCTCTCTCTCTCTCTCTCTCTCTCTCTCTCTCTCTCTCTCTCTCTCTCTCTCTCGCTCTCTGTCACTCTATCTCTGTCCGTCTCTGATTGGAGTTAATCTCCTCCTCGGTATATTTCGCCACCGACGTATTTGGGCGGTGGGTCGTCGTCGCCGCTGCGGGACCGCGAGAGAAGACGCCGCGCGAATCGGATATAATCGCTGCCTCGAATCGTTGCGCAGTCGGTGTAACTAATTTGTCTCGGATCACGACCGATCGGATCCCCGCTGTCCCCCCTCTCCTCGACTGAGCACGCCGCCTGCGGGGATCGGAAAAGAGAGAAGGGGTAGATTTTCCATTTCCACGCGTAGCGATAGTTTGCGACTCCGAAAATTATCGCTATTTTTATTAATATTATTGTTGTTATCGTTGTTGTTTTCTACCTCTTGTCGCTGCTATTGCTGCTGATGTTGTTAGTGTTATCGCTACTGTCATTTTTCGTATTATTACTATTGCTATTACTCTTAGTATTATTATTAGTATTATTACTATTACTATTACAATTACTATAACTATTACTATTGCTATTGCTATTATATTATTATTATTATTATTATTATTATTATTATTATTATTATTATTATTATTATTATTATTATGAAACTGGCGGAAACATTACGCTCGTTCTGCAATTATACCGTACCGTACAACAGCTTTACCTTTCCTAACGAAGTTGCCCGGGTATAAGGCCGCCGTAAATAATCTCTTGCCCACGAGCGAAATTAATTTGCATTATAATTTTGCCCTCGCGCCGAGGGATGCCGCTCCGGAGGAAATTAATTTTTTCGAAATATATAATTAAACACTCGGCGTCGAAGACCGCTTACGTTTCTTTTTTATATATACATATATATTTATTTTATGTGCGACTTTAAGGCGCAAATGAGTAATAAGAAATAAAATATCGATTTAACGTTAAATTGCATGGTTTATCGAAGGAAAGTTCTAGACTGATATTTTAGCGTATAGTGGAGAATCGAATGGTGGAATTAAATTTTCACGAACTAGATATATATATATATATATATATATATATATATATATATATATAGTGTGTGTGTGTGTGTATAGTCATTAGCTTAACACAATGTGTATTATGTTTCTTTCCTGTATACAAATATAATTCAAAGCTAGGACTTTCAAAATCAATACATACATATATACCAGACACGTGCACAATGTTACAAATGTACACCGACAAGGACGTAGCGGACAAAATCTTAAAGCAGTAATTATCGCAGTATCTCACTACATCAGATACCTCAGTATGTCAGGTTTAAAAACTCCCTCTCTTTCTTCCTCTCTCTTACTCTCTCTCTATCTCTCCCTCACGTGCACGCATCTTACATACACGCACGTCTATCTTGTAATCTATATATTTCTTTCTAGTGCAACTGATGCGAGAGGGCGAATGTCGTAAGAGCGAACCTTGTTGTTATGTGCACCTCGTCTTACTTCTTCTTTAATCTAACATTGCTTGTTTTTTATAATTTTAAACTTGTATTTAAAATCTTTGAATGTGTATCGTTATTTCAGTAAGAAAGTCTCGGAGAGATTGTCGTTTTTTATCGAGACTGAAAAAAACTAGCAATTTTTATTGATATAACAGGTAAAACAAAATTTATGGTGATCGATAGTTTTATCGTAAAGAATTTTTGGTATCCTGTTAGATAATTCTATTTTCTACATTAAGTTAAATCCATCACCAACGGATGCTGAGTATTTGATGAATATAACAATTTCAAAATTAAATAAAATACCTGATTATTTTGATACACCTAACTTCATCAAGTAAGCTAAATAAGCCATATTCTCTATAATAACGAATAAATGAAAGTTTAATACATTTTTTTGGATACAATTAACATGATTTAACTTTTCAATAAATAAACACTATTTGTATGAAATTTTGAAAATTTCAGTATACGAGCATGAAATTCCACTGTCAAACTTTACGTCGTTTTTTTCATTTTTTCTAAATGGCAAGAATTTCAGTATTCCTAGTTGAACCGTCGGCCACTAGGTGTCGATCTTCATGTTTCGAAATATCTCGAATTAACTATTCTCAATGATTAATACTAGAATATTCTAATCCACACAGCAAGCCTATAAATTAAAATCCTTGTATGTGTGCTTTCAGTTAATATAATCCCCAATTGTCCACTAAATAATACTAATATTGTTTCAAGTAAGTAAAGCATCTTTTTTTCAAACAGTTCGTTCTTTTTATTTTTATTTTATTCCTTTACTCTTTGGCCTTCGAGAATACGTTTACTCGCCCCAGACCTCGATCGATTACAAAGATATCAAGACAGGCTTTTATTTATTTATATGTATTGACGAAACCTTCTTGAAAAACACATTCTCCACATCTAATCTATCAAAAAATTTTAATACAAAAAAATTATTTATTGATCGATTTTCCTGAGAACTTTACCATAATTCATTACTATATACACGAAAATAAGCTGCAGCGATATAATTACAAGTGATAAAATACTAAATATACTAATATTTTAAGAGAGGCCTTAGCCATAAATAATAATTATATTTTTGACTATTCATCATTAATATTCAAATGGAATTATTCGAAACATTCGATTCATAATCTAAATAGCGAGCGAGCATCGAACTGTATTATTCAGACCAGACGAAAGAACCTATAAAATTTATGTAAATATCCATGTATGTTATTATTATTATTATTATAGTATGAAGAGCGGCATTACCTCGGCTCGGCTGCAGCATCAGCCAGTCGCTCCAATTTCTATATTGTATATACGGTACGGGGCTGCCGGCGGCAAAAATCAATACGACCGACGAAGGAAGAGGAGGTGGACGAGGAGGAGAAAAAAGGAGGTCTCCGATCATACGTTATATATAGGCTTACCGAAACAGACGTCCTCTACGCGTCACCTGTCTCCCTCCCCACAACCCCCCTCCCGCCGCCACCGTGCTCCGTTCAATTACCAGCCTCATCAAGAACTGGGCGTCCAAGCGCGCCGACACACGCGCGCGCGAGCACACACACTCACCCTATATATACGCTGTCCTCGCGACGGCCCTTGATAAACAGCCGCCTCCGGTCCACGCCCCCCCCCTCTCTCCACCGGCGTCCATCGCGAAAATTTCAATTCAGACCCTATATATATATATATATACCGTGGAATCTGGAGCAAACGGTTGACGCTGCGGGGCAGTGCAGCACCGCCGGGGCGGCTATAATAATCGACGCTGCGGATCAGCGCGGTGCGGAGGGAGAGACAGGGGTCGGGGGTCAGGGCGACAAAAGGTGCGTGTGTGCGCTGCATTCGCTTCGTCGGCGATAAAGAGCGGATGGCCGAGTAGGAGGTGGCGGGGAAGGGGGGAGGGAGGGGAGGGGATGGAGGGGAGGCGCTAATCAATCAAATTTCCTCTCCGAGAGTGGCACGGAAGGTGTCTCATCGCCGGTGCCCCGACTACGGATGGAAATGAGAGGATGGGGGTGGGTCAGAGAGGGAGGGAGGGATAGAGGGAGCGAGAGAGAGAGAGAGAGAGAGAAGGAGAGACAGAGGAAGAGGTCAGACGAAGCCATGTTCGATATACCATTGAGCTAATTGGTCGCTCGTCGAGAATGTTGGATCGGCAGGACGACCGTGTTTGAGCGTTCAATTATTCGGTCGCAGTGTGGCTTCGTGATCTATGTTTATATATATATATATATATATATATATATATATATATATATATATATATATACATATAATGCAGTTATTATATAACATCAACAAGGTTGTATAGATATTGTGATACGAATACTATTTTCGGAGAGACGACCCCATACGGAAATTGCTTGCGAGGTCTATTTATATCGAGTGAACCTATAACTGCGACGAAAAAATATGTTTTGCGAACATAATTATTGAAACTAACCAAATATCAATGTGTGTGTATGCGTGTTTTCGTAAGATTTCTATGATCCTTATCTGACTTTTGCATGAGTTATAAAAAAAAACAAACAAGAAATACTGTAATTTATAGAAAGTTTTATCAAATAATTTGGGCGAAGCGTTTGAATCCATTGTATATACATATACCATTGAGATATAACGATTTATATTCACTTAAGACTAGAAGAATTGGTTAGTCAGAAAATGAAGTAGAGAGAGAATAATTCTGCCAATTAGCCATCGGACATTTCGTGTGCACTGACAATGCAGAGCAGATATATAATAGAAATTCCTTCAAATCCTCCGATGGAATATCAATAAAGATGAGAATAACTGTAGCTTTACAACGAATTTTTCAATAATATATTTCATTCATTTATTGAATGCAGAATTATTAATGTATGAATTTAGTCGTAAAATAACTCTATGCTTAACATTCACTTTTACGTATGATATCGTTATTTAATAAGATTATATTATTATCTATTCTGTACTCTAAAAATTTTGTGAAAAAAAGACTCCTTTATAAATTTGAATAATATTTACATATGGATTCGATAACATCTCAATAATACCAAACATTCTTAATGCTAAATGAGCCATAGATGTAATCCAACTAACATATTAAATAAACCATGTCGATACAAATAATCTAACAACATTGTCCACAAACTCCGTAAACTGATATTCGATTGTCTTAAAAAAAACCGTTATAATTGAATAATAAGCTTATATTCCTTTTACGCGTCTAAGGCAGCTCTATTCCCTCCAATCATCACGTACGGATCGTCTGATTCGGCATGCGCGTTACTACTTGCGAACGCGATGCTCGCTTCGTCCACGCTGTAACGTATTAACGAAAAATCGCGCTCAAGCCTCGCTGCGCCATCGGCACCGATTTGATGATATATTTTTTATATTAGTGAGAGATTTCCTCTGTCCTTCGCGGTGTAATTTTTTTTTTTTTTTTTGTATTTTCATTTTCAACGCGATTAAAATCGCTAACATATTACACGAAGTCAGTTATAAATGTCTTATAAAACATGACAAGCGATACATGTGCAATTTGTGAAAAAAGTATTATGGAAATAGTTCCAAATATATACGTAGTTAATATACTTATACGATGATTTATACTTTTTTCGAAATTTTTCTTTGACGCTTTTATATAGAAACTAAATTGACAAAATTGTACACTAAAATTACAATGCTTCAACCTTTAATTGATATTTTCAATGATATACATATATTTTTCCTAATTATAGAAAAGAAAAAATATCTAATTGTCCTTGTTTGCAATTTCATAATTCACGATTTAATTTAAAAGTTATTGTCTAGTTACAACAATATTTATATGACCAACGGAATTGAACATGAATGAAAAAGGTTATTTTTATTTAAATTATTCAACGTCGCTTCATTTATGCTTGCAAAAATGATGCTCATCACCGACGGAAGACTACAACGAGTTCAATTGGAAGAGTTTTAATTGAAAAATTATCAAAAAGATTATATTAATGTTTAAATAAAAAATGTATAAATACAAAATTCTTTAAAAAAAGGCAAGAGAAACGAATATAGTGTCTAAACAAGACGATTTAAAAATTAAATTTATTTTGAATTATGCCAAAGAAATTTATAAAATACAAACGGGGCCATCAGAAACTGTACATTACACTACACTGTTTTATCTATACATATAAAAAAGTCTCAATAAATTTCGATGGAAACGCAATGTCTATTTATTAGATTTTTCTACATTACATCTAAACTTTAATAAGCTCTAACATATTATTAGTACAATATCCACGAAGCTCGTTTATATTACAGTAATTGAAACTGAACAAAAGAGAAAATTTGTACGATGTATTAACGATAATATGTATTTTTCCACATATCGTTCCTCATCGTCTCTCATATTCTTATTCAAACAAAAAAAATCATTCTCTTACATAAAAATTCCATGGTTTTCCTAAAATTTGATCAAAAACTATACTCGCATCGAGCTTTTATATAATCCGAATACGGAAAATAAGCGTTCTTCGAAAGCACAGGGGCAAAATCTATTTGGCATTTTCTCTCGTACGAAAATTTCCACCAATAGAGAAATAAATAATCGATTTTCAATAGAAACTGGCAACCGCCTTCCACTGTCGCGCGTGCGCGCGATCTTGCTGCGGGAAAGTTTTTACGTGCGGTGCAAAAACTTTTATCAAAGTCGTCGAGAGCATGGAGCTTCGGGAAAATTCCATTTTCCCGCTCGAATATCTTTAAGTGCGTTCGTGCCCAAAAAGGAGGGAGAAAAAATCCTGTATATATATATATATATATATATATATATATATATATATATTTATATATCTATATCGACGGAAGCGCAGTCCCGCGTCG
Organism: Sycobia sp. Sy_11; assembly: GCA_018907035.1. NCBI lineage: Eukaryota > Metazoa > Arthropoda > Insecta > Hymenoptera > Epichrysomallidae > Sycobia > Sycobia sp. Sy_11. The sequence continues at coordinate 1,518,704 of JACCIC010000104.1, forward strand.
CCCCGCGCTGTGTCCGTCGTAAAATTCGTCCGATCGAATTTATTATGTTCGCCGCGATTGCTCGCCCCGCGAATCCGGAGCTTCCGGGATGCTCGCCGCGGGCCAGCGTTAGCGGGGGTTCTTCCCTCCACCCTTCTCACGCTGCCAGCGCTCGCTTTCCAGCCATGCGAGGACAATGAAATATTTTCACACGAGGAATACGGATTAGGAGAGAATTGAATGTATACGTAGATAGACTTTTAAAGGGGGGGAGGCAAGGAAAAACACTGAGTGCACCATATATTTTAGACTGAAAATAAATGATAAACTAATTTAGTATCGATCCGGTCTGGTTGTACCATATCTTTAAATCACTTTCAAATGTCGCTCATATATATGTTAATATTTTTACAGGTGAAAATCCATGTAAATTATCATTTTTCTTGCATCACGCGCAACCGATTCTGACCGAATAATTAAGAATTAAAGTAAACGAAACAGATCTCTAAAACGAAAAAAAAGTTTTTTCGGCCTTGCCTTTTAATTATACCCAATTCACGGTTAAATAAATGCTCGCGATCGTAATTGATTATAATTATGATCTATAATTAAATAACCTCTCCATATGTTTTGACGAATCGCTGTAGCTAGGTCGAGGCCATTGGTTTTTTATTGCGGGAAATTGAGCGTGCACGCGCGGTTCGCGAGTTTGTTATATGTGTATATATATATATATATATATATATATATATATATATATATATCGACTGCAGAGCCTAAGTTCAAGGTCGCAAGCTGTTTATTCTCGAGCCGAAGAATCGGAAATTCAAATAACACGTATATGAGCGCGCGCACGCGCGATTCGCATATGGAAATTTTTGCATAGATCCTCTGTAACGAGAGCGATTTGGGCCGTTTGCCAATAGCGCGAGAAAGAGAGCCGATCTCATTAATTACACATATAATCATCGTCTATAGATTTGTATAGCGAATGCACTGTCGACAACTTCTTATGCAGTTAATAGATAATTGGAATCGAATCCCTTTCGATACATTGGAATCGATAATCACAAATGAAAGGTTGGATAAGTTATTATACTCATTGGCTTCTCAATTTCAAATTCCGTGCGTTTAGGCTTTTTTAATTTTTTCCAAGAACTTTTTTAATGCTCGAAATTCGAAAAAGATTTGCGAGGGAGAGAGAGAGAGAGAGAGAGAGAGAGAGAGAGAGAGATAGAGAGAGAGATAGAGAGGAATAGGTTGTTTTGGTGTATAAATTCCGGTGAAGTTTGATAAAAATTCAATTGGGAATTCGATAAATGTATGTATTATACAAAAGAGTTATATATTGCCAAAGTAACGTTCAACTGCTGTCGTGTCCAGCTATTGGAGTTCGCCACGCAATAGAAAAAATATTCGGACGCGTATACGTTTTATGAAACACATAATAAAAAAAGAAAATACGAATAGCCTATGACGCGGTCGAGAGGTGCCTTGAATGATTCGATATAATATTTGCTTAACACGGAAATTTCGCAATACGCGTGCTTGTATATATATATATATATATATATATATATATATATACACATATATACACATATATATACACGTACATATATATATACCTGTGCAATTAAGTGCCTTCAAATTGTTCGTGTTACGACCGCAATAAGAGAACTTCTCGAGGACAATGGGAATGGAAATGTTCCTCGTTTGGATTTTTAACTTTCTAATCAATGGTCGTGAAACGGTAATATATACGTTTGATAAATTGTGAAATCAACCTCCATCTGGAGCATACTTTCAAGACGGGATGATTATACCGGGGTCTGCGCCGGTTCATCTTGTTAATATGTGAAATATATTAAATTTTCATCCGTGAGAGCTGGGTAAGTTTCATTTTCTTCCGAGAATTATTTGCCTATGAATTTTTGGTTAAAATGAATTGCACCTATACTGAAAGTATATTAGTTTCAAAATTAGTGTAGTTTTTATTTTGGAATAATTTAAATCTTCTAGAGAGGCAAGAATCTTTTAGGAAACTAATATACCACTGTATAGCCTCGTTGCTCCAGAAAAAAAAATACACAAGACCCGTACCTCGACCTCCACAATCAGGGAATGAATAATTCCCAAGCCCATCCACTCCCAATTAAACATTCTAATTTCAGCATACGAAGAGGGTAGGACACTTTCGTCAATTATGCAAAGTATATACATGGAAGAACCAACTTCTCTCTCTCTCTCTCTCTCTCTCTCCTCTCTCTCTCTCTCTCTCTCTTTATCTTTCTCTCTCTTGTTTCTCCATATCTTTTAAACCTTTGAATTTTACATCTGACTAGTACGGGCACTCGGCACATGAGCGTGCCCCTCTCTGGTTCTCTTATCCCGATCCATCCTGGCGCAAACGGACCTTTTAGCAGGCAATACGTTCGCGCTATTCCTAAAAATTCGCCTCGTAATCGAACGCGATGAAGTCCATATATTATGCATCTGTTTCAGCATTCAAGTTGTATCGAAAAACTAACGGAACGAATCGAAGAAAAAATGTTCGACCAGAGTGGCCAGAAATAGTTTTTCATACATCGACAGAGTTCACTCGAGTTTCAACATATTATATTCATTCCTTATTTCCCCTCTTTGGTTAGAGGCAAAGTTCGACAAAAGTTGCGACGACCCAGAGGTTATGCTCTTCGATAACTTTCCATCGAAAGTATTCCGCCGCCTCGTAGCTCCGTGACGATAAGATCCTGAAAAGTATTTTGACGCCAACAGACCGTTTTTTCACGAAGAATTTTTTCGTGGAAAAAAATTTAGCCGTCTTTACCCGTCGTATTCTTCGAGACTCAACGTTCTATTTCAACTTTCGAACTTGAATAAATCTCCAGTCGTAAATTCGGCATCAAGGGCCTAATTGTCGACCTATTGATTTGCACGTTTCACCGCAGCTGCATTACAATGGTATTTCAAAAACTTGTCTACGTAACTTAGAGTCCATACCATCCATTACCCAATAATAATAATGATAATAATAATAATAATAATACTAATAATAGTAATTCGCGCAACGCGTGTACATCCTCCCGCTGACGCAAGAGGCAAGATATGCGCGAGAATTACAGGAAGGAAAGAGGGCGTAATATTAAAAGGTATACACCTCGCGCGAATACGGGAGCTCTGCCTATACCATTAAGGCGTGGCTGTTTTATCGCTTGTGTATATAATTTATGCGATCAAGCTGCTCTGACGCTGAAATCGCCAATGAAGAAAGCGATGCTCCGGCCATTAGTTAAATTCTACCTTGCTCGAGGAACAAGGTGAGATAGAGTGTGTTCGTGTGTGTGACTGAGGGAGTGAAAGAGAGAGAGAGAGAGAGAGAGAACCTAAATTAGTTGTTGATAGTTGCGAACAGAGCGAAATTTTGCATGAATAAAGCAGAGGCTTGCAAGTACGCCTGATGAGCATACACCGATATATATATATATATATATATATATATATATATATATATATATATATATATATATATAGAAATGTAACGGTAAAAAGGGAAGGGTTTCGCCAGAGACACTTTCCTTTGTTAATGGTCCTCGAGCCTGGAAGTTGGGTTATATCATGATATTTGTATAAGAATTTAATTTTTAAACATAAAGTTGTTGAGCGCCGAAGCGCTTTTCTTAATACATTTTTATTACTTAGCGCGAAAAAAAGAATATTTTCTGAATAAGTTACAATGGACTCTGTGTGATAAAACTGTATTAGATATTCATAGATATATGGTGAGATAATTTCCTGCATATCATCGAAAACTGCAAAGCTGCTGATATACATTATAGATTTTATACTCTTTATAGATTTTATATTTTAAAATTTGCATACTTTATATTTGTTGCTTCCTATTTTTGAGAAATATCTTATGTACTTTTTAATTACGAGATTAATATAGGAATTTTTTTCTGTTAAAAGATCTCGAATATGATGTAAACAAAATTTACACTTTTTTAAATGACAGCTTCAGAAACGTCAAAATGTAGTCTTTGTAATCCTATGTAAACTACGTAGCTTATTTATAATATACTATTTATATTTAAATATGTGAATACAGCTAGAATTACGTGTAAATCCCATCGTTCGTGAAATTAACAGCAATGTGCATTCATTCAGTAGCTTCTAAGTGCACCAGATCACATTAGTTTTTCCTTATTTACAATCTAGAAACTAAGGCAATAATTACCATAATTGAAAAAATGTGTCTGGTTAAAATATATGTTAATTTCGGAATTCAATTTTTACAGTTTCGAGGTAGAAAAGTATATACCTCACTCTCGAAAAGTGAGAATATAACTTGAAAGCATTTTTCTGTAAATCTATCTTATACTCGTATGAACTTTTATTAAAAGGAGCATTTTACGTATTAGTGAAGATATTAGAGCAGTTGATTTAATTGTCTTCAAGTGAATATTCGTGTGCATTGCCAAATGAAATCCCAACGGAGTAAAGGAAATAATATTGTGTATAAAAAAATATACCGATAAGCTTTTTAAGATGAGCCAGTATACCATCAACGTATACCACCGAATTCTATATATAAACACGCGACTGCAATTGCAAAGTTCAGGATTTTTTCCAGCACTTCGGGACTTTTTGGTATTTGCAGATAAAAAACTAAAAGCATATTTATTATTGTATAGTTTAATTTATTTTGTAAGTTGTAGATTTTCGTTTTGTAGTTGTATTTACTAGGATTTTCGGGGTTAGTCAACTTTGAGTTAATGGTATTGAAGGTGAAAATTTATATATGCCATATTGTGACTTATTACAGTTGTACTCACGGAATGGTGTTTGAGGTGTCGTCTAGGTCTTGAAGAGCTATAGAACAAAATGCGCCAAATAAAATACAGAAGACGTGCTATTTATCTTACGAAAGCTGCTCTTGTTTTCTTTTAGATCTGTGATCGCACCACAATACCAAATTCCCTTTCCCCGTCAGACCGTTCTGTGAAACACTATTTCTACGACTTATAATGAAACACTGTGTATTCCACAGACGGTAATATACCCCAAGCACGGCAGTAAAACCGAGGCTAATAATCCATCGTAAAAAAATAGAGGGTGCGGGCCTAGTACGAAATTGCTTAAGAGCGGGCACTTCCGATCCCCATTCGTTCGCGAAGTTCGCGTGGCCCCTTCGCGTAATGCGGATGGCTGAGGAGATAGAGAGAAAGAGAGAGTGATAGGGAGACAGAAGAAGCCGTCGCGTGCTTCGTCACGACATTTCGCACGCGCGCGCCAAATTAAATCCATCCCAAGACCCAAGGAGACCCTCGGCGAACGAGCTAGGCAGCAGCCGAGGCGCCGCGCAGTCTGTCTCTCTCTCTCTCTCTCTCTCCCTCTCCCTCTCTCACCCACTCTCTTTCTCTTCCTTTTTGTCTCTTTTTACGCGTGTGTTGCCGCGAGTTCGCCGACACGCAGCTCGAAGAGTTCCGCCAACGTCCGAGCAGTTCCCAAGAGGTTCCGATCGAGCTCCGTCTCTTTCCTACTTCTATCTTTCTCTCGCTCAAGCTGTTGGGCACGTTCTTGTGTTGGCATACATATATATATAGCGCCGAGAACCTAGGGGTTATGAAATGAAATTCTTGGATTTATAGTAACTTAGTATATAGTAAATGGGTCGAGGATAACCTTTAGAGGAAAGGGAAATATATTACCTTGCATATTCGTTTTCTTTTTCTATTAATAGTAAGAAAATACTATAGTCTTTTATATAGTATTTCATTAAAAAAATTATTGTTAAATCTTGTTTCTTTTAGCAAGGAAAGATTTCCGGCACTATTTTGAACAATGGAAGCTTTTTATGGAGCGACGTAAGGATAGAGAAAATATATATGTTGAAAGTGATAATAATTTCCAGTTGATTTTTGAACCAAATATCACTACAAGAATCAGGCTAATATGGACATAAACTAAATCCGTGTCATTCGTTCAGCAAGACAAAGCTAATAATTAGAGGCTATTCAAAGTGGGTGACACATATGGTCAAGATTGGACGACGAGTAATTCTGATTAGGCGTCACATGTGCTCGGCAAAGTTGTCGAACCCAAAATTCTCCCATTCCTACCGTTAAATGCTCTCTTACTTACAATTATCAGTATTGATTTTTGCCAATCAGTATCGATTGGCCCTTGTGTAGGCGTAGACATGTTTGACTGGAAAAACCTATCTTCGATACTGGATTCGATGAAAGAATAACATTTTCTAGTTATTATTCCCCAGACTTCACGGTTTATGCCGAGACTAGCCCGGTTCGAGCCGAAAAGAAATTCTTAAAAAAATTTATTAGTGCGATTTCAATATATTTACTTTTTCAACTACTATACATAATGCATTAAAAAAGAAACATCTATGACTTTTATTATATATGATCATGTGACCGAACGTGCTTTTGGCGCATCTATGTATGCAATGTACGGAAATTACACTGTCCAATATAAATTACAATAGTAGCCGGTAATTCAATCACAGACTATTATTAACTCACTCGTATACGAAGAAACATATCCTAACAAACATTAAAATGGTCATTAGTGTCACCGCATGTAGAGTCTAAAAAATGTTTCAAATCTTCACTCGTAAAAGTTTCTACAAATTTGATAATTTATTAGATTTTCTACGGTTTTTAGATACTATTGAGTTTATTAGAAGATAACTTTTTGGATGAACTTGAGTTAATAATCAAAGCCAAAGCATTCTCGCAAAAACGACACTCAATTCTAAGATGATTCGAGAGTCTATATATTACTTACAACTCCACTGTAGATGTCAAACTGTATTTTTCTGATATGTATCAAGACGAATTAATCATCTATAAGTATTAATATAGAACTCAGTTAAATCTTTACAGCATTTATAAAATATTTTCTTTTTCAATTAATTTGCGCAAGTTCAAATTCTATCTTTTACAATCTTATTCTTTTTCAATATTTGGCTCTTTGTGAAATTATCACTTTTCAGTTCCAAATGGACTGGAATTCTACAGTGTTTTGGTTTCTAGCAAGCTACGATAATTAAATGTTTGAACGGCTTCTTTTGGAATCGTTCCGAGGTACATCGGTCAATTCGACTCAAAGTCCACGCTCAAATATCATGATTTATCCTTGAAAGGTTTTCGTTTTATCACTAATAGGAAAAATCAATAAGACAATTGCTGAAAACTTCTCCGGCTGGCGAGTAAAAACCCGTAAACTCTGTATTACAATCACATATCTATAGACAAGCCTCTAAAGATATTCCTTCATTCGATTACCGCGTTGTATTCCAAAACAGATCGATAATTGGACTTTCCATTAATAAATCCGTAAACGAGCGTCACCGCAAATTAATAATATTGGGCGAACAGGTTCAAAACAAACGAAACCGAATTCGAAAAATTCGTCATTCCCTGATATATATGTATATGTACAGAATGTACTTCACGAGGGCGCACGCGCTTCGCGCTAATGAGCTTCAGGTAAGACGCCCCCAATCTCGCCCAGAAGCAGGTCCATGGATTGTTCACGAGGCCAAAGCTCCTCCTTGCGCATTAATTCAATGCTTCGTTTTTCCGACGAATTCGACTAATTAAACGTCATAATTCATATATGTTTTGTAAATAGAAGATAGTGAATTTTGTTATAATGTGATGACTGAATGATCGCCGATTGAGATAGCTCTTGAATTATTATAATTAATAAAATGTATCAATTAAATGTATGTTATCATTATAATTAATTAAATGTATGTTGTTAATACGTAAAAAATGTGTATTAAAATTATTGATAAACAATGAAAAGCACCCGATTTTCAAATAATTTTTTATATTCACGAGCTCGTGAACTTTTCCAGGCACTAATGGAATCAGTATTCACCGATATTACTATTTTAATGAGTCTCTAAATACTATTTACTAGTGCATGCTCGTGGATTTATGTTGAAATAGTAATATAATATATATAGTAAGTTTAATGGTAATTTACTGATCGCAGACGATTTCCCATACATACTTTATTGTCAATATTAGGAGATAATCATCCTTAAAAAAAATTTATCACTTCCGAGCAACTGGGACAATCGAACCTTATAAAAGGCATAACTGATTCGGCAATAATTTTTAACAGTTACTACAACTTCAAGAACAAAAAAAATTACTTCTTCATAGAGCATTTAGTTCGGCCATATAGTTATGGAAGATTCGATAAATCCAAATTGCTTTAACGTTCTGCTTCAACAGTGCTATGGATTATAGTCATTGATCGACCGTGGTATGTCACCATATCACAGTTAAAATCCAAGTCAATGATCGAATTATTGAAAACTTCAGTTCTTCACTTTCATGAAGAATGTGCGTGTCTGCGCGCGCGCACACACACACAGATTGAAAATGCACAGCCGCAACGCGACCGTCTGTACCGCCGGGGGGTCGTACGTGGCCCTCGGAAACTACCCTCCTTCGGGGCGCCGGCCCCGGTGTATACATAGGTATAGCAGTACTCTCGTACAGCGGGCGCGACCGGGGGATGGGAGGACAAACTGCGTCCCGTCTCTCTCCCTCTCCTCTCTCTCTCTCTCTCTCTCTCTCTCTCTCCCTCGTTCCCTCGCTCTCCGACTTCCTCTCAACGGCGCGGTCGATCTCGCTGTGCCGCGGCGCCGCGCTGTTGCCCAGGTAACCGCATCTTCCCCCACCCGAGCTTACCCCGCGGCCGCGCCGCCGTCGCCGTGCCGTGCGCGGCACCGCGGGAGGGGGACACCGCGCGCGCGGCCGAGAGGGAGAGGGAGCGCGAGTGAGAAGGAGAGCGTGAGGGAGAGAGAGAGAGAGAGAGAGAGAGGGAGAGAGAGAGACCCGCTGGCGAGGTAGCGTAGCAGCGGCAGCGGCAGCGGCAGCGGCAGCGAGAGCGAGCCAGCGCCATCTGAGCCGGCCGCGCGCACCGGGGACTGGGGGGGCCGCCGCCGCCAGCCCGCCAGTCGCGGGATGCCCTCTGCGGAGGCAGGATCTGTTTATCTCTCTCTCCCCCCCGCCGCGCGCCGTCGTCGAGCGGGAGAGAGGCGCGAGCCCCGTGTTTTCGTGACCGCACTGACTGCCGCGCGGGCGGCAGCGGCAGCTCCCCCTCCTCGTCCACGTACGCGTCGACGGAGTCGTCGGCGCTTCGCTTGAGCCGCCGACCGCAGCGGCTCGCGCGTTAACTGCAGTGCCGTTATATAGATATACGTCCGTATCTATATACATATACATAGAAAATACAAGTAGTATAGTGAGCGCGGTGTCTGTGCGGGCGGGCGAGCCGAGATTTTTCGAGCCCCGTTGGATATAGCCCCAAGTGTGAAGTGCGCGACCCTCCACCCCCCCCCCGCCTGTCGCCCTCCACGCGCCGGAGGAGTGGCGTGATAGAGTAAGATCGATACTTCGGGGCATACAAGTGTGATTTTTCCTCCTCCCCCGTTCGGTTGGTTCGATTGGTGCTGCAATTTGTTTGGTTGTTCTCGTGTAAAAAAAAAAATATATATATATATATATATATATATGTATACGTCAGTGCAGGTGACCACCACGAGGATCTGCTCGTTGCTCATTTGAATCCTCCCCCACCCCCTCCCCGTCACCCATCCAGTAACCCACCCCAACGTTCTCGCTGTGCGGCCGCGCCTTCGCTCCCCCACCCCCAACCCCTTCCGCGCGGAATTTCGGCTGAGCATTGCAGTTCGCGCATATTTTATATATATATATATATATATATATATATATATATATATATATGTATATATAATACATGTTTATACATCTATATATTGATATATAGTTGATAATAATTGTTGTGGGTGCGTGATACATTCAGATATATAAATATATATATATATATATATATACATATACATATACATATATGTATATTGAGAAGGCCGATAAGCTGTGCTATCATCGTGTGCTGTTGTGGTTCTGGTTTTCTGTGTTCTTATTGTGATTGTTGTTCGTCATTTGCAATACCAATTTTTTCATCGATCCCACCGCCCAGCCACAGCAGCGGGCGCATCGAGCTTCCAAGTCTACGTCGAGGGAGGCAGGAGACACAGAACGCCACGCGAATACGGATAAGGAGGAGCACGGGATTCAGGAAGCCGACAGACACGGTAGGGACGCGAATTTTCCATCATTAACCCGACGTTCGTCCCTGTATTATTTGCGCTCCGACAGGGCCGGAGTGAGTGTCGTTTGCCCCCTCCCCGCCCGCGCCCCGCCGCTTTCTCGCCAGCGCTCGCGAGCTGCAGGTTGCGCGCGGGCAAGTCCTTCCCCGCTCCCCCAACCCCTCACTTCCCACCCAACACCGCCACCCCGAGCTGCCGCGGCGTCGCTGAACTTTCGAGGTTCTGCGCATCGGAGTCGCGGGGTGGGGGGGGGGGGCGGGAGGGCGTGTGCGAATTATGATCGATAAGGATCGAAAACGGCGCGGTGAAACGAGTGTCGCCGGATCGCTCGCTCGTGCCTGTCTCGAGTCCACAGGTAGCGTCGCACATACGCAAATATCGAAGATCGAAATCGTGTGTTTTGCGCGCGCGAACGCGCTTCTGTGCATATATGTGTGTACGTGCGCGTACGCGCGTATGTGCTTGCGTCAGCGCAAAAGTAAATAATATAGGCGCCCCGAGACGCGTGAACGCACACGCACACGCACATATACTGACGTACACACGCGAAGGCAGAAACCAGCGTAGGAAAGATATGCAAAGAATTTCGGAGTCAATGAACGAATTTAACTGGTTCAACTTGTGTACCGACTGGTCGTGTTTCAGTTTTTTTTTTTTTTTTTTTTTTGTATCAAAACTCTCTGCTCCAGTTCGTGCGACACCCCCTCCCTCCGAGCTGCCGCCCTTTCCGACTAGGAAGGGCGGAGGGCCTGGCGCGTCTGGGCACAGATGGATGAAAAAAAAAAAAAAAAGTTCGCGGGAGAGGGGCGATTACACAGCGTAGTAGTCAAGTAGACCGACATGCGGGGAGGGGGAGGAGCGGGATTCGTTTATACAGAGAAAGGCGTGAAAATCGATTTTGGGGACTGCGCAGGAAGAATTCCGAGTGTTTACATTTATATATATATATATATATATTCGAGTGTCGGCCTCTGTTCCTTCTGTCGGAGGTGGGGGATTTGTGTATGAGACAGGAATTTACAGATTAATAGCGGTAATGTGCGCGAACTTGTAAATGTATTAATACATCGAAGCAATCTTGCATTACTTATTGTTATTAGTGTACGTAATTTCGAAAGAATCTCGTATAATTTTCTGATTAAAGTTTTCCGATATATCTATCCGTAGCTGGCGATATCTCTGCCAAACACGTTTTTAATGTATGATTTGTTTTTACGTCCAATTGACGATTTAATATTTTCATTGAATAACAAACTGAGAATTCTACAATAAACGGTAGCTTAGATTGCCGGACATGTGTTTACGTAAGTCGCATCAAAATAAAGTACCGTATAAGGAAAAATATAGAGAGGCGCACACATGCACGCGCACAGTCACGCGCACAACGACGGAAGTCTTATCCTTTATATATCGATTATATAATTACGTATAGGATTACGTGGTTGGACAAAACATTATACTACGATAACTCGGGTACGCGTGTGCGTGCGTGCGTGCCTGTATGTCTGAAAAAAAGCCTTCAGAAGCCCGTGGGGAATGCCGGGCTGCGAGTAGTGGGTGGGGGGGGCGGGGCGGGACGGGGGAGAGAAGGCAATGACAGCGACCCCAGCGGATAGAAAGTTCACGAGCAAATCAAGACCCCGCGCTATGGCAACGAGGAGAGTTCTTGAGCGAGAGAGTGAGAGAGCAGAGAGGCAGAGAGAACAAGAGAGCGAAGTTCCTTGCGTTGTTCAAAGGAGGAAAAGGAGCGCGGGGTGCTGATTCGGCACGCGCGAGCGTCTTCGATTCTGTGTCGAGGGGTTGGAACTCGTGTACGAGTATTGTATGTATCACCGATGAAAATGTTATTTCAGTCCTTTTTCCCCTCCCTGACTCGCTCTCTCTCTCGCTCTCTCTCTCTCTCTCTCTCTTACTTCGAACTTATTTCGCAGCCATTGACTCCCTTATATATATATCTAAACGCATACGACGAATGCAAACGTGTGACGCGCCCGCGCCACCCCCTTCCCTCCGCACATGAGCTTCGTGCGGGTGGCAGGGGGGAGGCATTGTGTTATAATAGGGGTGGAGTGCGTATGTGTGCGCTCGTGCGTTCGACCCTCGCGCGCATATGTGTTATCGGGATTCTAGTTGCGCGCGGGCGCATGCGCCTCGCTCGACTGCGCGCGAGATCCGCCGCAAGTGTCGAATTGTTCTATAACTATATATATATATATATATATATATATATATATATATATATATATATATATATATATCAGGCATGCCTGCTCTTTTTTCCTCGAAGTTACGATTTTTTCATACCCGAGTTGGGGTAGAAAGTTAATCGGATCTCTCTGTCTGTCTCTCTCTCTCTCTCTCTCTCTCTCTCTCTATCACAGCGGTCGCGTGGAATTTTGAATATAGAGATTATTGATTTCGCTTATACACATATATATATGACGCTGTATTAAAATCTTTGACGAGCGATGGTTTTTTTTTTTGTTGCGATGCACGTGCCAGTGACTCTTCATAAATTCAGTAACGAATGCAGGGGACAACGTCGCCAGAGCTACGACGTAGTTCAACTACAATTTTAATGATAGCGAAAATTTTTTCCAATAATTATTATTTACGCTTCGTACCGACAGCATACTATATATCGAGCTTTTTGCACGGACATGCACTATAGAAATATTTTCGTTCGAAAGCATTGGTAGAAAATAACAAATCGATCTTTATGCGACTTTTGAAAGGGCGCGCACGATACATTTTGGCTATCCTCTGCAAGGTGTTGTGGGCGTCGTTGTAGTTATTGTCTTTTTCTATTTGCCTTCCCGCGTATCAATGCAGTGTGATCAGATCGTTCAATGAAAAGCGATTTACTCCAAAAGTCTTCTAAACGATGCAATAATTCTAGGATTGGCATATTCTACTATAAACTGTTTCATTATCGATTTCCAACGGTTCCTCGACAAGTTTCTTCACTAAAGTATTTGAGCGAAATTACACGCGTCGTGTTTGTGAAATTCATTTTTAGAAATTCTTCCTTCCGCTTGCGAACGCAGCACGATTGCGACGGATGCAGGGGTTTAAAAATATTAAATTAACTTATACAATTATTAAGTTAAAAAAATAAATAATTCGTCGGAAATTATAATATTTCTATGTCTATTGTAAAAGTGACATTGTTTACAATCAATTATATAAATGCGGCGTAAATGAGGGGAAGGGGATCGTGGCAATTGTTGACTTGACCGTGTATACGTGACTTTATTCGCTTGCATGCCATGTGCGAGGTGTATTACAATTCTGTGTAATTGATCAAAATGCATCAACTTTCTGAACTTAATGTTTGTGAATTTTGAATACCATTCGTACATCGTATAAGATTGTTCGTCGTCAAAATCAACGATTGTTCTCATATTTTTCCATTCTTTTTGAAATTGGTTTTGTTTTCCAGTGCGCTATTGAACATTTAATGTGTCAATTTGGATTCGATGCTGAAATCTCTTCGTTTAATTGATAACAATTTCTGTAACTTTAGCAAGAATATCTAAGCTTCCGAGTGACCAAACGAAATGAATCATCAAAAACGATACTGAAAAATTTCAAATACTTCTTTGCTTATATTTATCTTGATTATTTTTTAAGTTTTCTTTAATATTCCGATAAGACATCCATTAACTGATTTCTAATATAGTGTGTTATGAATAGTATTGTTTTTTCCAAAATAGACGATGAAAGTTAGTCTTTCTTACTTAGAAATAGGAAATTTTCACTATTTGCTAAGAATTTGCAGGATTTGTCGAAAACATCAGCAAAATATATACGTTTAAAACTTTTGATGTCTTTTTGAAAATGCTAATTATCATTCTCAGTTGCGATTTTTTCGGGGATCAACTGTACAGCTTAATTTTATATTTTCGCATATAGTAATGTATTTGTATAAAAAAAATAATTGAATACGCAAAACAATCTGTATACGACGGAGTAAATTCTTACAGCACATAATGAGACAGAATTTTTTTTCTTGGTTTTTGTATTTTCTTTTTTGTAGAATACACCCCGCCCCCCCTTCTCTCCTTCTCCCGTCTCATGAAAATATCTCGTGCTTTCCCCAGCGGGCGCGTTATAAATTTATGCAAACAATGGCCCGACGAATAGTTTAATAAATAAATCTCCTCGATATTATTATGTAGCGAGCGCCTCGATTAGCATTTAAAACAACCGAGCGCCATTAATAACACCTACCCGCTGTGTAGGTATATATATATATATAGACAACTTTATATGTATAGATATATAATAAAAAGATGTAGACAGAGTGAGGTAGAAAAATACTCGCGCGCCGCGCAGCGACGTGGCAGCGCTGTAAATCAATCGATACAATATGTATATATGTACATAGCTTTTCATATTCGCGCATTAATTAAATTAACTCCGGAGAGCCGAGAGCCGCGCCTGTCAAAGCATGAGAGAGAGAGAGAGAGAGAGAGAGAAGGAGAGAGAGAGTGAGTGTGAGTGTGTGTGTGTCTACGCCCCGAACGCGCTTTCGCCGATTCACGCCCGAGAAAATTCACGACGACCGTCGTCGCGGGGTTGGTTTTTTTCTCAGATTTTTTGTTTTTATTATACGCGTGCTCGAGGCGAAGACGAAATCGCATTTCCTTCTTTCACTCCTTCGTTTTTATTTCTTCCCTATTTGTCATCGGTAAATATCCCCCCTCTCTATTCTATAGAAAGATCCTTAATACAATCGCACGAATAGACACAAATTTTATATATATATATATATATATATATATATATATATATATATATATTCATATATATTCTTCTTCGTAAATCGGCGGAAATGAAGGATTTTCAACGGAATTACACTCTGAATTGATAAAAATACGATATTACAACAAACTGGTTTCAGCGAACTATATATATATATATATATATATATATATATATATATATATATATATAGCACGCAGGGTGAAGTCACACAATTAATGACAATATATTCAATCCTGAAACACGCTGATGCAATACTTACAGTTGGCATATTTTTATTAATATCGATGATTTTCAAGTATATATATATATATATATATAGGATGACGCAAATTTTTATCGAAAGCGGAAGATTATTGGGAATAAAATTTTAACCTGAAAGCGCATATCGATTCGCATCGGTCGATTTGATCTGCCTTTTATCGACACTTTTTCATAATCGATCTGGGCACGTAGCTGTGAATGTTCTGACTGACCCTGGGTAGGTGGATAATGTTACCAGAAGCAGATCCCAATTTATCGCGTCTTACTCGAACCAAGAGCCTAATTGCGTCATTTGTCGTAACGCAATGGCCTCGACGGCTTCCATGGCGACGATAAACGGGAATCAGGGACGAGATATCGCGTAGACGCGAAATGACAGATTCTCGTGCGCGCGGCTCGCCAGGAGGGACCAGCCACAAATATATGCATTTCTTGTCCTCGTATAGAGGACGATTGGATTGAGAGCTTAGAGGTGACTAAAGGTTCGGGCAGGAAATATTTCGCCTTCTCCGAGGGCGCGCACAAGATTATCCTCTATCTTGGAGGGCAGCAAAAAAAGCTTCCGATAGATCCACTATTCGTCGAATTCAAAGAGGTCCTGTTTTTTTTTTATTGTTCTTGTTTTTTTTTTTAATTTGACTATCGCTCGATCATTGGCGTCTTTCGAATTTGTGAATTATATATTAACTTTCAAGATTACGAGGTTGCGCAGTGAAGAACACGAAACCCCACGAATTATTCTTATATCGATACTTTCCAAGAACATTTATGTGCAGGCATCTATATCGGGAAATGGACAATATCGATTAATAGTAAAATAAGATATGTATTATGAACGCATGTATTATATTGTTTATTATAAATAAGTTCTGTGTCGCGATTTCTCGACTCGCTCTGAATTTTCGTCAAAAACGTGAAAGAAAAATAAGAAAAAAATACTTGACAATTAAGCAAGTTACCTTCAGTCACGTTCTCCTAAAACTTTGTTTACCAAAGTCACTAAAAGTTCCAGTATTTAGTCCACTATCTACTTGTAGTTAGATTCGTAATTATTGTAGATCTATTCGTAATTAGATATAAAAAAAAACTTCGTACTCATACGAGATAGACGGGGATGGAGGGGATAAATAGAGGGCGCAAACTTTCGACACTAGCCTCAGCAGTTTCTCACAAAATTTTATTAACAAGTGTAATACAGTTAGAAATAAGATAATTAGTCGGCGTACGATTGATTTTTTCATCACCTATATATACGCCTATATATACTTCGTGTATATAACCCAATTGTCATCAGTTTATATATATATATATATATATATATAGATATATATATAATATATATATATCACAAAATGTATTCCGGAGATATATAATAGGACAACCTACTACAAATACGTGGCTGGCCCTACGCTCGGACTTACGCATTTTTCCCCGTCGTTTCCGTGCACGTTTTCTTCCCTCCTCCTTAACACGCGCGTAGTTATTATAATATATATATATATATATATATATATATATATATATATATATATATATATATATCAACGGAACCCTCCCAATAACGAAGACACCGGGGGTTCGTTGCTCGGCTCGACTCGCCCCCTCGCCCCGTCTTTGCAGTAATCACGGCATCGGCGTCAAGTGGCGTGGGCAAGTCAGCCCCCTCCCTCCCTATCCCCCGCCGCTCGCCCTGGCTCTTCCCTCGACGCGGTGCACATCGGTGCCTCGACGACGTCGACGAGGGCGGCGACGACGCGGACTCGCCGTACGGAAAAAGCGGACCAACGTCGCCCCATCGTCAGCTCTATATATATATATATATATATATATATATATACACCGACTCGCAAGTGAAAGATAACGCTTATAAGACGGGGACGGCGTGCGAGAGGGCTATACACGTATCTCTTTCCTTAACTCCTCCCCTCTGTCTCTCCCTTTCTCCCTCTCTCTCTCTCTCTCTCTCTCTCTCCTCTTCGCGTCGCGTACGTGAGCTCGAGAGCGCATATCGCGAAACAGGGGAACTGCAAGAGACGAGGACGAGTGCTGATTTTTTTATTATTTCGTCGAATTCTCGCACGTATAATTTTTGCATTCGATTATTTTTCGTTTGGAGAGGAACGTGGTCTCTCTCTCTCTCTCTCTCTTTCTCGCTATCTCTCGCTTACTCTGCGAAGAAGCAGGAAATTATTGGAAAGTTAGGAATTGCGCTGCTGCTGATGTATATCTATATACCGCCGAGCGAGGTGCACGCACGTGATGTTTAGCGTAGCTTTTGCTGGCTTTGCGTGACACGTGACGGAATTTTTCTGGAATATATATATATGTATATATGTATATATATATATATATATATATATATATTTATATTTATATATATATATATATATATATATATATATATATAATATATGTTTATAAGGCGAAAACGGTGCAGCAATTCATTAAACGGGAACCAAAAAAGATAATTTTTATTCATAATTAATCTTTATTCATAATTATCTAGTCGTGACGTATAATTGACACATCAATGCTCCCATGAACTTTGTAATTATTATTGAAAATTTGAAGAAGAGAAAAATGGAATACAGTGTTAATATATAAATATATAGCCAATACCGTTATTGAATTATCATTTAAATTATCATTCGCGTATATTAAAATACAATCGGAATGATTGCGTTTATTTAAATTAAATAAAAGTCGACATTTTACCTTATTAAAATACGCGATGAAGAAATTTCAAAATCGACTTTAAAATAATCGTTATTTACAAATATTTCTCTACCGTTCTATTTCACAAATCAGTGAGTTACCTACAGAAAACATAAAATGCCTTCATATAGTAATTAATATGGGGGTAATATTATCAAAGTTACGCTAAGTGTGCGAAGAAACCCCATCGTTGTAAACTCGTGGATTTTTTTTTTTTTTTTTGAAACTATTTTAAAAAAGTACCAGCAGTTACATCTGTCTATCGGTAAAAAGTTCCTACGAATATGTATCGAAAACATTATGTAAGCGACGGCTCGATCGAGCGCTCATCGGATAACACGCGGAAAAACGATCGACAAAACATCGCGACCTTTTCTCTCCTTACGCTCAACTCACTGGCATTTTTTGCGCAATCGGAAAATTCTCGTTAGCCTCTGCGACACCGTTGGCCGCGACGTCCCCCGACGCCCCGCGCCAAATCCATATTCAATCGAGCCGATCGATGGCAAGGGAACGCGGTGAGGACGGCAGAACAGCGCGGCGCCGGCGCAGCAATTGGCGCGAAATTTTTCGCCACTACGTGCGCCGCGCACAGGATGTAAAGGAGGGAGGGGGTGGGGGGGGAACGCCGGAGACTCCGTGCTCGGTCCGCATTGTGGTAGACCGCCGGAGAGCGAGAGCAACCGAATGCCAGAGCGATAGAGGCGCGAGCCGCGCGTATACTTGCGAACAGCGAGGTGAAGAAATTCCGGGCGAGCGAGCATAGCGTGCGAAACGCAAAACGTCAGTTCCGTTCGGTTTATTTTAATATATATATATATATATATATATATATATATATATATATATATATATACACGCCTTTACCTACATAGACTGTGTGACAGAGCGCGTCTCGGGTGATTCAGCTCGAGTTACACAAAAAAGCGCATCGTACGCGTATCAAAATGAGGATATCGTTGCAACTTTCTATCCTCCCCCATCCATCTCTCTTTCTCTCTCTCGCTCACTCCATATATTAAAATTAACAAAAAAGAGTTATCAGAGAAGGAGTGTCTTTTCGCCGATTCGACATTCTGATACACGTATGTATATATATATATATATATATATATATATATATATATATATATCTGATGAGTTGGAAATTTGCATTGTCGGAGAAAACTGAATTTTGAGTAGTATATATCTTCAGAATTTAGAAACAAACTGTATCACTCCATAAAGTTCCAGGGATTGTTTAAAAAAAGTACTGTTTAAGATATAAAAAAATTATTATTCTAAACAATTTTTTGAACTAAGAATTTTCTAAACAACTTTTGAAAATAGTATTGTTCAAGAAGAATAATCGGGAGTTATGAAACATTCGATTCTCTTCCAAAAATACAAAAAAACAATTAATATTCATACAGAATGCCGGTTGGGTGCTCGATGCACCTCTAATTGTGCGGTTTGATTTCGGTCTCATTTCCACTAAAGCAAACATCAGGCTCATTATAAATGTGGATTCTTGCTTCCTTGGCATATGTAATGTATATACATATATAATATTTCTAATAAAGTTTGCTTTTCGGGCTGGTATTCCGGCTACGCGTATAATTAATTAAAACGGATTTGTCAGAAAAAAAGAGCTCGAGCTTTTCCAATTAAACCTTTTGTAGAATATATTCCGTTCATGTTGGATTCCGCGCGATAAAGCCTCAAAGCTGTTCTTCGTTAAAATGATCGCTCTCTCTCTCTCTCTCTCTCTCTCTCTCTCTCCGCCTCTCGCGAGCTAATTCAAATCGACAAAGCGTATCCTCCGGGTAAACAGTGAAAAAAGCGCGTCGGGTTAAAACCGAGATTAAAGCGTAACGAACACGGCTTCAAGCAGGATAGAGACAGAGAGATTTGGTATAGGCTCCTCCGGTATGTATACACCAAAGTAACGCATCCCCGAACTCCACCCTCAACGTGCGCTCTCCCTTCACGTAGCCTCGCTCTTTGTCTCCGGGAAGGGGATAGAGGATTTTCGCGACGGCAGGCTTAGAGAGAGAAAGAGAGAGAGAGAGAGAGCTCGCGCGCAGGCGCGCGGGAACCCGACCCGGAATTCGTTGGCTCAGCTACGTGTGTGCGCGGGGGCGGTGGCCCGAGCGCAAGCGCTACAGGGCGCCGAGAGGCGGGGTGGGGCCGGAGGGGTCGATCCGCAGAATCCAGGCGCCGCCGCCGCCGCCGCCGCGCGCGTGCCGCTCGCGCTCCCCGTTGCTCCGACGATCGAAGGGTTGAACGAACTCCGCGGGCGGGGGGTTCGGCGGAGGGGACAGGGGGCGGAGGAGGCGACGACGGCTGTTCGCTCGGGATCCCCGCGCGAACGCGGAGATGCGTGCGCCGCGCCGTTTCGGCGCTTGACCTTGTTATCGAGCGGGCGATTTTTTTCGCAGCCTCGTCGAGCGAGCGAATGTGCCGGCCGAGGATCGAGGTGACGGTGGTGGCGTCGTTGTTTTTTGTTTTGTTTTTTTTTTTTTTTTTTTTTTTTTGAGCTGACTGCGCACCTGCGAGCGCCAAAATTTTCGTCGAACCCGATAAAATAGACTTTGGCTTCTTGTTGCGGTTATAAAAATGAATGGATAATAACTATCGGGCGAATGGTCAATGAAGTCATTTAAAGGATCGCGAAGTTAAATGCTGCAATTGTGTACTATCAAGTGCCAATGTTAAGTAAATTATTGATTAAGTTTAAAGAAAATCGGCGCATAAACATAAAGACGATAGAAAAGATTAAGATAGAAAAGCAGTATTATAAATAATCGTAACAAAAGATACCAAAGCGCGTTCATAAATAAGTTTTTTTTTATTATAAGATTCAACTCCAAACAAACCTCCAGCTTTCCAATTCCCAACCCAAAAACAATTCGCAAATTTCCATTCCACAAATGCTAACATATTCGAAACTTGTATCCACAAGTTTTATATCCGGATAGATTAAGCTAACAAATGTACTTGTTAGTTTGGTTTGCGGTCGTCGACATAAGTACAATTTCCCAATCAAAAATCCTCAGCCCATGAATTCCTATCCCATAACTTTAAATCTTGAAAACTCCCAGCATTCGATACTGTAATACTGTTTAAACATTCAGACATATGCATAAGCTGTTCAAATCGGAAATTTGTAATTCATAAAGTATCAATCTGTGCATCTGATAAGAAACAAGCACTCCCATTTTCTGAGAAAATAACCTATTTTTTGACATGTTCTTGGTACTCATTACAAAATCTGAATAAGTGATGAAAAAATACAAACGGATTTACATTTATGAAAAATGCTTGAGAAAATAATCCAATCCCAGATTCATATTTGTTTTTGTTTAATTGATATTTAAGACTTAGATATATTACTTTAGATTTCTTATATTGGACGTGTTCTGAATTTCTGGAAAATTATTTTCAGAGCAATTTTCGTAATAAAACAGCTTTGAATGAAAGATCTTATAAATGGATTTATTGGTAATTTTTAGCACGTCGTTCAATGCACGAGAGGTTGTTTCTTATAATTGAACCTTGTTTGTTTTATTTGTTCCGCAAAGGCCTTATATATATATATATATATATATATATATATATATATATATATATATATATATATATATATGTTAACTGAATAACAAGTACATCAGCTTTACATTTAATCAGATTATAATATATAATTTTCTTCCATTATATCTGATCCCTGGCATTTACCCTATTAAATTGAATGCCAATGTAACTTAAGATAAATTTAATTTAACGAAGATATAATTGAAACGTTAGTTTTTGAAAAACCTCATCTTCCACCCGTGTAAAAGACGCGCTGTCGTCGATTATTTCACTCGTGAGAGTTCGTGAATACAAGATACGACAAAAATGCGTGAATTTTGTTCCATTGAACGATCGAGCGAACGGACTGTCCCCATTGATATTTCTTACTTTGCAAACTTCAAGCGCGTTTCCACGAAAAGTGCCTAGCACTTTTTACTTATTTCACCAAGGTCTCGTTGGAAAAAAGAAAAATCCACGGAGGGCAATTATTCATCGGGGCAGTTCGTTCGCAACGAAACCCAAGCGCGCGTGCGTTAATTTCTCATTTGACGATGTAACGCGCGCGACGTGTCCCGTGGAAAATATCAGGAAGCTCGGGCGGAACGGACAAAAAAAAGCAGGATATGCTTGAGAAAAATCATCCGAATGCACGTATATTTACATGCGGGCGTATTGTACATTACCGACTTTAGTGGCGTATACGTACGCGCTTGCTTTTACAATCCTGCACGGCAGCTTGTCAATGGGCGTCCAGGGCTTATTCCCCGAAGTCTTAAATCTCGACGGGAAATATCTCTCGCGCACATTCAGGCAATTAAACGAATGGCTTTGAACTTGGGACTTTAAAAGCTCGTTAGGCCAGGGCGGGGCGAGACGGGGGGTGGTGGTAGGGTCCGGGCTCACCTCGGCCGCTGATGAAAAAGAAGAAGAAGATGAAGAAGAAAAAAAGAGAGAAAAAAAAGAAAAGGCGCAGCTTCATTTTAATAGCACGAGCATTATGTGTTTCTTAATTAAATACAAATTCCTCTCCTCGGGGTTGATTCAGCGAGATCGTACATTTCGCGTGTAATTGTTTCGCTTACTCCTTGAGCGGGGCTATAGGATTTGAAATTTACGAGGAAGAGAGAGAGAGAGAGAGAGAGACTGAGAGAGAGAGTTAGCGCAAGGTGGTATGCAAAGTTCGTAACGACTCCGAAATTCATATTATTAAAAGGCAGTAGATACTTGATTATAAATACATACATATATATATATATATATATATATATATATATATATATATATATCTGTATGCATGTACGATCGAACGAAGGCACAATTATGGATATTCAATTAATGCATGGTTGCGATTGGATATACGCACGGAATAAACGAGAAAGGATTTAATGGCTTTACGCCAAATAAATGCAGAAACGTAAGTCTGTAAAGAGAAATGTTTTTATATCCCTAAAAGTAACGTATTTTTGTCGTATTATAAAGTTCAAACAATAGAAATCTTTCGGAGTTAAAAAAAATCCGTGGTCTATTGGTTTCATAGCTGAAAAAGACAATAGCGATCAATATAGCGTAATTTTCCAGGTAGACTCAGAAATTGTTTTTTTGCATCACGTAAGATATACATAAAATAAAACTATACGTACGTATCATTTACATGCTAGATAACCAATGCTCAAATTACAAGTTTATCAAGAAATGCATTGGGCAAGGATTAATTAATTCAATATAATGAGAACGCAGAAAACAATAAAAGTTTATTCAAATCTAATAAACTAACATATCGTGAGAGAAACAGAACATCAATATTGCGCAGAAGATTATTGATAAGAGAGAAAGAATCGTTTAAAAAGATAAACGTACCGTATCAGAAATTCAATTCGAATATATATATTTATTAAAACTACTCTTATAATTGGACGATATGCGCATTATCATCCCTCATCTAAAACAGTTTCATCTTTACCGAGTCCTCGGCTACAAATGAGCCAGAGTCGTTGCTGCTTGCGTCGACAGGTTTACTCACGGACGTTTGTAGTAAAGGGAAAGATTCAGAAAGGACATCAGTCGTTCGCGATCGGGGCGCTCGTCTGCTACTACTTACCGTGTTCCGTTTTTTTTTTTGTTTTTTTTTTTTTACTTTACTTTAGATCAAGAAAGTATTATCGCTCCCTCGCCCTTCGCGCTTCATTAATAGTGGCTTGCAGTTGGATGAATTATTGGAAATTTCGAATTTTTCCATCGACTCCGGTGACTTTAGCGATTAGTTTTATGTAATGAAATTGCGCACGATTAAGAGATGATTCATGTATAAGAAATTCCTTTGGTTTGCCGAAATAATAAATTGACTCGTCCAAACGCCGACGCAAATGTAAAGTTAACCAACTTTGATCACAAACAAAGCGAAACATAAAAAATTCGAAAATGACACATTTAAAAACTGATATATATATATATTTTTTTTAAACTGAACGCCATAAAAGAATTCAGCGGTAAATAAGTCGAATAATCGGGAAACTATCCAAAGTCTAATTCTACTCATCGGGTTGCACATCAAGCTTGTATGAGAGGAGAGGGGGGGGGGGAAGAAATGAACTTGTGCCAGCTGGCGCGAGAAAAAACAAACTAGACCTTATTATGCTCCGCTGCGGATATGTCGGAACTAAAACCACAGAGAAAGAAAGGGAGATATGAAAAGAGAGACGGACCGCGAGGATGAACGAAGGAGTAATGAGTTTGTTATGAGATTCATATATATATATACGCCATAAAGTGCAACTGCTGGTGTAAAGACGTGAGAGAAAGAGAAAGAGAAAGAGAGAGGAGAGTGTGTGTGCGCGCGCGCGCGCGTGTGTGTGTGTGTGTGAATTTAGCGCCATTATTTCAGCTCCTCCCGCGCACGCGCGCGTAACGAGGCAATCTCTGGCGATGAGGCACATAGGCCGCCGGTTCACTCTCTCGCCGGATCGGGTGCCCGTTACATTATACACCACGCAGTGATTCATTCCCGTGGTTATTATTTATTATGTGGCTCAACTGGCTCTTGGACCGAGGAGAGAGGGGGGGGGGCTTCGCCCCTCAGCGATTCGCTGTCTATACATATGTTGTTCGGATTTCGGGTCGGAAGGCCGTCCACTGCTAACATGTGTACATATGTTAAAGGGAGAGTAGATAATGAGTTTTACTATTATGTATTTGTTTTTTTTTTTGTTTTCTTTATTTTTAATCGATCGAATTCGGAATGAGATTTGGATTTATCTTGATCCAGATCCTTAGATCTTACGATTATAATATGCTCTTGCATCGGGTCTGATGCAATAATATCATGCAATCCGACGATGTATGCTTAGAATAAGTGTGGGACCAAGGTTAAATTGTACGAAATAGAGGAAATTTGATTTGAAAAGGAGGGGATTTTTTTTTTTTTAATGCTATTCCTTTGTGTTACATTACGACATTTTAATGTTGCTATTACTACCAGTTTCAACATATTACAGATACTCAATAGTATCGGTAAAATGTTATGTACCTTGTATTTTTAACGTTTCCAATCGTCATGTAGTAAATGTAGTGTTCCATCGTTGCTAGATTCGTATTCCTATCAATTTTATGTATACGTAATCTGGATCTGTATATACAATTCAGATTTTTAGAAATCTGGATTCATGACAGATGAGCATTCAGACAAAAAGCTCTCACAAGTGCAAGAATATAAGAATCAAACAAAACAAATATGAGAAATTGCATGGGCGACAACTCGACGATCGTATGGACTATTTCAGCTCATCTAGCGTCCGACCCAATTCTGGTTCTCGGCTCATTTTCCCCACAAACAATCCGACAATCTTCGAATTCAGACTCCCTCCGTAACTCTTCCGCTCGCGCTTTTATAACCGTGGATACGATCACTCCGATAAATAAGTGGATTGCAGACGGCACGATTGCAATGACATTTTTGGCCGATTATTGCTCGGAGAAGGTCGAAGGCGGCCGCGAACGATCCTGGGACGATTACCCAGCCGTTTTGCCCGGGGCATTGGCCAATCCGATTCTGACTTTCCATGGAATAGCTTCTAACCGCGGCATTTTCAGCAATTCGACTCAAGAAATATCGTCGGAAGCTGGCGAATTTCGAAACTTATTCATTTACGTGTACTCTTTTTTTCAACCGAGTATGCGTGATTTTCAAACGCGCTTCTGTAAATTGACTCACGGCTCGGGTTTATTATTTTTTGTTTACACACGCACAAACAGAGAGAGAGAGAGAGAGAGAGAGAGGAGAGAGAGAGAGAGAGAGAGAGAGTCAGCTCTTTAAAAAAAGTCCTAGAGCAACACCTACAACGAAACTTGACACCGTCAATTTTTGGATACTTTTTCATAATGGCTTACCTGTCTTTTTTCACTTTGCGAAGACAATAACGCGTTTATACTAAGTCTGAGACCATCGAAATAAATCCAGCAAATAAATTTTCCGTGTAGTGTAAGAAGGTAGAAGAAGCGCATTGATCCGAGGATATAATACACGAGAATAGTGTAAATTAAAAGGCAAGCAATATATGTTATGTATATATATATATATATATATATATATATATATATATATATATATATATATGTATATAAACACTTCTTTCAGTAGCAGGACGTTGCAATTTCGAAACATTATCCGACGAATCTCACGCTGAATCTTTAGCGCCACCTCGTGATTGCGTCGCGTGCGAAGTTTGAACGCCATTCTACGATATATATATATATATATATATATATATATATATATGTCTGGGCGCGCACGCGAGTTATAGAATTGCAGTATGCCCGAGATCGTGCCGAAGAGTCGCGGCAAGGATGAGGAAAGAAAAAAAAGGAGGGAGGAAAGGAGAGAGACAAGCGAGCATGGGTGGGCGAGAGAAAGAGTGGGATGGAGGGGCGAGAGGGTTAGCACGATGCATATAGAAGAGCGAATCCTTTAATATACGCACGATGTGCGCACTCACGCTCATGTTCTTCTGTCTCTCTCTCTCTCTCTCTCTCTCTCTCTCTCTCTCTCTCTCTCTCTCTATCTCCTACTCCTACATCCTCTTTCTTTTCCTCCTCCCTCGTTCGCTCCTCATATCGCACGCTGGCTCCGCATTCCACGTCCGCGATGTGCACGAACGGACAGCACCTCTATATATGCATGAATATATATATATATATATATGTATTGTATATATATATATAGTCATCTTCTCTGTTCCTCTAGCGCTCGTTTTTTTCCCTCACACTATTCGTTCCGCTCGCGTCCGCGTGCAGCTTTTGTTGCTGCGACTCGCGGTGGTACACACACACACACACACACACACACACACACACAAATATATATATATATATATATATATATATATATCTGACGTATGTGCTGCTGCTACTCTATTATGCGCGGGGGCGCGAAGAGATATAGCGCTCTATTGACGGGCAGTGTTGCACTTCCCTCTTCTATACTTGGTTATAGACGAAGCAAGAGAGAGGGCGAGAGAGAGAGAAGAATGAGATGGAGTAATTTTTCGATATAGAACTTTTACGTTAAAAAAATTTTCCGTCATATTTCATTTATAGAGTGAATTCATATGGATGAGCAGCTATTGAAAACGAATATAATTCTTTTCGAAATTGTTTCCTAATTTTAAGACATTACAAGCCCAAGAAAAGATTGTTTGCAACAAAAAAAAGTTAATTATCATATCTTAACATTATAAAAATTGAAATTAATTTTATTTCCAAAATACTGATACGTAATTTATTATAGATACATTTAAGTTTGCTAAAACGATTCATTCGATATTTTCTATAGCAAGATTGTAGAAAATGGTTAATGACTATATCGTTCTCATTCTATCTATAACAGACTTACATACCGATTGTACCTACAATGATGGGGATAAAAAAATTTTTATAGTACATTCGACTTACTACTTTAAAAAGTTCGCGCACAGTGCTGTTTTAAAAATAAGAAATTAATAATTTCGTTAGGATACCAATGTCTACATCAAGAGTACTATAAAAAAAGTTTGCTCTTGTTTTAAAAATGTCACAGTTAATGTACGTTCCTGATGTAAATCCGCGAAATACAAGAATACAGTAAAAAAAAAAATAATAAATGACGTATAAAAAGAAGCAATATTAAACTCCCAGCGCATGTAGGTTAATTTCATGAATAATGTGACAGACAGCCGAGCATCCGTCTGCTATTCTCACGTTTTATTGTTTCAATAATGAAATTAAGGTTATAGTCTACTTACTTTTTACCTCCTACGAGCCATTTACTTCTCCGGTTGAAGTTTCACTCGCTCACCTGTAAATGCGTATAAAATGTGCATTGATTCGTTCAATATTTGTATTTGTACAATTTGTACGGAATGGTCATTTTATGTTTATAGCATATAATGTTGTCGCACGACAAATTTCGCCACTCCTCGCGCCGGCGTCGATCATAGTTTTCCTTCCCGTCATGAGTACGCACGGAGCACGTCGAGCCATATATATATATACTTTCTCCTCTGCGTCAATCTTAATGCACGAGCGTGTCGGTCCGTCTCCGTAGCGCGACTCTATCGGCCGATAATCGAGTTACGCAATTGTCAAACACGAAGTAATCCAATTACAGAGGCGAAAAATTAGTCTCGGTAAAAATATCGGAGCAGGCTAAGTTAAGGCCGTGATTCACGATAGCTTCAATTGAATATGATGGGACACATAAGTACCGATGTAAATGTTATATGTGAATATTACACGAAGCCCGGACTTTGTCCGTGTAATACACGGTATTAAAGCTACTAATTATCGAGTTTTTTTAGATAATTACTTATCTAAACAAAACGATAGCATAATATGCACGAATATTGTTTATTTATATAATATCGGCGGTCAATCTTATTTTGCGCGTTATTGGACTCCTCGTGCGAAATAGGACATGACGACATCAATAAATAACGTTTTCTCTTTCCGAGCGGAGTGCATTGTCAGAAAATTAAACGGTAGACGAGGAGTTGCTCGGCAATAAAGCATCGGATCATCGATGAACAATTCTGCAGTACGGCAGGTCTCGCGAGCATAGCCACATTGCATTCTACGAGTTTCTCAATGAATCTAAACGAATCGTCTCGTTGAACGAATCGCTCGATTACAGAAAAATTGCTTTTGATTCCGTCCATAAGGAAGCTAACAATGGATTAGAATGAAGTTATCCCTTTGCACGTTCGTCCTCATTTTCGTGGAGTTCGCCATTGACGTGGCACTGGGCGACTGTCTGTCCGGGAGGTACAAAGGCGCTTGCTTTCTTAATGTCAAGCTCGATCGGAGGCTCGACGCAGTGTTCACAGCTCCGGTATGCTAATGTGCTGGTACGAAGGATGCTAAGATGTTTTGCTGACGACTTGGTTGGATCTATACTTGTTCAAAGGATCCATGCAGTAAATGTTCTCTATAGTTTATAATCAAAGCTATCTTGATAAATCTGGTAGTATAAAACAAAGCTTGCGTACTTTATTCAATTTTTTCCGCTCAAAGATGTAAGACCTAGTCTGCCATTCAATTTTTATTTTTTTTTTTTTAAGTATTCATTTAAATAACATCTATTTCATATACATACGATGTTAAGCACAAAGTTAAGTAGGCAGCAATCTCATGGATGAGAATCGTTTATCAAGAGACAGAATTTACATAGCCCTTGATGATTCTCTGATTCAGACTTACTTTTTTATTTTTCAATAATATATGTAAAACTTTTTCTAAATATTTCAATGGAATTTCAGTTTTTCATAGCATGATAAATATATTTAACAATAATATTCTCAAATTTGAACTAATTTAATTTATTAGTTTCTTTGGAATTCTATGTCAGTGAATTTAGACTTTATACGTACTTTCTATTAGAGCTTTAAACCATGTGGTTTTTAATAGGTATTAAACCCTTAACATTATAGATAATACTGTCTATTTATTGTTAAAAAAAATAAGTTTTATGTATAATATTTATAACATATTTCAAATGTTTTTTTTTTATTTTGTAATTTAAAATTAATACGCTTCATTAAATATTCAATAGTACATTAAAAAATATAATTTTCCGTTGATTACAATGTATCCTTTTTCTATGTAGTTGCGAAACTTTCTAGAAAGCAAGAGATCGAGA
This sequence comes from Sycobia sp. Sy_11, assembly GCA_018907035.1. NCBI lineage: Eukaryota > Metazoa > Arthropoda > Insecta > Hymenoptera > Epichrysomallidae > Sycobia > Sycobia sp. Sy_11. The sequence goes on from JACCIC010000104.1 coordinate 1,548,325, forward strand.
TACGAAAGAGAGAGAGAGAGAGAGAGATTGAGAACGTATTTGATCGACTGATTAATAATTTTATTAACTGCCAATGTTGTGAAAATACTAAGCAATACAAGATATTATAAATAAGTGTAATACGTAAGATAAAATAAAGTAAAATAAAATAAAACTAAAATTAAAGCAAACTGATACTAACTTTAAATAAATTCAATTATAGTCAATTGGATACTGATAATTATAATCATGATAACTAGTAATCATGAATTGAATATTTTTATCGTTTCGAAAGAAAATGCAATTGTGTAATGCGTGTAACGTTTGAAAGCTGAAAGTAACTGTTTGCTCTGGCGGGGAAAAAAGTAATAAAGTTTACTGATACAAAGAGGAAACATAAAAATATTTGCGTCATAATTCTGTCCTGAAGTTGAGAATGTGTAAGAGGGGTGTAAGACAAACTAGTCTCAAGCTAATATGAATGGAAAAGAATTCAGATAGGTATAAAGATTTTCACCCGAAAGTATTTCGTGTACCAAGCAATGTGCGAACTATTCACCGCGAGTATCCACTTTCAACTGATGTTCAGGACAACAGTAAGTAATATAACTAGACTTCTTCATCCCAAACTTATGATGAATATCGCTACTGAGTATCATTTGAAGGTTTGTATTCAGTTCAGCAGATAAACCAATAAGCATGCGAAAACAATAGCCAAGCAGAGTGATAAGTTGCATAGGGATCAGATACTTTCAGAGATGAGTGAGTAGCGGTATAAATTCTCTTAATGTAGTTTAAAGATTACATTAATGAATTTGCTCATTTATAGATAATGCTAACATATTATATTCAAAATATAGATGAATCAAGAGGATACTGCGTCATTCTTAAATAAGCGTTTAACATAAATCTTGGAATCATGTTGATTATATGTCTTCGTGGTTTAGTTTCGACATAAAATTTATTTTATGTTGAAAAAATAGACGAGACATGGAGGATATCTTCAGTATTAAACAGATTTAGCTTAAAATCTTTTTAACTTTCTTAATTTTAAATATCAGAATGTTGAATTCAAATAGTATTAAGACATTGGTGACAAGATCATCAAAATAGGATTGCATGTGTATTTACAAATCATCAGCATGGAATAAAAACTTAATTTGTCGATTATGGCTATGTCCTATATAGTTCATATATGCAAAGGGAACATCAGAAAAAGAAAATTCATTATGATAGCACACATATGTTTCTCTACCAGAATGACAGGAAACAAATCATCTGATAATATTAGCCGAGCAACTAAAAGTATGATGTTTTTTTTCCGAAATAGTGTGAACGGCTGAATCTAATGCTTAACAGAATAATACAGTTGCATCTGGCTATGCCAAACCTAACCTCATTGTGTAATTTAAGCAAAACCTTTTCACTTCTGTAGCCAATTAAAACGACCTATATATGAAAGGGTGTAAAATAAACGAAATCACCAAGTGTATTAAAACTTAGCTTCTGGCCAACATTAACCAGTAGATTTAGAAACAATATGGGCCGGAATTTCTCCCTGTACTTTTCTTAATTTTATTTTATCTAAACATGTCGACATTTTATCTAATATTGTCGACAATACAATCGTACGTTTCCTTAAAGCTGGAAAAGCATTAAGACGTCTGTCCGTTGGCTAAAAAAAAAAACCATCGTCAGCGTCCTCACTCTGACTATATACTTTCACTGAATTCGCACAACGGCCAACGGCAGAACAGCATCATCAACAGCAGCAGCAGCAGCAGCAGCAGCAGCAGCTGCGGCGGCGGATGCAACATCCAACGCGCTTGATATATATGTATGCATATGCTATAATGTAAGCTCTTTTAAAACCGCTGCGCTGCGCGCACTCTCCTCTCGTCGAGGCCCGGCGGCTCATAAATCCCCACAGAGGAATCGAAGAGAGTAAGAGCGGTAGCGATAATAATTTTAATAGCCCTCGGGGGTAGTTTGCGCGCGTGCGCAAGAGAGCGAGAGAGAGAGAGAGAGAGAGAGAGAGAGAGAGGAGAGTGAAGCGTTAACCGGTCGAAAATTTTCGTAACTATAGATATAACACTTTCGAGAGAGAGAGAGAGAGAGAGAGAAATAGAGAGAGAGGCGCACGTTGCATTTTATTATCATTATTTTTTTTCTTTCCAGCGCGCGCCTCTCCCGTTCTCCGCGTGTACATAAAAACTTGTTGCTTACTGCGTGTACCGCGCTATATAGGATACGTATAAGGGATAAGTGTGGTATGTAACAGGGAGAGATTATGGAGGTAAAAAACAAAAAAAATAAAAAACTAAAACTAGGTGCTGTTATAAATTCTCGGCTATATTATCCGCAAGTTATACTGTTGGTAAGATTCAAGCGCGCTACCAGGTTCGAAATTGCGCCTCGGCTGACGCCCGCTCTTGAAAATTGAAAAATCAAAGATCCCAGAGATATATGCATATACTATAACTCGTGTACAAAAAAATAAGTTTACATGCCGTTTGAAGAGCATTGGTACACATATATATATATAGTCTTGTGTAATTATAAAACTACGTGCTTATTGCTAATTTATGCCTAGACATTATAGGCGCAAGATGCAGTCTTGGTTAAGTACAAGCCGATCCGCTCGCTCTTGTTCTTGAGACATTCTTCAATTATAAAGAATCATTATTATATATAGTCTCCGTTGCAACAACGACATCTAGTCAATTTCAAGGCAAAAAACTTAGCTGTTTATGATGACTCTTACATGCGATCTTAATTCTAGTCATGCTAATTATTCCAATTAGAATAATTAACAAACGATAAAAAAATCAGTCTTCAGCCACTCATACTTATCGATTCTCGTCAATATACAAATATTAGACATTCGTGAATTGTAAAATTAATTAGACATTGATTCCTATCGATTATAGCGGATCATTGCTATATAATTTTATGACGACATAAAAAAAATACTCCCATTAATTACGTCATTACAGTCGCCTCAGTTTAAACGTCCGCCAGCGTCGCGCCGGAACGACTGGAGTTGCGTCGTCTCATCCTCTCGAGATCGGTGAAAAACATTTTCGACGAGATCAAAACACCATCGCGTGTCTCTGTATGCGTATGTAAGTTTTTATTGTATTGTTCCTTTTTTTTTGTGTTTTTTACTTGGCACACGAACCCCAGGGTTTACACAGTATTGGAACGCTCGGACGCGGAACTGGAATGCAGCGCAACAGCGTGTATATACGATCGCGGGGCAAACAGCTCCTAAAAGAAGCATCGTTGCGTCTCTCGTTCTCTCTCTGTCTCTCGCATCGTGGTTCAAAAAAAACTCGCATCTATATATATATATATATATATATATATATATATATATATATATATATATATATAAGCCGCATCGCATACAGCGCATATACGAGGGAACTACATCGGCTGGAGCTTGGTAATCGCGCCCGATGTCCTTTAAAAGGACATACAGGCATATAGATATATGTATATATAGCTGCAGGCGCGACGACGCGCATAGCGGTTCCGAGCTGTTGACCGTAAGTCACCGATAGACCACGCTACTGATGGCCTTTCCATATATCACACAGCTGAGTCACCCTAGGGAAAAATACTTAATTACCCAACACGACTATCGGGTTAGAGACTGTAGGTGCTAGCTCTTTTTAGCCACGTGTATACTGATAGTGTGTGCGTATGTGTATGTGTGTATACGTTTCAAGAGGTGGAGGGGAGTAAGAAATTTTTATCGGTTTTGAGGTTTGTTTTTCATTTTGACCTGTCGACTCATGACTCGACTTTATTGACATTATTTTGATGCACAAAGTATATAAATAACATCAGAAGCTGATAAATAATATATCCACTGACTTTCCAATATAAGTAGACTTGTGGCGAATCATTGCTTTTTCTCATCAAGTCACTCGTATCCCATTTTTATTGAATTAAACTTTTTTCATATTTAGCCTGATTGAGCCTTTAATCAGTAGACAAGGTCTCGTGTTATATCGTTCACACTATCAAATAGCAAAATCTTCTAGACTGATATCACAGCTACCTAATGTTTTTATATTATCGTTTTTTGAAATTTCTCTCTACTCGTAAAATACTCTCTGCATAGCCAATAGATTGCCGTATAATAATGAATACAAATGTATTATAAATAATCGAAAGAATGACAATTGCCCTAATGACAAATTCAAAGTAGGGAAGGAGTTAATGATTCTCGCAATAGGTAAAAATAAATTCCGTATGCGAAGCAGAAAGAATTATTCATAAAAGTATCAAAATGTAATTCTTTATATACGAAACCTTGTAGGAAATTGTAATAAATCTTGCCACACTTATTTTCTTGAGGGAACTTCTTCGACCTGGAAGGAGGTAGTTAAATAATTCGGATTTTATCCCAAAGTAGGACCAAAACACCTTGAGGTTTTGACGATAGCTTTACATTGTTTATTACACTTAACATTCGTCATCACAGTTTGAGAGCTGTTCTCCTTTCACCTGTATAAGTGATATAGGTCGAAATATGGATGTTTAGATCAAATTCTCTCTCTCTCTCTCTCTCTCTCTCTCTCTTCAACCTATACTGTACTATTAATTTGATAAGCTGTTTCATAGACCCATTTAAGTTCACGGCTATCAAATATGTTTGGAGTCTTCAATTTGGAAGTTCCTACTACCTGCCTTATCCTTCATTCAATATTGTCCTGGAAATTATCTGATCTGTTATTATGTTATTTAGTTTGGCCTTCTATTTTGTTTCCAATCCATGAATACCAGATACCTATGAGGCTGTAGAGATGTTACATTCTCAGAAGAAATCGACACTGGACTGCTAATTTTATCCAATTTTTACAGGACAATCGTTAACTTTCGGACTGTTCGCAAAATCTTCTGTAGTGCGCACAAATATGATATGGTGTATAGGCCACTGTATTACCGACAACGGTTCATCGTACGCCAGACCTTGCTCGATGCCATACTTGTGTGAATCTCGTGTTGAACAACAAATTACGAAGTTGGCGATAATTTTGCTTCTGCACAGTTTTTCGCGTCCAATATTTGCTTTACGCGATTAAGCGTGCACGTTGCGTATGCTCTAGCAATTGATCGAGCCGAGGAACGTTTACTCAAGTAACGGGGGATTTTTTTCTTCTTTCTCTTTGACAGTTGGATGCTGAGAAAATTGGCGTATCGGCGGTATCCCTTGATACAAAAATTGATGGACGTACATGTATTACAGCGGGATGTTTTGCGTGCTGGTATTTAGTTATCGAGTGACCAAATTATTACTTGAACGATACAAAACTTTGGCTATATCTTTCTCGAATGTCGTTCACGTTCACATTCACGATTTAGATACAGATGCGCTTTTTTTTTAATTTTAAAATTTTAAAAGTTAAAAAATAGAACAAGGCTTGATAGGCGGACAAATAGATAAGATAGCGCGAAACGTGAAACTTTTGCACGCTATATTATATATATATATATATATATATATATATATATATATATATATATATATTCATTTATCTATGCATAGCTAGTCCGACTTTTAAGGGATGCATTCGATCAGATCTGTCTGGTGCTCTGCCCCCTCCCTTTTCTCTCATATCCGACTCGTTCAGTCCTTTCTTTTTACTTTTTTGCTCCCGTAAAGGATCTTGCTGTAAAACCCGACACCCACGCACGCAGGCGCGTGAAAGGAAGAATGAGAGGGGGTGAGAGAGAGAGAGAGAGAGAAGCGGAGAAGAGTTCTCTCTTCCTCGACGCGATGCTGTCGGTACGATTCTCTCACAAAAAAAAATATATGAAAAGAAGAACGAGGTATAGGAAGGAGGAAAGGTAACAAAGGGTGCAGGCGCGAGGAGGAGAAAGGGAAAGAATGAGAGAGAGAGAGAGAGAGAGAAAGAGAAAGAGAAAGAGAGGGGGACAGCGTATAAAGAGGCTGCCGCGGCGGCACACGCGGGGCCGTAAAACTATGATTTACCGCTTGTCACTGAATGTCTACCGAGTCTTTCGTTTTCATTCCTCGCTCTCTCTCTCTCTCTCTCTCTCTCTCTCTCTCTCTCTCTCTCTCACCCCCTCTCGTTCTTTCGTTTTTCTTCGACCTAAGGATTACAAGCGTCCTCTCCATGTGAGTATATACTAGTACTATCCCCATCCTCTGCATGTTCCTCCAACGCCGGATTATAGATACGTATATATATATTTGCTGTCGGCTCGACGTTCTCGCGTGCCAAAAACGACACGGCGGGCGCTGTGGGACGACGCGCTGCCGATCGATCCTCGGCCTTCCTCGCCGTGAACGAAAAGACGTGAGCGGGTAGGAGGGGGGGGGCGTGGGAAAGGGGAGGGGTGAGGTGGCGAAGAATGCAAGAGAGACAGAAGGAACGAAAGAAAGAGCGAAAGAAACGGTTAACGAGGCTCGTGGAGTGCGTCGGCCGTTGCGTCTACGCGCGGGCATTGACAAAGCCCCGCGCGGCCGCCGGTGGCCCGCCGTTAAGTTTCGTTCGGTCCGCGGTCGTTGACGCCGCAGCAGTCCTCTCGAAGGCACGCGAGCGGCTCGCACCTCCCCCCCCCCCCACCCAGGTGGTCTGGGGGAAATCGGTTCGTACAGTGAGGCGCGCGTATTTATCCCTTGGCGGGAATACATGCCGATCTCTATAAAATACAGTTGGCACATTCAAGACTCTCCATTGTTTCGAAAATATTTTTACGTATCCGTGCGTCGCGTCGGTTAGAAATTCGTGTCATCGAACGCACATGACTATTTTACCCGTTGAATTTTTGAATGTTCAATAATTGAATTTTTTGGATTGAACTCTGCGGAGGCGTAATTTAGCGTTGGCCGCGCCTCTGTCGTGGCGCTTGGAGGAACTTTCTATACGTAATGCGCGTAACGCCGTGTACGAAATATCTCGTATGAAAGAGGTCGGGAAAATATTGAAGCTGCTACCCTAACATCTACTACACGAATTAAGATTGATTCTTGACTCGATCGTCAGATCGATCGACTAATATAACGAGAGATCGACGCCGCGGCCGTGTAATGCTCTTATATAAATTTAATCTGTGCACATGTTTATACGTGTAGGTGTATTTATGTACCCGATGCATTATTGGGTCAGCGCCCATAAACTAGCCTTATATGCGGATATACTGTACAATGCAATAGACCTTTTTACAATGAACGATTTGTTATCTACTAGAAACAAATGGAATTTATGTATTTTTTGACCGCTTTATTGAGGCCAAAATATATTAAAGTAAGATCATTTATCGAACGAGCCATATCCCATCCTCAACATTGGCTAAACGTCGGTTCGCTTGTAAGTCGTTAAATTTACCCCCCCCCCCCTCTGTTTGCCTTCCTCTCCTTATCGGCATTATCTATCTTGTGATATCTTTCGAGAACAACGCCGCGAGGATAAATAATCCATCCCATTCACATTTTAAAGATTCATATATACAAATACATACATACATACATATATACATATATACATACATACATACATACATGCATGCATATATATATATATATATATATATATATATATATATATATAAACTAACCAGCGGACAAACGGGTGCAATCAGAGAAAACGAGAGGAAGAAACAGAGAGAGAGGCAGAGAGAGGAAAAAGAAAGAAATAGAGACACCGCTCGAAGACACGTGCACGCATGTAAGGTAATCGCTTTCGAACTTGCAGAATGTATACACCACCCGTCGTTTACACGCTGCACGTAGGCGTCGATCGAGGCGTTGGCGTATATTATATATATATATATATATATATATATATATATATATATATATATATATATATATATATATATATATATATATACCAAAAACTACGTGTACGCACATTCACTTCATGCGGTCAGTAGGTTATACGGGTTTTACTTATCCTTGAGAATGGGGATTGCGCAACGGGCAAGTTTTCGATATTTTCGACAGCAGTTTTTTTTTTCTTTTCAATCAAAACACCATTAACCTCGGCGGCGCCGAATAGGAAAAATTACGAATATACTGGTATATTTCTTCTGCGTGCGTAGTTGGCGCGATTTTTCGATACAATTTTTACGTTCATCTAGGGAGAGGAAAATTTCTCAGGTATTTTCGCTTTACGGATCTTTGGGCTGCGATTTTTTTTTAACGTTGGTCGTAAACCAAGCATTCGGCTAGGTTCTATATTATATGATATATGTATATTTATACATACATACATACTTATATATTCACCGCTGCTACGATAGAACAGCTGACCGCAGTAACATCAGCGGCAGCAACTCGACTGCGCTTAATCCTGTGTAACCGTAATCACATAGCGTATTGAGATTCCTAGGAGATTCCTATGGTTATTGGTTCTAATTTCCAGCATAACCTTATACAGTCTTATGATTTTCCATTCTCTCTCTCTCTCACACACGCACACACACACACACACACACACACACACACACACACACACACACACACACACACACACACCACCGCTGGCTTTCGCAATTTTATGTAGAGATTATATATATATGTATATATGGTGTGTATATGTATATATATATATATATATATTGGTGTGTGTGTGTATATATATAATTTCAAATATCCATTTCAGTGAGACGAATGCCCTACCAATGTACAAGAAAATACTCTGATATTATAACGAAATTACATATATACATTATTTTGTACAATATAGATTCATTCTTATCTGAGTAGATAGCAAATTCCATAAACTTTTCAGATCCGCCGGTCTCCAAATCTTATGTCTCAAGCAATAAATCAAATTTATCGAAAATTTCAATGATATATACATATATATACGAAAATTCGTCCTTTATTCTATCTCTCGTAAGCACGATAATCTCACCCTCGCGCGAGCGATACAACACATTCCAGTCGCTCGCCGCGCGCTCGAGTCTCGAATTCCCCACTCGTGCACAGCTTAAACGGAGAGAAATTGATATTGATATCTAAGCCAATTCTTCTTTTTACGAAACGCTATCTTATAAAAAATGCCAACTGATGAACAAGCAGTACACTTTTTTCATAGATGTAGACTATCACAGCATATTAAAGACAAATAGTAAATTGAAATATTATATTCCCATCAGTATTATATATATATATATATATATATATATATATATATATATATATCCATGAC
>JACCIC010000104.1:1562500-1697500 GCA_018907035.1 Sycobia sp. Sy_11
TAAGATTTCAGCTATAATCCTCGTAAGATGACATGTGCGACTATTAATTCATAGATGAATCTTCGCAATCTTAAAATATCGTAACATGTATATCGAGTATATGTTTCAGTAATAATCCTTTCATTGCCGCGGGGGCAACATGCAAAGAAAAATGTATGCAACATGAAGAAAACAAAATATTTACATTCTATTGGTCTATTTATGGAATCTTCACGGTTCGAGAAGACTAAGCTTGAATTGACGAAAGAAAACCAATTGACGAACCGACGACAGCGTCTTGAAAAATGAATGTACTTGTTCACGAATACCGACACCATTCATTGACTTTGCGAGATATCTGGAATGCCATTTGGAATTCAATTGGGACTAGATTCGAGCCGAAGTATTGCGCGTAAGGAGATTTGTGGTCAGACGTGGCCTGCCGCCTGAACTCACTGACGATCATAAAAAACGTCTACTTCAAAAACGTTCTTTGAACTGCAATTATTCAATCTAAGGAAGGCCAAAACAGCATTTGAAAATCATAATGGCTGTATGAACGTGACCCTGAAAGAGAACGGCATATAAATCAACGTTTACTTTTTATTCAGGCCAAATCGAAATAAACGCTTTTACTTTGAGTTTTTGAAGAACTATGGAGTTAGAGTGTCCGAAAGATATAGGTAGGATACTTGTCTGATCTTCGTCTGAAATCTGATTTTGAACAACCACAAAAATAATAAAAATAACAATCACATCATACTGTCAATGATAAACTCTTGTGGCAAAAAAGGTTTATTTTTTAATTATTCTCAAAAAGCCTTAAAAATTATTAGATTGAAAAACATTTCGATACAGAAGATGAAAACGTAAACGAACAATAAACACACGAAACTACTGGTCAAATGTATTTCCAGTTATAGAAAGTCCCGTTATTAGGGATCGTTTCACATTGATGAATAATTAACAACTGGATGTGGAATTAAAAGAAAACTAGAGATTGTTTTTGATCAAAGACTTATTTGACACCAAAAATTTCAACAAATAATTAGTAAATCTAGCATAAATTTTTCCCTAACTTAAACGAGCAAAAATGAAAAATTTTCTGTTGAACATGTTATTAACCAATTCTAAAATCATGCATTGAATTAGTAGCGCGAAACGTTAAGACGTCGGGCAGCGGCGTTTGATCTTACGCCATCTTCACAGTTGCACGAAAAACTCGCGAATTCAACAAATTCACACGGTGCGGAAACTAAGTAAATCACAACCATCTGGGAATTCATCGGCGTTGCTCGTATATAGCCTTTAGAAATAAAACTCTCTGCCCTCGAGAATATCATGCCGATACAAGGAGATGAGGATCTTTGCCTCTCTCTCTCTCTCTCTCTCTCCTTCCGCAATCCTATATATCGTATATTATCCAGAGAGAAAGGTTTTATGTAATCGTACGGTCCATTCTACATATATGAATCCATGAGGCGCATATTTATTTATTAATGTATTTATTTGTCCCAGAATGATGCAGCAAGATCTTACTTTTATAATTGAAAAAACAATATTAAATAAATAACGATAATGCAATAATATTTAAAAAAGAATGGAAAAGACGTGGGTGTCGATACAAAAGTATGAGGAAGGTGATTTGAAATACAGATATGTAGAACTGACTAATTTTTTAATGAAAAACTAATAAAGTAAGACTTAATAAGATATAAGTTAATGTGGATTATCAGAAATAATGACTAAAGTAATAATAAGTCAAATTTGATGGAGAATAGAATGGAGTCCTGTTAAGTGCACTTAATTGTAGGGAGTCTTGATTGCATATACATAAGTTAAATGACACGAGAAAAATGAATTCAATAAATTGAGCATAGCGGGATCCTTTATACATACACATTTGAAAAATTGAAACGTCATTATATAAATTTAGTAAATTTAAAAATTACTGCATCTACTTTTGATTAATCCGTGTTCGAGAGACGACAAAGGAAGAATCGAGTGCCCGATGAAAATTTGCCGTAACGATGGAATCAAAAAATTCGACAAGCGAGATCGTAAACTACACTGTAAACTTATATATATATATATATATATATATATATATATATATATATATATATATGTATCGGTATGTATAGGATATGTCGACTATATATGTAGATAGCCGCTCCGGGGCGCCCGCCAAAGGTCAACGTAACGGACAAAAAATGAAGATAGAAAAAGATAAAAGTCCCCCGACCAAGCTTCTTATCTAGAAAGTGCATTAACGAGAGCCACCTATCCATTCACCCACCCATGCATACACACCGGCGAGCACGTATAACACATTACAGCGACCCGGCCGCGCCGTGACGTAACGCCCGAGCGCCTCCTATAATATCGGGGATCCTCGTCGTTATTTATATATATATATATATATATATATATATATATATATATATATATATATATATATATATATATTCACCTCCGGCAGGCTCGTGTTCCTTCCCGCTCGCCGATATGCATTTATATTATATATGTATATATATGTAATATAAATGGCTGGGGCTCTAAATCGATATATGGACATAGATGGGGAGGAGGCTGAGGGGGGCCACCCAGTGAAAGTGCGACATCGAGTCGTATTCTACGAGTTATTGTTGGTAGGAGCACTGTGGGTCTCCAATATCCTCGCCTGCTCTTTCTTTTCCCTCTCTTTTCACGCGGGCCCGCAGGACCGAAGCGGGCGGGAGACGGGGCTGTAGCAGAGGCACATAATCAAAAGGCGGCTTGATTGATTGATTGATGCCCAGCGCTCGCTCTCTCAACCCGTGCACCTTATATATATATATATATTATATTATATATATATATATATATATGCATGCCTATGCACAGAGACATGCACGTTGCGGGGGAGCTCGAAATGAAAAAAAGGGGTATATACATATACATATAAATATATATATATATATATCGATATGATGAGAATTTTCAAGGCTCGTGATGCAGCGAGCACGATACAAGATCGTTTCAAGGTCAAAGCCTCCTTTTGGCGTGGTGTATTTACACGCACAACATATATATATATATATATTATATATATATATATATATATATATATTAATAGGCTTTTGTTGCGCTCCAGCAAGTGCTGGTGTATATGCATAGACGCTCCTACGAGGTTTACTCGGACTTAAAGGAGTACAATGGAAGAAGGAGCGAATGCGAGGGGGATAAAGAGAGAGAGAGAGAGAGAGAGAGAGAGAGAGAGAGAGAGAGAGAGAGAGAGAGACGAGGATTAAGCGTGATTCGAAAAACGAGTATATGTGCGCCGCGGGAGTCACACCACCGATGCCCCGGCGCGAGCTCGTCACCGCTCATTAATAATTCATTAATTTGGAAGGCGAGTGCTGAGCGGTTTTAGAAAAATTGGGGAACGGCGCGGAGGGGGGAGGGAGGGGGCAATTATTAGATTAAACTATTAAAACACCTGATATCCCATCATAGCGGGGCCCATTAGTCAGATACGATCGGGAAGGAAATTCCTTTATGCGCCCCGCAATCCCTCTCTTTCAGCGATTCACGTTTTTATTCAAATTAATATTTCCTTATTTTCGAGCATAACTGAGAAGCAGCCGAGATTCTTGGTAAATAATATATATATATATATATATATATATATATATATATATATATATATTGTATACGAGATTCTCTTATCTGCTCGTAATTTTACGCGTTCCGTACGCGTATGAGGTTATATTGTATCCAATCTGCGGAACGGATTTTATGCCAGTGCGCGTATTCGCACAACTTTTAAGATACCGACGAGGACGTGGCTGGGTATCGCCGAACGTATTTTATATATTATATACATATGTATTTAACGAATATATATATATATATATATATATATATATATATATATATATATACATACACACATATATTGTTTTAAATTAACGACGTCGATCGGATATTTCGTTGGGCGGCAGTCGGTGCGTCTTATACCGTTACTCCCTCGTCGTACGAATTTCAATTTTACTTCGATTATCGAGGCAGTGCCGAAATTTCCGATGGTAAAGCTATATCTATACCGTTGGGCTCCTTACGCTTTTTGATCGGTCCATCCTGGAATAAAGAAAGGGCGAGCGGCGATCGAGAGAAGCGAAGATGGGCGTCGAACCGTAAAAAAAAATTTATAAATGCGCGTGAATATTAATGCGTCTCTTGCCCTTTCTCGCCCCCTCGCCCCCCCCCACATGTCGGTAGAAAGGGAGCAGCCCCGGCGTATCGTTCCTTTCCTCGCGATGGAAATCGGAATTAAACGCGTACACGGGCAATAAACGCGTTCCCCGTGAGGAGGAAAAGTAAGAGAGAGAGAGAGAGAGAGAGAGAGAGAGAGAGAGAGCGAGAAAGAAGAGTAAAAAGTACGAGGAGGGGGTGCGAGGAAGTAGCGCGGATAATTCCCGAATAATTGCGCGCGCATTAATTCAGCGGGCGCGTGCGAGCCAAATTAAAATGAAGAAAGGGAAAAATTAGCCGCTCTGCGGCAGATCGTATCGCCGCGGCTTAATAACCAAGTACGTTTTACCTCTATCTCTCTCTCTCCCTCCCTCCCTCTCTCTCTCTCTCTCTCGCTCTCCAAAGGAGAGGGAGACGAATCGCACGGGCTCGTAAATCCAAAATGCCAGAGGGAAAAGGCATGAATAAAAGCGGCAGCGGACGAACGATGAGGACAGAAATAGAGAGGAAGAGAGACAGAGAGCCAGTAAGAGAAGATACCGATGCATCACTGCGTTTTGGTCGATGATGTTCCTGACCTCTTCTCTCTCTCTCTCTCTCTCTCTCCCTCTCTCACTCTTGTACAACGTGTCTCTCCGATGTGCAGTCGTGCAGTGACTCGTAGTTTTTCATTTGGACGAATAGTGGATAAAAGCGCCTATAAATTTGTCGACCGACGTACTTGACTTTTTCTGATTAACCGAGATATACGTTTCATAGATTGCTTTTCAGATTAATTTAGAAAAAAAAATAACCATAATTATATATGTTTATAATGCATTTAAATTTGGTTTTTCTTAGTCGTTTTCCCATTTGATGCGCATACGCGATATCCGAAGGATATACAAGAATTTTAATTAAATTGTAAGCAGCGCAAGCGCAAATATTCGAACAAAAACAAGCCGGAAACCGATCAGCAGCGTGTCTCACCTACTCCTTTCAGGGTCTTATGCACGTTCATAACACCTGCATTGTTAATTCAATGTTTCACTGCTCGATGACAAAAAAAAAAGAAATACCGAAGTGAAGTAAGAGTGAGAATTAGATTCTTTTGTTAATTATTACGTTGACAACATTTGCAGCTACTGATGAACAAGAAAATTCTTCAAGAAAATTTAAGAACAGAACATATTTCCATTAACTATAAATTATGTATTTTTTGACCCAATACGGAATTTGGGAAGAATCTTGTTCTTTTCACAATCTTAATAAGAACAGTTATATTTAAACTAATATTACAATTCTGTAAACGGAAGTTTAGTTAATCAAATTGATATCTCCATTTCATTGACTTGCGCAATTGATTAGAATCAATATTAACGTATTTTCAATAATTTTACTGTAACAATTCGAGTATAAAACAGAAACATTGTTTTTAATTACATTGCGTAATTTGTAAAATTTAAACATCCTGCAGCGTTTCTTATGCAATTGATTCTATTGAAATTACACGAAAATAATAATAAAACGTATACAAATAATTTTTCGAGCTCCAAATCAGAAATTTCTATGCAGTTCACAAAAAAAAACACATCGACGATAAAATTTCAATTTAATTGAGCGAGCAACGCGCTTTTCCAGGTAAAGGTAATTTCAATATGTATGGTTAATTCTAATGGTTAGAGGTTGTGACAGGCGATCAAAAAAAAAAAAAAAAAAAACAATTTTATACCCCGTGTATTACATTTGCTCGAATTGTGACGTATGCCCTGCAAACGGAGTCCGCATTGCATTATTCAGCGCATATTCTAGTTGATGGAAAAAGTCGAAAAAATTCCCGGTCGCAGGAAAGCAAGCGGAAATCTATACAAGAGTACAGTGTATAGCGCACCGATAATAGTCGACGCATTCGAGAATGTTATTGTGTACACAGTACGCGACAATAATAACAGTAACAATAATAATAATCTGCTTAACTTGTCCGTTATCCGTGACTGAACTGTTTTTCATTGTATATGTACGGAATGCGTACTACGTGACTGCTTTGTAGTAAAGCCAAACTTGAGACTCGAGTAAAATCTCTACGGATTATGAGAAAAGTGTCTATCATGACGTATAGTCAACTAACGAGAGATTTTTTTTCTTAGTCCGCTTATAATGTATCTTGCATTTCGAACAATTTTTTTTTACTCTTATATTGTGTGAAAAAAAGTATTTGATAATGCGTTTTTTTCTTCTTCTTTGAAGTAAAGAAACTTTTAAAATTCATATTTATGTAACCTATAGTAAAAATAATTTACAATTTCAATAACACAGTGTGATTCGCGCATTGATTATAAATGATATGATAGTTTTAAATTTTCAGTTATTAATAAATAATATATATATATATATATATATATATATATATATATATATATAAAATATAGGAAGAAAACGGGTTATACTAATATCGAAAAGGAAAGGAAAAACTTTTTGTTTTCTCAAACTCTGGAAGATTAATTGAACTATTTTAATAATGGTTTTGGGTGTGCGTGCGTGCGCGCGCGCGCGTGTGTGTGTGTGTGTGTGTGTGCATGGATAGACGGCAGCCACATTTCTTTTAAAAGATCATTTTTCTTACGGCGTCCTATTCTAGAAAAGAGCAGCGGCATGCTCGCCCGCGTTCAGTATATATATATTGCTGACATGAATGCTTGTCACACGCTACGTGCCTCATTTATTTTTCTCTCACGTGTTATTTCATGCATTCCGATTTTTTTTTATTTTGTATTAAATTCCACCTTAACGTTACCTATAACTGTTCTGTTAAATTCTAGCGATGCGCGCGCTCGTAAGATGAATTACTTTTGCCACCGCACTAAAAATTTCATATTATGTTTACTGCCAGAAATACGGTTGTAAATCATACATTTAAGCAGCTTATATATATATATATATATATATATATATATATACTTATATATATATATATATGAGCTTAAGTATTTGTCCAAATGAAAGCAAAGGCGCAAAAAATCATAAACAAGTCTTATGAATCCCTTTGTTGACTGGGTTTCCAATAAAAGAAAAACGTTTTCAAAATCGAAAAAAACATGATCGGAAAGATTATCGTATTCAAATTTAGCGCTTGAGAACTGCAATTAATTTTCTTATTTCTATCATACAACATAACAACATACATGCAGAAAAATTAGGGAAAGATTTAACAAGATGGGAAACGGTTTTCTATTGCTAATTTTATGAATATAAATTATGCATATGTCCTAGAATTAGAGCGATTGTTCAAATCATGAATTTTTAAATAATGTATCACTTTAAGCACATACAATCAAATATATACGTGTTTTCACGTGATTTTTAATTTATGTTTTTCGAATTGGTTTTAGCAACGCATTGATTTACAGCAACATATTAAACATATAGGTTTTTGAGTGGTTTTCATTACTTCAGTGATTTCATTATTCACCATTATCATCAGAATCAGTATGAATGAAATTCTCTTGTAATTTTTCCTTCTTTGTTGTTGCTGTTTAGTTTATGAAAACTGGAGTTTACCCTTTTGGTTACCTTACCCTTACCAACGTTCCTGAAGCCTCCTCGGTGGGGTGAATCATCTAGTTTTGCAAAATTATCAAAGCAAAAAAAAGGAAAAACCTATTTCTTATGGTGCGATGGTAGACTTTCGAGCAGTCTAGCGAAGAAGAAATTTTAATTAATTTTTCGCTCATTCTTCGCGCCGATCTCTCGAACTTCGCCCGAGTGCTCGTGCATCGCATCCCCATTCCTCATCGCTTCACCTTTTTTCGCATTAAAAGAAAATAAAAAACTCTTCCCTTTTTTTCCAAATCCAGTTGAGGCGGTAGTTTTCAAGCAGCCCCCTATTCACACGATCTTCGAGCATTGCAGCGTTCGTTGGTTGGTCGGTTCAAAAACGCAGAACAAAAAAATTTTTTTTCTAATTAACTTTGGAATTATAATACAGCGTCTCGAAACACGTCTCTTTCTTTAAGAACAAAAAAAAGAGTAGATTTCATTTGAAACGACCGCGTCCGCCCTTCGGACGAAGGAAAAAGACAAAGCGCGATATTATTGCGACGCGCGCATATTTCAAAAACCATTTTTATAAATTTGAGAACGACCACGTGACTGTGTGCGAGTGTGTGTGTGTGTGTGGGTGGCTCGGTGTATGTGCGTATCATATTGGTGTGTATGGGTGTGCGTAACGCGAACGAAAGAAGTAGGAAGAACGGAAAAAATAATGCGCGCGCTTCGCAATCAGGGATGAGGAGGGGGAGGGGGGAGAAGCAGGACTATAATAACAAAAGCGAAAATCTCGCGCCGCGGTTACGTATAAAGAATAAAGAATACAGTGCGCGGGCGCCCTCGTTGGCGGCACCTTTTGATTTGTCCTTCTACCCCCCCTCCTCTCCCGCAATCGCCACCCCCTCCCACTTTCCGTAGTCTCCCTCTTTCCCCCCACACTGCGCGTGTCTCCACATTATTTTTGTAAAACGTGGTGGACGTGCGTGCGACCGCCGAAATTACGGTTCGCGCGTTCCACGACTCACCGTTCACTTCGGACTCAAGCAGGCGCCACTCTATATATATATATATATATATATATAAGCATATCGGGCGACAGGGGTTCCATCTATCTCTTTCCCTCCCCACCTTGGAGAGGAATTCTTTTCAACCGGCGCCCAGCTGCGTAATTCGCTCCATTTGTCCCCCCCCCCCGCCCAGCCCCATTTTTCTGTTGGTTGGAAACGGTAGGGATCGCACGTGAGTCGAATTTGTATTCTTTACCGTATATATATAAGTATACATAGCTTGCTGTGGGATTGGAATGGGGTGTATAATGCGCGCACGGAAGACACCTCGAAGCGTGCCGTTCCAAGTTGAAAAAATCCTTTTCGCCAACTTCGCGTAATATCAATTATAGACATATAGTTTTGAAAACCGTCCGCGAGCTCGCATGCGCTGTAACCGCAGCGAGGTTCCGTTGTTTGTGTGTGTAGTTGCTGTTGTTGCCCCTCTGCAGTACGTGCCGTGAAAAAAAAGACCGACTTTTCTTCTCTTTTTTCTTCTGTAACGGTGTTATCGTCGTTGACTTTTCGTTCTTTCGTAGATTTATCCTTCCTCGCATTCGTAGATATTCCGATGCGAAAATGAGAGCAAACGAGTCTCAAAATTATTCTACTCGTAATTATCCGGGTTTTGGTCTCTCGCGCACCGAGTAAAATTTATATTCCGAACGTACGTTGAACGCGCATCCGGATTTGCTGTCAATCGAAATTATGTTTTTATTGCCGATGGCGATTAAATTTATTATCTGTATAAAGTTCTGGTTACTGGTAATTTAAAAGATATTACAGTTAATGTTTACATAACTTCGGGATATATAAATAATATGTATAGTACCTGTTACCAAATATATTTGTATAAAAATTTATAATAAATATTTTGGCATGGGTCTCACAGTAATTTTAACAAACTAAAATAATACAATTATTGTAGAAATCCTATTATTTGAATTTCTTAAAAAGACTGTAAGACTGTTACAAATTTTTCATTGTTCGGTATTATTTTAGTAATTAAATTTTATTGTCAACAATTTAAAATTACGTTAATTATTTGAATGATTTTATAAAACTTTAAATATTCAGAATTCACTGAAACAAATAACCTAATCAACCTCGCGTATCGAATATATAGAAAGTTCTTAGATTATAATAATTCACCATTAACCTTTAGACTACCGGCATTTTTGCCTTATAAACTGATATTTTTGATGTGCAAAATTTATACATAAAACACACCTCGTATCTCTAGAGTAGCTGTCAAGGTCACAGGTGGATCATATATGAGCCAGTCCGGCAGTCTAAAGGTTAAGATTCTCCCGCTATTGTCCCATGACAAGTTTTGAGCGGCTACGGCTCCTCATTTAGTCTTTGCCATGCAAAACATTTATATATATAAATTTAAATCTGTCCAACACTTCCCCTCGGTTTTCTGTATGACAGCATTCGAATGGCCAATAATTAAATTTGCCAATAGAATACAACTCGTTATCATGCTTGAGTAAAGTGGCAAAATATATCGTTAAAGCGTCTTTTCGTTTATCCTAGTAATATAGTAAATGCATGTGTACACATGTACATTATCTGGCCTAAGAAGCCAAACAGATATTATCCTTTATTTCCTGTCGCGTGTGCTAGAAAGTTGACGAGGGCTCGCGACCGGCCGTCACGGAGGAGCTCCCGATTAAAACCGGTCGTTCGTAATTCCATTTTCTTCCTCTTCTTCTTCTTCTTCTTCTTCATTCTCAATCGAACAGCCATGCGGGTCGAATAAGAATGCGTCAACCGGCATTATTCCCACTTTCGTTTGGTTTTCTGCCTTTTGCTTTTGCTGCTGTTTCAATTATAAATCTAGAATAGAGCGTCAAATCAAAAATGGAAATTTTTCTTAAAGCGATACGCGTACTTCGTAGAATGGGCTGCAACGTAACACAGCGCGACGTACCGACCAGTGACACGCGTGGCAGCACAAGTAATTCTCGGAACGTATGCGATAACAGTAACGCGCGAGGCTGCCAAATCGTATTTGGCTCTAGAGGCCGATATTGTTAATTTCCACCGTTAGAGGTCGAAAACTGTATAATCGGCATTATCGCTTGATTTCGATGACAGTGCCGTGGGCGCCGCTATCGAACTCGCAAGTTTCATTAGAATTACATATAGTTATAATTGAATTTAAGTACACGGATAACAGGTATATATTCTGGAAAGTACGAGGGAAGATTAAGTTATCGGAAATTTTAACGCGAACGCTTACGTCACCAGTGCTATTCTTCACATCATTTTTCTTCTTCTTTCGTCTATCGAACGTCTCCGTCGGAACTGCGCCGCGACGGTTTATCTTCGACTTCCAAGCGATTTTAACGACGGTACGGTAACGAATGTGTACGGTATTGACGAGATAGCGCTGCCGATCTCTCGCGACGTCGTGAGCGTGCGGTTGTCGTTGACGCGCTGTCTAAAATGCGCGCGACCAATATGTCGATCCTTGGCACGGTCATCGTAGACAAAATGGCCCATAATAAGCCGGGGTAACGGATCGTTAATCAACGACGGAGGTTCTTTAGAGTTTTTTTTTTTTTTTTTCTTTTGAGAAGTTCGAGGATAATGGGATTTCCATATAGCCGTTTGATAATTAATTTTCGAACAATCGTTATTATATAGAAACATTTGAGGTAGAGGAAAAACAGCGGCGCAATTGATGTGAACGACGCGCGGTCGACGAAACAATGGGAACTCTACTCAACGATCTCGTCTCGCATTTGATGCGCGTATTATTAACGCCCAATTATCGTGATATACGCTTAAAATTGCCGTGTAAAAGTGTACGATGAGGAGCGCCTACTGGGCGAGAATTTTTCCACATCGCCAGCGTATAAGCAATTATCCAAGAGACTTCTCTGCCTCGCTGGAATTAACCACGGATTAATCCTTAAGTAACGGGGCGTCGAGCCGTTTTGCCGTGGCCGCGCATTTTGGAAGATTGTCTTAATATATATATATATATATATATATATATATATATATAATTGTATCATCTCATTAGGACGACGTCGCCGCGCGTTGGTATTGATTTTGAAGGAGAGGGCGCACTTTTTAACGGTTCATTCGCCCGGCTTTATAAATACCTAGGCTCCTATTTTCCCGCTTTACCCGCGCGAGCGGCGTTTTCCCGTTGGTCGACTCATAGATTACGGCGCTCGTCTGTCACGCGCGCCCAAGCTTGTAATACAATAATATATACACATACATATGTATGTATATATATATATACACACACTGCTTATTTACCAATCATTAGAGAATCTCCGATTGCGGGTCTACTGGTGTATACGTACACAGATATTCTTGTACTTTTGCTCGTCGAGCAAATTTAGTTGTACGCCCCGGTTTTACGTAACTATACGAGCCCCAGGATTTCCCATAGATTGGTAGGCTGTGGCGGCAGTTCCCATCAACCAACCTTGCGCGAAAGTTCACAATGACGACGGACGAAGAATCTGAGAAACGATCCGCAATTTGAGCTCAATCCGCTCTCGCTCTCTCTCTCTCTCTCTCTCTCTCTCTCTCTCTCTTTCTCTCTTTGTAGCGCTTTTACCACACCGGATCGCCCGGGGCTTTTACGCTCGTTCGCGAAATTCGCGCCTGACTTTGGAAAAGCGATGAGAATTCGCCGCGAGAGTATACGCCGGATGATTTATTCGCCGTGGATACCGAGGACGACAAGCGTCGCCCGACGCTCATTGATAAAGGCCCGCGTGGCGCGTGTAAGATCTTTCCCCGGATTAATGTCTGTCTACGTGGGTGTGTACGTATATACGTGTGTGCGTAAAGGCGCGCACGTCAGAGCGTAGTGTAATCCCCTTTATCTAAGTCGTGCGCGTTCTGTACATACACGTGTATACATACGTGTGAGATTTATGTTAATCACATGCAAATCATTCTATCGCAGTCTTCCGTGCGTGGACTGTCTAAGAACTGATGTGGCACACACACACACACACACACACACACACACACACACATTCATATGTAAACACGAACACAAAAGTACTGTTAGCGATAATATCTGGATTGCTCGTGGTGGTGAACGAGATTTTTTTTGGCTTATTAAGTACCCATTGTATACGGGATTTAATAATCCGGTCGTTTCGAAACATTTGAGTTATTGAGCAGAAAATCGTATATTAATTGTAACATCCAGGCTCGACCAATGATTTGCATTTTTTACGCGTATATAGGTTTATGGTATATATATACACGTTTGCCAATTTAATAAAAAATTTCTTCACAATGCTAATCCCGATACGTGTCAATGCGAATGATACGCCAATCCCATTCGAATCCTTTGACTCTCAAAATTGTACACCGAGCTAGTATTCCGATTGGTTTACGATGTTCAATTTGTCAACACTTATATATATATATCTTTGTGAATTGCATAAATATAAGGTGTAATGCATAAGCAGTCGCGCGCACGCGAGTAAAATATATAATATACTCTAGAAATCGACTTGCCAAGGTCTTCGGGAAAGGATGACGGTGGTAGAGGATATATATTGCGGCATCCAAAAAGAAGGAAAGAAAAAAAGGGACACAAGCGCGCGCACTCGCAAGCACGGAGATAATGGCGAGCGATGGGCGTACGACACGCGTATATATATATATATATATATATATATATATATATATATACAGTGAGCGCAACGGGAGAAAAGAAGCAAAAGGAAGGGAGATGGAAGCGTTATTAGCCGAACGGAGTAAAACGAGCGAACGGCGGAACGAGCGAGTCGGACGCTCGACTGCGAAATCACAGCGAGTAGGCGCATTGAGAAATGACATTCTCTCGCGAGCGAGAGAGGGAGTGGTGGGAGAGGTGCGGGGGGGGGGGGAGCGGAGGGAGAGAGATACAGAACAGATGAGGGAGGAGGACAGAACGTAAAATCTTTACGAGCCCTTAAAAAACGCTCGCAGCACGCGCGCGCGCGCGCGAATCACCGCGAGGAAAGATATCATTTCCGCATCGGCAGGCGAGCTGTAAAATTAATTTACAGTCCTCTCTCTCTCTCTCTCTCTCTCTCTGGCTTTTAATGTCGCGCGCCCGTACGCGCGTGCACGCGCTCCGAGCATGCAAAATCGAACGACATCCATACGATCGCGTCCGAGCGCGTGGGTGCGCACGCCCGCGTTCATTCATTTATTTTCCTGGTGTATAATATTGTCTCTGTCTCTTTTCTCCTGTTGTGCATATATATATATACACGTATATATATACATATATATATAAGGAGCAATATTCGATTGCCCAGGTTGTGTAGACCAGCTTCGTCGCCGTCGCAATAAGAGCACATCTATATATATATATATATATATATATATATATATATATATATATATATATATATATATAGACGAGGGGAATGGGGAGCGTTTAGAAAATTTATTCTCCTCGCCCCACAGTGCCCAGATATATTTATATATCCCTTGCGCATTTTTTAGTATTCTGCCAATATAATACGGGACGGCGAATTATATATACACACACACACACACACACATATATATATATATATATATATATATATATATATATATATAGTATTCACCTACGTTTCTCCGACTGTGAAGTACGCTCCGTTTGCAGTACGTTTTTTCCGAGCTACAGCGGGGAGTCTTGAAAATTTGCGACTTACGCACTATACACATCGTCGAAGCTCGGCGAGAGGCCCTAAAAATGCGACGGAGGTGGCGAGCGATGCTTTAACGATCGACTGCTTCGTCGTTTTTGTAAATTGGAATGCAAATTTCTCGATACGCGCGATGACGAGAAAGCTGAGAAACTGACCGTACTATGAACAAGAGATATAGGGGGGGGGGAGTGGTAAGAGATTATCCCTATGCTCGTACGCAATAAGTTTTATCTAACTAGTTTGTCAAATAATTCTGAATCATCTCGATTTTTTTTTTCATTCAACCGATATCTAATCTATATAATTTATTGTTACATACATTTGCTTTTCAGAATAAATCTATGAAAAAATTTTACGATCGACGCGTGGGGCTCGAGTGCCATGCGTTCGCTTATCCTTAAAATTAAGATATTGAAAAATATAGGCGGAGATGCCTGACCGTTGTCCTGACAAACAAAAAAAAAAAAAAAATAAAGAAAAGAAAAAGCAAAGAAAAAGAAAAAAACAGAAGAATTTCGTTGCGATAAATTATGCTCGCCTCGCTACTTTGAATAAGTGCGGAATTTTTACGAAATATTACGACATTTAATAAACTGAATAATTCATTTTCACGTTGCGTATTAAGCTCGTGTATTAATTTCGATAATTATCTATTTGAGGCAATTATCCCGGTTTCAATCCGGTGTACGATTTGCTTTGCGATAAGAGCGATAATTCTTTGTAGATAGCGTCTTAACTGTACCGATAGAAATAGTACAGTATTCGGTGTAAAGTCACTAATAATACTAAGAACTAGAAATCTAAAAGAAGATAAAAAATGTTTTCTGAAATGCTACGATTACAAATCTGTGGAGATTCATTTTTTTAACGCTTTAGGAGCTTTTTTTAATTGTCAAAATTCATAGGGACAATTTAATAACGAGGAGTTAGCGCGTGGAAATTTGGGATCTTAGAGTTCTGATTTTGTGCGGTCGAGTTTCGAGGCTTTGGAGTTTCCAAGTTTATGGCCTGTAACGGATTGGAGAACTGTACTATGGTCTAATATGTTATAGGATATAGAATTGGGATTGTTATCCGCTGTACGTTGGGAGTATTTCCGAATCTGATCGTATCATCCCGGAACACGATAGAATACGAGACCCTTTAAAAACTTTAATTCTAAATATTAATTATCATTCTAATTATCAACTTATTGCTATAACTGCACCCGCAATACATTGATCAAAATGAAAATTTATTTCGTAAATTGCCGAAATAACCGATGGACTCTCGTTCGCTCTGTTCGTTGCAGATGTGATGTCACGTTGAGCGAGGCCTAAGTGGGGCTCCCACTCCCGCGCCATGGAGCAGGCGGGACCCAAGCAGGCGGTCGTCGCCCCGACGATCATCCAGCAAACGCCCGCGCAGCAGCAGCAGCAGCAGCAGCAGCAGGAGGACACGCTCGCGGAGACGGGACCCGTGGACGATGGCATCGTCCTCGCCCGGGTCCACGTGCCCGAGCTCTGCGTCAGCAAGTGTCTCCAGTTCCCCAAGGACCAGCTTGTCTGGGACGTCAAGCAGCAGTGCCTCGCGTCCCTGCCGAAGGTGAGTCCGTCAATCTTCTTAGCACGGCTTCTTCGTTCGCATCCTGTCTTTATTGCGTGTCTGCGTGTGCCTCTGCGTGTGCGTATTTGTGCGTGTGCCTCTGCGTGTGTGTGTATTTGTGCGCGCGAACGCGAAGGTTCTCGAGTGTGCGAATAATGCCCGTGTGTGTGTATGTGTGTGTGTGCGTGCGTGGGTGCGTCCAGTGTGCGAGAAGTGCCAGTGATCCCTCGTACGGGACAATCGGATGACATCGACGGCGATTATTTGGCGCGGACGCTGGAAAAGTTTTGATGCTGATTAATGGCGTACTGCGGGATGGTAATTAACCGCTGTCGGTGGATTGAAATTACTTCGAACTCGCGGATAGAAAATCGACGTCGTAAAAAATTCTCGGCGAATATCAACACGCGTATCTGAAAAATTTCGTGAAAAGTCGCTGGAGCTCCGACGGTGTTGATCAAAATGCCGCAATATTAACTTTCAAAAAGTCACGAAAAGAAAAACCAAAAAAAAAAGAAGGGAGGGAAGACAATCTCACCGCATAAACCAAAGAATTATATCCCGCGTTCGAAGGATTCTTCCTCAACGCGGTCACTGGCAATAATCGGCGCTGTCTCCCGTACCCGTATGAGTCATTCGGAAACAAAAAGGAAAATAGCCAAGAAGAAATTCCATCGTTCCCGTGACTTTCCATCCTTTAGTCCCTTATCGCCGGCGCCCTTGGGAGAGTCTCAAGTGGGCGAATTTATATGACAACGCGAGTGGCTCTCTTTTTTCATCTTTCTTTTATAGATATGTATATATATATCGCGCGTGGGCACTTTTATGTACGATTACGACGACAGGGCGTCTCTCGGTGTTCTTCCCCTCCCATCGTGAGACTTGCTGGAAGCCAAGGTTAATCCGCGCGCTTGCTCAAGGGATTTGACGATTCTCGATTCTCGGAGACGATTTGACGAAAAGAGCAACGACACCTTGGTTCACGAGACAGAGAGAGCGAGAGAGAGAGAGAGAGAGAGAGAGAGAGAGGTGTTCGATAATTTCCAATCTAAATATGTGCCTTGTACGTATATAGCGACTAACTTGTTTCGGTATCTCGGGGAGAGATCGATCCTGTCCCAGTATAGGACTTTCGAAAAATTATTAACGCCACGTTGTGGTTCTACCTGTCTCTCTCTCTCTCTCTCTCTCTCTCTCTCTCTCTCTCTCTCTCTCTCTTCTCTCTTTCTCTCTCTCTCTTTCTTTCTCTCTGGAAGCTTTAAATAATCTTTCTTATCGTATACCTTTATATACGGGAGTTAACGAGTATTTATACAAACTAGTCCCTCACCCCCGGCCCAGATCGAGCCAACGAGTTTACATTGTAAATCACTGTAATATTTATGCCCCCGCGGTCCGACGTAAATTCTTACGGTCTTTCCTTCCGCGCGTATGTGTTTCGGCATCGATGGGTAATAACGGTGGTATCGTCAATTTTTATAGTACATTTACACCGTGTTACAAAAACAGAGCGCAATTTGGA
Source organism: Sycobia sp. Sy_11 (assembly GCA_018907035.1). Taxonomy (NCBI): domain Eukaryota; kingdom Metazoa; phylum Arthropoda; class Insecta; order Hymenoptera; family Epichrysomallidae; genus Sycobia; species Sycobia sp. Sy_11. The sequence goes on from JACCIC010000104.1 coordinate 1,580,074, forward strand.
TGCATAGCATAGGGCGCTCTGATTCGTCGTCGAGCATATCAACACCGACGGGGACGAATAACAATTTTTTTCAGTTTCTTTTTTTTTCATAACACAATATACTAGAAATGTTCCGCGATATATCCGCGATTATTTATCGCACGAACTTTATGCAATTGGGTATCGGTGGTTTTTCCATTCCACACAGCGCGCGAACTCGTTTCACCCGCGATAGATTGCAATTGCGAATTTGAAAGCAGCAGAACCGCGCAGTTTATTTCGAACAGGGGATTTGGACTCGTTTATTGTGTTTGCTTCTTAATTACGAATAAATACGATATTTTTACACAGTAGTAATTCGACGAACATTAGAGCAAATACGAAATATTTTTTTCTAATATATTTCGGCTATTCGTATCGGTATTCGTCAGTAGTAGCACGCGTAACTAAAACCATTTGCACTGTCCTTCGTCCCTTCCTGAACTTTTTGTTTCGTCTATCAAAAAAAAAAATATATATATACATATATATTCTTCCACTTCATATTTAAATCTCTAGACATATAGTATTTGACCACGTATACACGTTGAACATTCCATTGCAATTTGTTTAACGCGTACTCTTGCGTTCCATGGAAACGCCCACACTCTCCATACACGAAATTCTTACGATTCTATGTGTGCGCAGCTTCCAGCATTGAACCTTTCCGTTTCTTTCAAACTTTCAACGACCGAGAAAAATCGCTCCGCGCTGCGCAGGAAAAATTTGTATAAAATGGGAAAGTGCCCGAGCCCGTTAAAGAAAAAAACAAAACAAAACAAAACAAAACAAAACTATCAAGTCGCCGAATGTTAATATCCCGCGACGGCTCTCGTGTATAATAATTTCGAGAGTTCACGCAGTCGGAAAAGCAATACGGGAACTTGGAAAAATATTCACGGAGACTGTTTATATATATATATATATATATATATATATATATATATATATATATATCGGATGCAAACCGTGTTTAACGACCGTCGCTGCCCCCCGTCCCCTCGGCAAATTGCTTCGAAAACTGGTGGTGTAAAAAAAAAGAACAAAAATAACAACAACGAGAAAAAAAATTAAAAAAAAAAATCAAGAGAACTGTGGTATATATCCTTGCAACAATCGTTCGACCATTAGAAAGTATGCAACTATATACGCGTTTCGGTAATTGCACGCGGAGAGAGAGACAAAGTTTTACGCGAGAGCAACGATCTTTTATCGCCCGACCCGCTATAGCTGCAAGTTTGTCTATATATATATATATATATATATATATATATATATATATATATATATATATATATGCATATATGTATATATATGTATATACTAGTAAAACTTCGAGAAACGAGAGAGTTACTCGCGCGCTTCGGTGGTGTTGAATGTGCTTCTCTCTCTCTCTTCCTCTCTTTTTCTCTCTTACAGTGTATAAGAGAGACACATATCAAAGTATTAAGAGACGAGGGAGAGAATGAGAGAGAGAGATGGTAATTTGAAAAAGCTGCAACGCGCAGAGTTATAATGCGTAAATTTCGCGTATTGTGTCGTAAAAGAGGAAAGAGAGAAATAATGTTGAAGCTAGTACTTGGCTTATATATATATATATATATATATATATATATATATATATATATATATAATTACATATCCGACGGAAAAGGAAAACGACGAGATTATTGGTGAGTGTATATATATATATATATATATATATATATCGTATATATGTAAAGGAACGGGATGGGTCGCACGAGCATTTTATTTAAGATCCTCTAGTTCAACGTATAGATATTTGAATTTGAATATAAAATTCGTAATCTATGAAAATTAAAAGGTTCTGCGCGATCTCATGCGACTTCCTTACGATCGGACAATATGAAGAAAAAATGGAGGCTAAACATCAGTGATTCTCCAAACTCTCGGTGTAAATTCACATACGACTCGTTTTAAAAGTTTCATTTGACCATTTCCCAGATCGATAAAGTTATTTTGCGAACTATGTCCCTCCCTCTCTCTCTCTCTCTCTCTCTCTCTCTCTCTCTCTCTCTCTCTCGTATATCAATCATGACAGGGGGAGGTGGGGCGGTGAAGACCAGACTTGAAAATTCTAGCCTAGCAGAATTTCACGTAATATAGTCGGAGTAAAATGCCAACCTGTCCCCCTCCCCCGCCACACCACATCGGATCGAGGGAAAACTTATCGCGATCCTCGCAGATCGCGAAGTTAGATCGGGCTCGAAATCGAAACTACCTACATGTATAAACGTATACCGGTGTAAAGCCTTATATACCGCGGGGATGGACGACCGTACCGCGTTAATTTAGTCCAGCTCAGTACACCGGCGACCGGCGATAGCAGGCCCTTCTCCTCTCTCTCTCTCTCTCTCCCTCCCTCGTGCCCCCCCCCCACGTGTGGCGCGTGCGTGCGCACGTGCCCCGTGCGTATCGCGCGACCTTCTCGCCAAGCCGAGGCCGCGCGTTCGTCAAGCTTGTGCGGCAGGGAGCGCGACCATTGTTGTCGCGCGCGAGCCAGCGGCCTCGACGGCGAGAGACGACGACTCGTCCGGGTAGCCGAGCATAACCCGGCGCGGACGGGGCCAAAAGGGGCCGCATCTCGCGGAGGCGCTCAGAGCGACGCGAAAATTCGACCTCGACTTATCGGAAATGCGTGCGATCGCGGGACTAATAACTCGGCTTTTCGCGCGTGAGTCGATATTTGCGCTCTGTGTGTGTGTGTGTGTGCGCGCGCGCGTAACGCACGTCTCCGCGAGCCCGCGCGTCCTCCACGATCCGCTGAAATATTATAATTGGCAGCGAGGGCCCTCTCGCCAGCTCGCACGTGACGCATCTCCTCCTCGTGTCGTAAAAGCGCGCGATCAATTATTCGCGCCGGGCGGCGCGTACCCGCGCGAGGATATCGACGAGGTCGCGGCGGCCCCGCGGGAGATTTATACGCGCGCGTAATTGTTCGCGCTCGTCGCTCGCCAATAAAATAATGGGAATCACTTTGGCTTTTTCATGCGAGCGTGCTGCACAGGACGATGAAGGTTGAAGCTTGCGGTTGGAAACAATATATATATATATATATATATATATATATATATATATATATATATATATATATATTACAGTATACGTCTACACACGAGGTACAATTCCTCATCTGTTACGCTGATATAAAAAAAAAAGAGCGAGAGAAAAGAAGTTTCCTTTTTCAAATAAAATATATCCATTAAAGTGGAATGCAAGAGAAACGTTTTTCTCTTGCAGCAAAAACAAGAGCATATTTATTTGATAATTGAAATTATTATATTATTATTTTTTGACCTATACGTAATGAGAAAGTTGTTTGAACATCGCTCAAGTAGCGCCTGCCACTTATAAAAACTTGACTGAAAAAATATAGTTTGCGATATTATTTATTTAGAAATAAATTATTTCTCGAATAGTACCGAGTAAAGAATTTGGCATAATTAAGAAAATATTTACTTGAAATAAGTAGAATTTATATCAACCAATTATCCTCTTATAAAATTTGTCAAACAGTAATCACGTGCCCTTTACTATTATTATTACTCCTGATTCATGGATTTATGATTATTAGTATAATTATTATTATGTACTATTCTGGAAAATATTTGCTTGAATTCGGGAAATTTCTACTTTCAGCGCGCAGTTAAAGAAAGTAACGTAGCGATTTCGACCGCAAGATCCAGCCCGCGCCGCGTACATAGTATTAAGTGTCCTGAATTATTAAGAGTTCCAGAGAGCGCGGTAATTTACAATCCACCGAGGCTCGTCGTGGAAATTGCGCCCAGCCCGCGTATATAAACCACTCCCGATCGTTTGAGGAGCGTGTGTGAGCGCGTGCAAGTGTGTGCCTGCGTACGAGTGTCTATGTGTGTGAATCTGCGTCGAGAGTTACAATGAACACCTTATTTTATTTGGTAGAGCAAAGTAAAATTTTTTTGTCACCTTACTTTTGGCGAAAAGAACTAAAGTAGTCGATGTGTGTGCGGCTTTATCGATGCTTTTTCTATATGACCATGAGAGGCGTTCACTTTTTTGCCACTGTAGAGTGCGTATGATCGAGAGAAACTAAAAAAAAAAAAAGAAAAGAAAAATTATTATTATTGTTTCATTTGCTGTTTTTTTTTTCATTATTATTATTATTTTTCTTTTTTCATATATGTATATAAACTTTTCTTTCGACTTTACTGTAATCACGCAACAAGATTTTCACGCGTGTCGTCTTTCTTTTCTGTCCAACATGCTTGCCTTCCACGGACACACAGGAGGTACAGCGCACCTATTAAGCAACCATTTATATTTATATATGCAAACACTTATTGTTAATTCCTTCGAACTGTCCATTCCCGAGAACCAATCCTATTTACTACTTACCTACCGATCATTTTTTTCAAAGAATCTTGAAATAAAAATTTTGGATGGCTACTAATTCTTTTTGTTTTCAATTATTTAAGAATTATGAAAAATGTCATTATAGAGAAGTCTGAATACATTAATTTTCAATTCAATTTAAAATTGCATTTTTTTGTCGTCAATAAAATGTAAATGAGAGAATTTTTTCATTTTTTTTTTACCTGCCATTCAATCCCTGGCCAAATTGGGGAAAAGGTTTAAAAAGATAATGACTGCGTCACGAAGGTTTCTTTTTTAACTTTTAAATGACATTCTATTAGTTTTTGTACGATTTTTATCTGAAATTCGAAATATTCCGTAATTAAAATTTGGTTTTTGAATAATTTTCAGATGTTATTCAAAATGGGAAAAATTTTTATAAAAAGGAAGGACCTTTTTTTAAATAAAATTGACATTAAATGTTTAAAATTAAATTTTTAATGTATAGTCAGATTAGCTTTTAATAATTTTAAATGGTAATATATTTTGCCTTCATCTCGATTTTCGAGGCTAAAAATGATTTTTTTTTCCTGATTTTTCACTTAAACTTCACGTCTGTGTTTTTATTTAAACAAATACTTTTTTTCTTTCCTTGTATCCCATAGCACTCGAGACGACCAGAAATCTTTTTTACGTGTTATGTTCAAAGTAAATATGAATATTTTCAAAAACGAAGTTTTTGTATCGTAAACTTATTTGTCAATCAGAAAAAAACTCTTATATTATTTCATAAATCAAACGATGAAAAATTCACTCGAAAAAATATAAATATTATTGATTAATGCTATAAAATCATTCATTCATTATTAAAAATCAAATCGTTATTCAAAAATTTCAAGCTTCAATTTGTCTGAACAACAGGAACAAAAATAAGAAAAAACTGATCGATGGGTAGTTTTTATTACGCACGTTCGAGCGAATATTCTCGTACTTATAAAGACGTACAACGTACATAAATAACTAGTCGCGTAAATTCGTCCCGCGACATTGTCGTCGCAGCGTGCATCGCGCCACTGCCAAATGTAAATCCTCCCCCCCCCCCCCATTGAACCAACGCTGACGAACTGGCCATTCGCTCGAACGTAGCGACAGAGAGGGTACGAGCACTATAATGCCCTCCTGTGTAAATAGCAAAAAAAAAAAAAAAAAGGCACTCTGGAAAAATTGCTCGCTCTGCAATTTTTCATCCGTTCGCACTCGCTACCGCTGTATTAATCTCCCTTCACCTTATAACAATACGTGATGATATTTAACGCGATTGATATTTCTTCGATTTCACTGATAAAACCGGATACGTATAAATACATATATTGTGCTTTTTTCGAGACGATCGAAATTCACTTGAAATTTTTGCAAGAAAGGATATTGCCTCGAAATTGAAGAAATACAACAATCAATGATTATCCTGCAATGAATCCTTGCTTCATTTCACCCGCGACGCCAATTCCCTATGAATTGAAGTGTGGGAGAGTTCGATGGGTAATTGCGACGCAATTATTGGACACGTGTAAATCGCCAATGATGAGTTTGATTAATTACAAAAATGTATCCGCTTGAAAAATACATCAAAATTACACGAATATTTTTTCTTCTATCTACTCGCGTGTAATTCTTCAAGATTAAAACAGAAACGTAATTTACTTTCAAAATTTTTTTTTAATTTCAGTACAGATTTACGAATTCGCTTGTTTGGAGCTTAACAACAATTCAGAATAATCGAGACGAAAATTTTCCGCAATTGTTTCGCTCGATCGGTAAAAATTAACTGCGACAGCCCCTTGATAAATTTTTCGCTCGTGCAACGATAATCGCCCAATTCGATGAATTTTCAATTGTATTCCAGCGAAGGAATTAAGGGACAAAAGTAAGAAATGCACGCGGCGAATAATTAACGGCAACGACAACAACAACGACGACGACGACGACAATAATAGAGAATAATCGAATCCGTCAATGCGAACACAAAAGACGGAGCCTCGAACGAATTCCTCGAGTTAACTTATTAGTTCTTCTCGGTGCTTTCGTTCGCGGGCCGAGCGGCAGGTGGTGGGGGAAAGGGGGGTCAAAAATAAAAACACAAAGCCTCAATCCCCGGGACCTCGCGCAAATCCGGGGAAATTCGACTTTATTCGACCGAACGATCGACGCGACCATTATACACCGATGCAATTCTTCGGTGCTTCTGGTGCTGCCCCCGCCCCCTTCGAGCCCCCCTCACCCCCTTATCCCACGTTAATTAACCCTCGTAAAAACGTCAATTAGCCGCGCGACTGGAGAACGGTTCTGTTTTCCACCCATTGGTGCGACGATGTTATTCGATGCGAGCCGACGAAAACAAGGAGACAAAAACGGAGAAAAAAAAAGCGGCGGGGAAAAAAGAGAATCGAGAAAAGAGAGCGAAATTTCGGTGGTCCCGTTCGCGCCCCCCCCCCCCATCTCTCTCCTCTCCGCGAGCTTATTCATCGTTTCTCATTGTGCGCCGTATATTTTAAGCAACGATTTTTATTGCTCTGCGTGCATTGTGTATGCGTATATAACTCTCTACTCTCTTTTTTGCTCGCCCTCGGCATTATGTGTACACAAAAGGCTCGGCGTGGACGAATTCGGAGCTGATCCAGAAATTGCGAAATACGCGCGACGAGGGATACGTACGCATATATAATCAGCCCGGAGGGCACAGGTTGATATTCTGGACCGACTCTCTTTTTCTCGTGTATACATTATGTAGTCATTTCGTCATTCACTTCTGTCGCTCTCTCTCTCTCTCTCTCTCTCTCTCTCTCTCTCTCTCTCTCTCTCTCTCTCTCTCACTCTCTCGCTCACTTCTCGATCTGCATTTATGCACAAATGAGTATACGTAATGTACGATCACCATCCGCCGACCCCCGCCTCCCTGCCACCGCCCTTCGCGCGCCACTCCGCGTAAATCGGCGCGGCAGCTGGATTGTGCGGGGAGGGGGTGGAGGAGGAGGAGGAGGAGGAAGAGAAGGAGGTGGAGGAGATATCGCCCGCGAAAACGGCCGTCGCGCGCGGCGACGTAATTGAATCGACGGGTCGGTAGAATGAAAAGCGCACCGCCGCGGCCGTCGCGCCGTAACGATATGTAATGCGAGAGAGTTTTATTGGCGCGCGCGTTCGTACGGTGTCGCACTTTTGTCGCAGGGCGGGGTTTGCGGAGGGAGGCGGTGTGGCATTTATACGTAACCGCTTCATACACGGGGAGCCCGGTATAACTTTTGTGCAGGCGAACTCCTATATATATATATAATGTACTATATGTAATATGGCGAGTCAAAAAGAAAGGGGAACATTATGGAAAGTGCACTTCGTGTATATCTATATAATACACGTTTATTATATAGCTTTCGCCGGGCGCGTCGTATCCATTCATTGTTTTCCGCTAAGATTTTTCGCGATTCTATATATCTATATAAATATATATGCACGGTACAATGACGCGGATAAATATTTTGCAACAGCGACTCGGTAGAATCGGAAACAGAGAGTCGATTGTTGCTGTCTTATTGATAGACGCCGCCAACGCCCTGTAGACCATTTCCCGATGGGGATAAGCACCAAAAATAAGAGAGGGAAAAAAAAACAACGACAAATCTCGGATAACAGAGGCATTGTGCGATTAACGGACTTTCGACAGCTGCGTCGCGTTGAAAATCGAATGGGGGCCGTTTCGAACGTTATAGGATTGTTTATGTGGGAAAAAAATTTAATTACTGCCAGTCGATCGCGACCTATTCCCTGTCGATTTTATGATCCTATAAAGTTGTCGAGCAAATAATTCGTCAAACGTGACGGGCGGGCAGAACGCTTTAGTGGATTTGGATTAAGTACCACATACTCAATCCAAAAGTCTAAGCGAAATTTTGAAAAAGCTCACTCGTGTCCACGCAATACGATGTGCTTATGCCCGCGTCTTTACGGCAATTTTGAGCACAACAATGTTGGAATTATAAGCTTCAGTTATAACTTGCAATAATGCATTGTCTGCACGGTAATCGTTTTTTTGGTTCACCGAATCGGTCAGATTTTACTTTGACAGCCTGTTATTATGTATATATATATATGCATAAAATCAAGATAAGGAATTGATCGTCGATCCTTCGCACTTCCCTCGTTTTACCTCCCTCGCTTCATCGACTGCGAAGATTTGCGCGTTGCGTCCTGTTCGCATTTAAAATTCGCGCGAGAAGAAGTGTAATAATAACTGAAGGGAGGGGGGTAAGAGGTAAGGAGGAGGTCGGAACAACAGCAACAAAAAACGCACCGGCTATTTATCGTTCGGATCGCTTCTCGCTCTATTAACTATCTGTGAGAGGAGAAAGAGAGAATGAGAGAAAGGTGGAAAAGTAACAGCAATAACTTTTGACGAGGGAGCGCGGACTGGAGGAGGGTGCCGCCGTCCGAGTTCCGACGCGACGCGAAATCGCTCAAACCCCGTGATTTCAGAACCGGAAAAATAATAATCCGCGAGCCATACGGCAACTCTTAAGCCTGGTCGGTCCCGCTTCTGAGGCCTATAAATATCGCCCCCCCCCCCCACATCGTTGTCACCACCATCTCGTGGACCCAGTACGCCGTGTTCAGGCGGGAAAACTTCCCGGTGGCAAAGGGGGCCTGGCGCAAGATACCCCGGTAACCGAACGCGTGCGCCTAGGGACGGGTGTATATATATATATATATATATATATGTGTGTGTGTGTGTGTGTGTGTGTCCGCTCGATTAAGCGCACAGAATGCCGTTAAAACGTAGCCCGCGCCGCCCGGCCGCAAAATATTTAGGCCCGCGCTCGCCGCGACCGCTAATCTAAGATACGCGGCAGCATTCGCCTGCGTATATATATATATATATATATATATATATATATATATATAGACACATACTTGGAGTTTTGCTATTATCCCCGGCGCGTTTCGCGGATATATAATTGGCATTCTTCGGCCGTGTACGTTTACTTGCGCGCTCGCTCGTGCGTCGGCATTATATCGGTCGTTTCGTTATTTATTTTTTTTTTTTGTTGTATTTTTTTTTTTCGTTTTTGAAGGAGCGCGCGGAATGCCGCTGATCGATGCGAATTAAATTTGTCCATTTGTCGAATTGTCGCGAGATTTATGGAGGGAGTATAAAGCGAGAACGATGTACGATTCGGGCCGTTCTATCTTAAGCTTTCGAAATGCTTTTTGAACAGTTTCATTTAATTATATATATATATATATATATATATATATATATATATATATATATATATATATATATATGCGTGCTAGTGTATATATAGAAGAACGAAGTAAGTTACTGATACACGGCGAGGAAAGTCCGAATATTTATTCGTATGTACAGATTTTTGCTGAAAATAATCTAATTTAGAAACGATATTGAATGAATAATTAATTGTAGACTCGTTGTTACGGGTATTTATCATAATTATTTAATTTAATTATTTTTAATTATTTTTTTAATTTTTTTAATTATCAACTCCATATTCAAAAAATTTGCCATCTTATTTTATATTGTACAGATTTCTATATACATATCGAATATTCTTTCGCTTTGAAGTTGTAATCATTTGCACGGAGCATCATTAATTTAAAGATCACTTTCGAATGCCGACGCTTTGAAGAACACTCGATGTTTAAGCGTCGTTTAAGCATCTTTTAAGTACCGTTTAAGCGTACACATCCATATATCTCTGGCAAGTCGGAAAAAATAGTCATTCATAATATGTATATGTATATTCGTTATTTCTTCCGCTACATATTAACTCCTATCCATATTAAATTATACGGCCGCGCATTAAAAAAAAAAAAAAAAAAAAAAAAAAAAAAAAATGAAAGAAAGAAAAGGAAAACTTCAGCGAGAATCTTAACAATTGTGCGGTTATAGCCGGACCGGTCATCGAAATAATGGCCGTTGTTGCTCATTTACTATACCGTCCCCACCACAAAAGAGAGGTTTACTGTACCCCCCCCTCCCCCCAATGGTATCGCTGTTAATCGTCAACAAAGATTTTTCACCGCACGTACGCGCACACGGGCATACATAATGTGAAGAAAACATTGCAATTATATGCTATTCCTCGGCCGACGACTCTACTGGCGCGGTTGGCGCATGCCTATCAGTTCCTCATAAGTGTATATATATATGTAATCAATATACGGTAATTTTACAGCTTTTACAAGACGTGATTTGGCTACCGTCTAATATAACTCTTATTATATATATATATATGTATATATATATATATATATATATATATATATATATATATGTATATATATAAATGTGGCACTCATAATTGCGCACCGTCGTCGTCGTCTGCGGCGAAAGTTATAATCTTTCTATCTTTCCCACTCTCTCTCTCTCTCTCTCTCTCTCTCTCTCTCTCTCTCTCTCTCTCTCTCGTCTCTCGCACGCATCTCCTTCCTTTTCATCCAATGATTCCGGAAGAATCCGCTATAAACAGAGAGAGATGGAGGGGGATATTGGATTGTGCGAGTAGCAATCGGATGACTGGGCCCAATAATAGGCCCAATCGGTCTTTACACTCCCTTGGTATTCCGTCCTTTTTTGTTCGTCTAACGCGACAAAAATATCGTACAGTCTAACCAAGAAACGACGATCGGTGCAATATTATGGAACGGCGCAATGAAAACGTATATATACATATATAAACATATATATATATATATACGGCTAAAATCGCATTATGTGACAATTGACTGGTACGCGCGCGGAAGACGGCGAAATGCGCGCATTAATTATTCTGCATTTCTTACTTTTCTCGACTTACGTATACTTAGATGGGCTTACGCATTGCGGGAGCTGTAGCGTCATCTGTTCGACGACGGCGAATGATTTGAAAGTAATATGAGTTTTTTTGGGGGGGGGGGAATTAATATTATAAATATATTATGTGAAAAATGAATAATTGCAAAACCGTTTGCAAGTTCGAGCAAATCCTGCGATATGTGCAATCATATTCTAAGCGTTTAAAATTATATCGAATTATTTAATATATGATAAAAGTCATTTATGCAAAATTTTTTAATACATAGAAATAGTTTAAAATGAATTGATATCGTTTGACTCCCTATAACGGACTAAATTATTTTTAGGCGTTTGAAATAGTTTGATATAGTTACAAATGAAACTAAAATCATTTCATTTTATTCACGGTGTAAAATTAATTAAAATCTTTCAGAGCATTTTACAATTTTACGGAAAATAAGGTTGAAACTATATGGAATCGTACAAACTTATGAAATTATTGGAAGACTCGTACGAGAAATTACAATTGTTTCAAATCTCTTCAAGCCTGGCAATAAAGTACTAGTAATTTGAGACTATTGGAAATCAGTTCGAAATCATACAAACACTTTGGCCTAATTGAAATTATTTCAAATCACTCGAAATGAATCAAATGCGACGAAATCAAAAAAAAAAAAAAAGAAGAAAATGTCCCGTATGAATTGAAAAAAAAAAAATTCGGAATCAATTTGAAAAACAAACCGATCGTATCCCATCAAATTTCGGAGTCGTTGGAAATCAATCAAAGTCTTTTGACGTAGCGCGCCGAGAACTGAACGAGTAAGAGCCGTGAGAGATTGAAGCATAATTTAAGAGCAATTTGCTTGCCATTACAAATATCAAAACGTACGAGAATCATTTTCGATTCGCTCCTCGAGTGCGAATGGTGCCTCTCATTTATTGCTCTGCGTTTATTCGCGAATTACGCGCTTAAAAGTCCACGGAAAAAAAAGGACAAGGTCTGGCGAACGCGTTCACCGATGGACTGCCGGGAATTTCGTGCATGCGTGTGTGTGTGTGTGTGTACGCCAGCACATCGCCAGTGGCCCCCTCGCGCAAGCCGACAAAAGGGGATTTTCGAGTGCTCGCGGACAGAGAGTAATTGCGGCTAAAAAGATATGGCAGGGGAGTATATTCTCTCAGCGAGAGCTGTTGTGTGTACCTCCCCTCCCCCCTGCCACCTGGCCCCCCCTGGCTCCTGCACACCCCCTCCCTCCGCCGTCAATACCCAACCCGCTCGGCGTGCGATTGTGTCCCTGTGTATCGCGCGATTAATAAATAACTCCCTGATGCGAGGAGGAGGCGGCGAAGGCTCGAGGCGCGCGCGCGCGCGCTCACAGGGCCTCCACGACCTCGCCTTCCTTTTTTCCATTAATGCCGAGGACTTTATTACAAGAAAAGGCAATTTGTAAAGTGTCCGCGGGGAACTCACCGCCACCGCCGCCAACACCATCACCATCGAGCTCGCCCACCGCTCTCGCACTCTCCTCGCCTTTGCACACACTTATCTAGATATATAATATACACGTAAGCGCGCGCGCGTGTACACACACGCACACACACACACACACACACACACACGCACGCACACACACACACACACACACACACACACACACACACACACACACACACACTCATACAACTGCATGCACGGATGCGTGTCTCTCCTCAGTTTCCTCTTTCATTCCTTCTTATTCTTCCTCGATCTCCTCTGCCCTTTATAGTCTTCTTCTCTCTGCAATAGCTCGTCCCTTGCGCGTAAATATAAATATATATATATATATATATATATATATATATATATATATATATATATATATAAACTGCACGATATTACAGAGAAAGAGAGGCACGGGCCGCCGAGTATATATTTATAGATATTACATATAGAGAGGGTGAAAAGAAAAGTGTGCGAGAGAGAGAGAGAGAGAGAGAGAGAGAGAGAAAGAGAAATGCATATTGCATACGTCTCTTTTTATCTCGTCCAACAAACTGGCCACGGTTTATATAAATAGAACGGGTATCGACAGCGGTACCTCTCCCCCCCCCCCTTCGGTCGGTTATTTACGACGAGGCTCGCGCGCGAGGTTCTTTTTAAATCGCCCTCCCCGCCCCTCATTCCCAACTCCCTGCCCGCTCAGCCGGCCGCTGTCGACGCGCACTGGTATAATGTCCTTTGTACACACGGCCCCCTGGCCCGACGACATCCAGAGAGCTGCATTATTACACGCGCGGTCGATAATTGTATTTGATACGCGAGGAATATCAACGCTACGCGCAGAGATTACGTGTTGTATCTGTCTCGTTTCAAAAAGCGCGATGATTAGAATACTGTGAACGTTTTGGATGCCTGGACCGCGATACTGGCCTCAGAACTGACCCAACGAGTTCGAATTTTCGAAACGGTCTAACGCCTATAAGTGTGCAATTATAACGCTTTTTGAAAATTGTCATAAAATCGTAATTTTTTCACGTTTTAACGCTAAAGCCAGCCACCTCATCCATTATGAAACGAAAAATGTTCAAATTATGAAATATTGCTAAAAAAAAACAAGCTGGAAGGGGTTTAAAAGGGGCGCGACACGTACTAAAGTATTCTTACGGTTTTTGTAATTAATTACTTGTTGTAATTTTACGTAACTTGCCAATAGGCGGGAAAATAGTCACTTTTTCATTATGCTTGAAGGTTACAAGATCTCGAGATGAAAGCTCGGTTTAATGACCTCCGGAAAAGTACGCAAACGAAAACTCGCCCGGGACGCCGCCATCCAAAATAGCAACGAGGAAGAAGTTTATCCTCGCGCACGGTTCGATCGCAAAGTAAAAGGACAGCGGGCGGTCGAGACGCGCAACAAAAAAAAAAATGAATTAGAATGCTCATCCTCGTCGAAGCGGGGCAGAGAAGTATGGAAATTCGTCGATATTCCGCGATAATGGCGAGAAAACGAGCACCTCCCTCCCCCCCCACTCGTTTCTCTAACGAGGGCTGGAAAAAATTTCACCTCGATCGTTCGGCCGGTGGCATCGGCCGATCGTTTTAACCGAGAGGCCAGAGAGAGAGAGAGAGAGAGAGAGAGTGAGAGCTCTTAATGCTGCTGCATTATATTATTCCCTCTTCCACCAACCCCCCCCCTCATCGTTCGCCCCAACGAATTGGTAATAAAAGAACAATAAAACATTTTAGTACGCGAGCGCGCGTGTTCGGCCGTAAACTCGTATGTAATAATATAACTAATCGGCCGCGCTCTCTCTCTCTCTCTCTCTCTCTCCCTCCCCTCTCGCATTTGCATTTTATACACATCGGCTAGCCCGATACTCAATAATTGCAAAATATTGCACGGCGTAGGGACGGCCTTCCGTCGATCCTTAACGGTGAAAAAGAGGGAGGGGGAGGCGGGGCGAGAAAATGCACACGGGGACATTATTATACCACGATATAATATACACCGGCTATAATGTACTATAATATACAATTCCTTTTCGCGCCTCCGATCGCCGAGGTATTCGCGCCCGTTACGCCTGTCGCGACTCTCTTTCTCTGTCAGCGGCGCTGTAAAAAAAAAAAAAAAAGAACAACCAAACATTTTCCTCGTTTTTTTTTTACAGTGCGCGCTCCGTAGCTATACCATCGACCCCTCCCCACCCCGTTCCAACGAATGCGTAAACAACAAAAAAAAAAAAACAAAACAAACAAATAGAATAATACAAAGAAACCATTACATCCGTATCATCTGATTTTTCTTTCTGTTCATGTATAACCTCGACGTCCTCGCGCTTCCTGAAACGTCCAACGATAACGAACGCAACGATGACAACAACCAAAAAAAAAAAAAAAAAAAAAAAAAAAAATTGAAAAACCCAAATAAATGACCGCAAACTGGCACCGCCGTCGCTCCACCGCCACGCGGCGCACTGACCGACGACCAACCAACACCACCGCCGCCGTCGCCGCTGTCGCTGCCGCACCGACTCTCTCGATGTGCGTCTGCATATATATATATATATATATATATATATATATATATATATAAATGCATATATATATCTCCGTGTGCCACTCACCCCACTGGCTTCTTTTGCGGACACCCCCGCGGCAGGTGGCCACTTGGTACAGGGTACGTTTGACACAGTCTTCACTAATAGCATGATGTGCCGCTCACCGGAGATTTCTCTCCAGTCTCTCCGTTCCAATTTTTGTTCACCTCGTCTCACCCCGCTCCCCCTCACCCACTCGATCGCTTGTCTTTTTGCCGGATGTTGATGAACCGCTGTGCTATTGCTCGATGCATTTGAAAACACCCACCAATGTGTACGTGTGGGTGTATTTATTATTATTACTCTTGTTTTTTTTTTTTTTTTTTTTTTTAATATACTTCGTTGCATGCTTGCACGTGGATGTATGCATGTGTGTATGTAGAAAATGATTAGTAGATAGTCAAACTGACAATCTCAATATTTTAATGTTTTAAATCTTGATTTGTACAAATATTTACTATTATTAACAGTAAGTCTATAAAAAAAAAATAGTAAGAGAGGATAAATTTCTACTGTGAAAAATGAAGTGGTAAATTTTTAAACTATATACGATGAGTATGGTACAAATCGATATTGTTCTTATTGATCATTAGGAAAATTTATAATTTGGTCACTTCTCGTGCAAAAAAATTATTTTGATAGTATAGATATATATATGTATAGGATATACAGTATAGACATATAATAATAAACCGATGCATATTATTATTCGGAATGATTAGAATACAAAATTCGCTTAAATTTTTATAAGATAAGCATTATTAATTAAATACAATATCAATTAAATATATCACGTTTCGAATGTACGTCTCAGATCTAAAAGTTAGGGCCGTGTAATGAATTATCTCCAGGTCCGCATTACATCCCAATATGCAAAATATCTCGTAAGATTTCAAATAGGAAAGTATCGAGGAGCGCGCTATTCAATCATAATTGATCGCGCGCAATCTTCGTCGATATTTAAATAATTTGCAAATTACCGGCTGCTGGGAAAGTTATTTTACTTTACTGTCCCATAATTGCGTAATTTGTATTTTTACTATAGGGGCACATGAGGCCAATTACCGTTTACGAATCTCTCCGTAAGTATATACAGATATTATATATATAGGAGAGCGTACATGTAACGCGGCGCGTTATTGATTATTAAAAACCGAATGACGAAAGAAGGGATAAAAATATTCGATTGTAAAAAAAAAGTCGCCTCCTTTGCCCTCCTGCATTAAATACGTATAGCCCATAAGTATCGGCATGCACGCTTTTTATTACATGCATACTTTTTATCTCGGCCCATTTTTTCTTCTTCTTCTTCATCTTCGTCTTCTTTATCCTCCACGTTTCACCATTTAGTTTTTAACTTTTTTCAGAGCCCGCCGCTTTCGTACGCGCGTACGCTAAATTTTCCAACGATTAAGTATTGGTACATAGGTATAATGAGTTGATGTCGATGTAAATGTATGCAAATGTGTATTAGCGTATAGTATTATATGTACATTAATAATATTATTAAAACTTTCAGCTTGTTAACTTTTATCTCTTTACGATCTTTCTTCACTGCGTTTAAAATATATATATATATATATATATATATATATATATATATATATACACATACACATATATATTGTGTATATTTTTAATCATTTTTACTTTTCAGACTTACGATCAGGCTGGCGAAAAAAAAACCACGTTGAATTATCTCATACATTTAATATCTAGATATATGTGGCGTTTTACGAATTTGGACTGCCTTTTTACGCACTACACATCCGATTATTTTACACACCTTGAAAGTCGAAATTCTCGACGATTGGATGGAGGGAATTTTTTGTTATTGTTGTACTTCAATTATTGAAAGTATTGTAGAACTCTTCGGGACAGTGCGATGGTACATGGGAAAATAGCAGGGAGCTTGCTCTTGATTCGTTATGTAAACGGACAGACTTTTTTTCACAATGATCGTCGATATATATAGATTAACGCACGTGCCCGCGCTGAAACAGCGAGAGGGCCGATCGATAGATTGCACGCGCGTGTACCAACGCCGCCGTGTCCCCGGGTATCAATCCATTCGGCTCCCAAACTAATGCCCACCGTGTGTACGTAATTGTCACAATTCATATGTTCATTGTCATGAATATTTTACGATTCCGGGACTGAGAGCAACGTTAGAAAAAGAAAAGAGTGTCCGATTGATACTGAGAACGAGTTCCGAGCAGTTAAACGACGAAAGCCTTGGATCAGGATCGGTCAATGGAAAATCAGCGATTAAATGACTTAACAATAATTCCTACGTCTAAAGATTAATTGTCCGCTATAGATGTGAATTATTTATTAAAAGTATTTCTAATAAAACGTAATTGATTCACGCATGCGATAACCTTACTATGAACGAAATTTAGTCGCTTTTCCGATTATTCCTGTGTACTCCTTTTTCAGCGCGAGGCAACGATGCCTCTGGGTTTGGGGAATTTCAATTGGGGAATTTCTGGCGAGGCGGCTGAGGACGTAGATAAACAAAGCAAATACAAAAAACAATGGCACTTATACTCCTTGTTAATTTTGACAAGTATACGGCAGTGACTGCGGCCACGATGGGTTGCATATTGTCAAAACACTTCGTCAAACAAATCGTCTTCGGAATGTGTTTACTGCTTTTTTTTTCATAAAAATCACACCTACTATTACTTGAGCCCCCTCCATCTTCTCTAAAACTATCCCGTCTCGGGACGGTCTTCATTGCAAAGCTGCACGAGATGGGGATATCGATTCAAACACGCAAGACAGCCTATATATGTGGGGGGGATATATATATATATATATATATATATATATATATATATATATCGAACGATTTCGCGGCCATGGCTGATTAGTTTACCCAGCGTTTGTCTCACGATGCCCGCTATATATATAAAGACTAAAATAACGTCTCCGAAGGCTTATTCATGAACTTCCAGGCGAGCTACTGCACGATCGTCGTGCGCATGCGTGTACTTTTTATGCCTGTTATATTATTCATGAGTCGAATCGTAATGGCTTTGGAAAGTAAAAGTATTTATTATTTTATCGTTATAATGCTGTATTTTTCTCTCGTGCGATCGCATCATACTTTTAAATGTTATTATGGAAATCGTAACGTGGTTTTAATACAATATAGCGATTACTTGTTAATATTATTATCTTCTATTTTTTTCTTCATCAATTTTCATGTAGTATGATAATATCGCGTTCGAACTTGACCATACTGCCCGTTCATCGTTGGCATTTAGATCGAGTTCGCAATTTAATCACTTCAGATTTTATTGCAAAAAAATCGAAAAAATTTTATGATTCCGTTATTACAAAGTAACTGAATATTTCGAATATAGAAATTGAAGAAAAAAGAAATCTATATTTGTCAACAATTTGAAGAGAAATTCAACCATATGGACATTTTACTAACATTACAAATGTTACGTACACAATATACTTATTAAGCTTCATAATCCGTATTTACACTTGAATGCTTTATATAGGCAGTACCTATTACCCCATTCGTTAAAAAACCATATATATATATATATATATATATATATATATATATATATATATATATATATCTAAAGGATAGAACTATGAGTTCGATCCATACAGACCGACCCATCATCGGAACTAAGATAACGCCCTCCTCTTGTCCTAAGTAAATTTCCGTCCCTCCGTCGTTCCCTTCCGACGCATATATACCTGTGTTGATATATATATATATATATATATATATATATATATACATACATACATATATACATACATATACAACCTGGCTCTGAACCCGCGGGCGAACTCTCCTGCCCTCCTCTCTTACATAACGGAGGCGTTCTCTGAACTCTCGGCCACGCGCGCTTCGCGCCCCATTCGTCACGCATATATATATATATATATATATATATATATATATATATATATATATATATATATATAAAGAACCCGATGCTCGTATATCTATATATACCTCGACTTATTCTAGAGAAAGGTGGGGAAGAGGTGAGGGGGGGGGCGGAGTTCGGAGAGGAATCAAGACGTCGTGTCGCCGCGTTCGACGGCTTCGGTGGCCTCCCGCATCTATATATACATATGTGTAGTAATATAATAGATCCCGGCCCCGAGATTAGGCGAGAGATCCCGCGGCTTTATTATCTCACGCGCGCCGCTCGGGCGCGATGTACCTGCGTATTATATATACATATATACATACATATATATAATACATATATGTATATATATATATATATATATATATATATATATATAATACATATATATGTATATGTATATATATATATACGCGTGCGTGTGAATCTATATGCACGTATATGTAAGTACGTATGGCTCTTCGTACATAATAGAGAGAGAGAAGCGCGCGGCAGGTGAGCCCGCGCGTCCTCCTCCGCGAGCTCTTGTTCGAGCTACGTGTGCGTATGTACGAGTAGGTGCACGCGAGAGCCGCGCTTAGATAACGGTTAATATACGCCATTGGCTCGCTCATGATGATGTTTGCCCCGGTCGTCCGGCGTTGTTCGGGTCGTCGGTTGTTTGCTTTTCGGTGCGTCGACTCCGTCATGCGGCGCGGCGCGGGTCCCACGCGCAACTGCACTTATCGGCCTTGTGCCTCCTGCATATGGCGCTCGGGGTTTCATTTATATATATATATATATATATATATATATATATATATTCTTGGGGTCATTAAACGCTGATGATGCGCGACTTATCATGTAGATTTACATAGGATCCTCACATCATTGAAAGAAACTGATGAAATCTTCTGAAATTTTTAACGAACGTTTTCAATGCTACCGTTGGTTGATCTACAATACAACCGTATGAATTGATTAGTTATAATAGTATACTCTGATATATATATATATATATATATATATATATATATATATATATATATAATATAATAATATATATATATATAGAATCTGTAATTATTTATGCTCTTTCACCGGAAACTGACGCTAGCGCAGCTTGGCACCTTCAGCGATTCCCTCGTATTGCACGCATAGACTATAACTGGGGCATAATCAAACCCATCGTATCTTCCACTTGACCCATGGCTGTCTCGATATCCCGTCCGAGGATGGTCGTCTCGATCGACGGCAACTTTCGGCTGTTCCCGCAGAGGCGTTCCGGACTTTGGATTGCTCGACGGCCAACAAACTTCGGTATTGCACTTGAGAGTACCGACGGAGGCTCAGGGCCAGCGAAAATTGTTGTAATTCGAAAATATAAGTTCCATTTCAAGTATGTATGATAACAGTGGGCTGAGCAGTATCGTTGTTCAGGCATCGCAATTTAGGACATATATATATATATATATATATATATATATATATATATATATATATATAATATATACAGAATTGCCGGAACGATCGAGGGGCAGTCGAAATCTGGGAATAAAGAGAAAGAAAACGAGTTTTCCGTGGCATGTTATCCCCCCCGCCCTCCATTTTCGACATCCCGTAGTTGAGACACGCACAATCGGAATTTCTATATGGGAAACGATGCCGGGTAGGTTTCTTTCGATACATATACACACATATGAACGTACAAGCACGCATTATATTGTACGATATATATGGTTATATATAATAATAAGAAATTCAACGGAGCGGCAATTACTGCCCAATGAACTGACGGATCATTATAAATGTATATATATATATATATATATATATATATATATATATATATAGATCGAGAGCAATTACAATTGTTCTATGACTGTTTGGACAAGATACATCCATTCAGTTTACGCTATTTCACTCTGTATGTAGTATATAGTGTGTGTGTATATATATGTGTGTGTGTGTGTGTGTGTGTGTGTGTGTGTGTACACTAGATATTCATAAATTCCAATGAGACTAGTTCGAAAAGCGAGTTAATTGCGCGACAATGGCGTTGCGATTCTATTAAGTGTTATATTAGGTTTCAAGCGCAAGTATAAGCGCACACGCATACGTGTGTATGTAACATATATATATATATATATATATATATATATATATATGTGTGTGTATATGGCACGCATGGACGGGGCGCAATATTTTGCGCGCATGAACGATCGTGGTGGCGCGGGTGAACGCGCGAAGAATGAAAGACTGAGAAAGGTAAAGAGACAGAGAGGTCGAAACGAGTCTTTGTGAAGAAGTCGATCGTTAATCGGTCGAAAAACCGGTTGAAAAGAGAAGGAAATATTGAGAGGGAGACACGGGGGAGAGAGAGAGAGAGAGAGAGAGGGAGAGCTACAGAGACAGGGAAGTGGTTCGTATAAAAGCTTTGTGATCCCCCCTCCCCCACTCCACGGAGCGACAGCATTGGTAAAACGCGCGTTTTATAAAATCGCTGAAACCTGATGTACGTATATGATCAATATAATGTAGAACTGGAATGGACGAATTTTATTCAGTCGACTTATATATTCTGTCGATGCCGTGGAAAAAAATACAGATAGGTATATAAGTCGACGGTATCTCATTGAATGGACTATAATACTAATCGTATTTCCATGAAAAAAAAAAAAAAAAGCAGCAGGACAAAGAGAAGATAAGGCCTATAATATAAGATAATACCAATTTACAGGAACTTCATTAATAAAACATTATTAATGTAAAAATTTGAAAATTTATCTACCTTCTGTAAGAGAAAAAAAAACGTCTACGCTTCGATTTATCTCTTCTTCTCCTCCCCTTCACCGGCTCAAAAAGCTGGTCTTTAATTTCCACCTGATTAAATTCAACGACGAAGCTACCGTGTATACACACATATATAAATTCACACTAACGCGCTCGAATTCCCGTTCTTACAACTGCTCTCGGCATCGACACCTCCCCACCCCCCCTCCTCGTTCTTCCGGATAAAATCCGACGAAAGCTCCATTGCGCCAGCGATATTTTGCGCGTACGCGCAATGAAATCGAAAGCCATTTTCGGGGGGATGAATTGAGGCCGATGTAGTGGGGGCTCTCATTACTTTCTCATCCAACTATCCATCAAGATATAGTCGAGCTATTATGTAGAACTTATGTCGGGAGATATATACATACACACACGCTCGTGTATAGAAATGTCTAGATCGATGGCGAAAGAAGTACTAAAAAAAAAAGAGAGAATGATTTCTGATGCGTGAAAAAAGAAGTCGAATATTTTTTCTAAACACATCATAAATATTTGGACTTTCATATTATACATATATATGTACACCAATCGACTTATTTATCGTAAATCTGTAATTTGCTAAAAATTAATGAACGATCTCGTTATTGAAGTTATGATTAATTAATGATGAGATTATAACTAAACGCAGGTTTACGTGCTCATATAATTAAAAATCGTTCATTAAAACCTATAATATTCGAAATTTAAAAAGGTCTTTATTTTGCGCCAACAGAGGGAGAGAGAGAAAGAGAGAGAGAGAGAAAGTTCTGCTCTTGCTTTCGAAGAAATTGGCATATATATATATATATATATATATATATATATATATATATATATATATAGACTTTTTCACGTTTATAACGTGTTGTCAGCGAAGCGTAGAATATTATATATATATATATATATATATATATATATATATATATATATTTGTGTGTGTATATATATTAATTGAGCATACGTGGAAATTTGCGCAACTCGAGCAGAACCAAATAGGGCCGATACGATGTGCGTAGAATTTTATTTTCTTATACACCTCTCGGCACGCTACATTTTCTTCCTCTACTTTTGCTCGTGATTTACTATTTTAATTTTTATTAGGTGACTCCACGGTTTTAAGTGAATTATCCCCTTATTTATTTGAGAATTATGCGCGATAATGATACATCGTCGTTTCTAATGTAACGTCAATGTATCATACGATATCTTTTGTAATTTATTCTGCAATAGAATATTAATCATTAAATTGGAATAAAAAATATTGGATTTTATTGAACAGATCTCGAAGTAATAAATTCGCCGAAGGTGCATCAAGGAGTTCGTCGATTCTTTTCCGTACAGCAGTTCGGCAAAACGATTCGGCAAATCTTTGTCGCTTGCGCGGTTTAAAGAAAAATCAAAAACTTATACGAAGCATTTATGAGGAATGGCAGTTACGTCACGCTTTGGCAGAAAAAAAGCCAATACCTGTAGGAGAATCTCCGGAAGCTCGTACGAGATCTCGTCCAACCCCCACCCCCTCGGCAATCTCGTTAGAATCGCATTAGATGTGAGCGTATATTACAGTCGCGTGAGAACACATCGCGACTAATTCCTCCTGCCGGGCCAGAGGGCGTGAACTTACCGTATGCCGAAATTACCATAGTATAGGTCGCTTTTCTTCCGTTTAATACACATACGTAAGCGCAAAAGCCGTAGGCGTGCTTGCGCTTCGGTGGCGAGGCTTTGGAAACACCAGAGATCGAATAAGACAAGCATGGACTTTGAAAATATAAACAAAAAAAAAAAAAAAAAAAACAATTCACACACTTATCCGGAAATGAAGCGCCAACCTCCGGCGTACGTTGGGACCGAAACTTTTTGTATCGTTACGGTGCCGTAGACGAAAGCGCGTTCCGGGCACAATTTGACACCGACAATTCGATGCGAGCCTCGTTTCTTATGAGTCTCGGATATTCGAAAAAATTTTCCTGCGATTACCAGCGACGCGAACATCATGTTCCAAACTCGTCGGCGGCGCGGGATACATGGCGGGCAACAAAAAAAATACCATCGGTGCTCGACCTCGCGAGCAGGAGTAAGAAGTGTGATGGCTCGTCTACCCCTATAATATATATATCAACTTGCAATATCTATAACAACTATATATATATAACAACTTGCAATATATATAACAACTTGCATCCGGTTCTTCGTGTCTAAATGCCCGACAACCGCAAATATCCCATATGCACAAATGGACGAAGTACTTCGATGTCCAGGTGCGTGGCTCGCATGAGTTTTTTTCTTTATACATCGGTACTGCGTGCAAACGCTATATACATATATATATATATATATATATATATATATATATATATATATATATATATATGGAACTTCGTAAAACGGATAGCAAGAACAAAAAAATTAATTTATGTATGCGAAGTTTAATAGTTTTTTATAAATAAAATTCTACAAACTCGGGTAAGAATAGGCGAGTCGATGAAATTTTTGGATTAATATTTGTTGTTGATCGCGAATGTGAAAACAATGGAAATAATGTGTTAAAAGTGTATGTTCTGCTTTTTTATTCCTCAAAAATACTTTGTAAATGATTCGTCACTTTTGCGATGTCAATATGAACTTGTTTGTAATTTTCTTCTATGCCTCTTGATGATCTTCGTAATCTCCAAGATTATCATTAATAATTTATATATTAGTATTAAAAAAAATAAGTCCGATATATCGTTCCTCTTACATACTACGGTACAAATACTTGGATCTTGTAAAGACAGATAAAAGAACCAAAAGTTACCAAAGTCAAGAGCTAAAATTAACCAAGAGTTGATTCGTTTATTATTGTGTAAGAGCTTTTAAACGATGACGAAAGATTCAACACAGAGCTGGGATTGGATTAGTCGGAAGATATATGAAAGCGTAATATAGTATATGTAACAACAACGAATGCGTTGAATTCATTGATATTCGTAATGAACAATGCAATTTATCATATTAACTTTATTATTTTTACTTTCCTTTTCATTTTTTTTTTTGTACATAAGACCAAATTTATAAACCAAAACTATTTTAATGTGCAATAATTAAAAAAGTAATTTTTTTGCTTTATAACATTGACATTGAAATGATCTTCATAATGGTAATATAATGATATTTTCACGGTTAATGAAGGGGATTATAACGTGTATTAAAAAATAACCATCTTACATCTTGATTTTTGTTCCTTGGTACAGGTACAATTGAAAATTCTTCAACGGATCTGTTCATTACTGTTTCCCCATTCATCGATGTGATTTATTTACATATTTATTATTTTATATATCGATGCAGCTCTGTGCTTCCACCTTATACGTCTCAAATAACGGATGCAACAAAAGGTGTGCCATCTGTCGTCGTACGGGGCGGTCAAGGTCCCGTATAAAACCGTATAATGCCGGATATATATTTTACTGAAAGCACTTGGAAAATTGGAATTTTTGCAAATATTTCCTCCTTAATGCTGTGTCTTTCACATCTCCAAGGACGGTTTATTATCGTGTAAATATGGTGCTTGATTTTTTTTTTTTTTTAAATATAAAAGAAACAAACCGTAGGTTGACCTATATATATATATATATAATATCGCGAAGGTATATATTATAGACCATCGGGACGAGATGTATATATGACAGATGCGACCCGGATCAGTTTCCGCCCACCGTGTATCGTCCATCCGTATTATGCATCCCGGGAACAAGATGCATATAATACACACATCGGTATCATCGACACGTGTACTAAGATAAAACGATATATATATAAAACGATATATAAGGCGATCACGCACAATGCCATAGCGATGTTGAACGTGGCGTTCGCCATTACAGAGAATCAATTTGCAACGGACTCGAACGCGCGCGAAACTGAAATTCAGCCCGGGAATTCGCGAAGTTGCGAAGAGAGACGGTGGCGCCACTATTGCCGATCGTCGCAGCAACACCTCGTCGTCTCCTTTACATAATAACTAATGCACAGTTAGTTAATCGACAGGATGAGGATAATTCGAACTTGTGATAAATGTGAAAAATGATTCATCTTTATTATTTTATAGACCCTCGGTTTTACAGCAGATCTGCCATTTTGATCGTTATCCTACACGTTTCTCTGTGAATTTCCATCGATCTAAGTTCGTGAATCCGTTAATAAGAATTGTATTTTCATCAGGTGTTTTATTAAGAGGCTAGTACCCGATGAATAACAAATATAATTATCTGTATTTCAATGAGCTGCGGTAATTAACCATTTATTTTCATTTCGTACGATGTATATATATATATATATATATATATATATATATATATATATACACGCACACACACACATACATATACACACACATATATATGTTTATACATAGTTAATATAAAATATTCTAATGAACTAGAATATAGATTCTTAAATTTTTTTTCTTATACATAACATATAAGTCGATACGTTTATTGGTACTTATTGTCGTGCATAAAAATTGGTATATATCGTTTAGAAAGATTATGCAACATCTATGCATATATATATATATATATATATATATATATATATATATATAATATGTGTAAGTCAGTATACGATCCGTCTTATCTTCAAGATCTCATCAACCGACCCATGAAATATAGCTTCAAGGTTTATTGGGCCAATATATTATATGTGTATATATATATATATATATTTTCAAAGGTGTAATGGAGAGGAAAAACTACTTCCAATTTCGTTTTCCAATATTGTGAAGGTAAATCAGAGATCAAGTAGAGCCCAAAATCCCACGATCGAGGGGTTTCAATTCTGAGGCAAGATGTTCCTCTGCTTCAATATGTATGCTATGCTATAGATATACACACACATATACGCACGCGCGCACACACACACATACACATTCCGAAATCCTGGTCACGTAATCAATATAATAGAACGATCGCACGCACGAGATCCGCGCCTCGTAGATTTGCATAAAACACAAGTTCCGTCGCGGGTCCACGAACGAAAGAGTTCTTCCGAGAAGCCGATTCCTATATATGACTTATTAGATTCTAATCGGACAGGTTGAGGACTTTGCTCCATAATCTTTTTCCTTCTCTTTCGTTCTCTAATTCTCTCTCTCTCTCTCTCTCTCTCTCTCTCTCTCTCTCTCTCTCTCTCTCTCTCTCTCTCTCGCTTTCTTTCTGTTGTAAGCTGTATACGTATATGTGTATATATCGTACAATCATAAATCATTGAAACACGGCATCGATCCAGTCTCTAGGACACCGCGTGTCGCCGCCAATGTATTTCGGGACATTTCTTAGCCTTCCCATTTTATATAACAATGTCTCTTGTGTAATTTTTAGCAAAGTCAGTTGGTCTTCATACATATATATCTATATATATTATGAACGCGCGTGTAAAGGTCCTCTAAAAGCATATTGCGTGCGCGTGCTCGTACGCACACACCGTCAATCGCGCAAGTCTCGCCTGTGTAAATCAAGCCGCTTGCTGCCCCACCCCCAACCAAAATCGTTCCAAATCCGCTTATTCAATATACAGGAATCGATTCGTTTGGCGATCGTTCGATTTCCGGCTTTCCGCCTTTCTCATCGCTGTGCGGGCGAGTCGGTCGAGAAACAGACTCGTCCCCCCCCCCTCCACTCGTTCGATGCCTACACATAACATGATAATGATTCATATAAATCCGTGTATTATGTACGATATACTTCGATAAATTACATAATATAAAGCCGGGATGATCGCGCGACGCGCCCACGGTCGAGCAGCGAAGATATCTCCGATCTACATAAGACTAAAACGCGGCTTCGAAACAAATTAATAATTACTTTTTTCCTTTTCATATATATATATATATATATATATATATATATATATATATATATATATATATATATATAGACACACGAATTGAGCAGTAAGCCGCTCGATTATTTTTTATGTCCTATTCATTACAGCTTGTCGGTCATTTTTATATATGTTTTCCAAAAAGTAATCATTGCGTAATGCAATTGAACAACACTATATACGCGTATATATATATGCATGGGAATAGAATCGTAAACAAATCTGCGTCCATCTATATATATATATATATATATATATATATATATATATATATATATATATATATATAAATCTTGATAAAGCTGATTTTAATCTATATATGTAACTGTACGATTATTCAATATCTCGAATCGTATAAAAAAAAATTGTCAGCTCGCGCGGCTCATATTTTTTCAATTCCCGTAATATTTAGCATAAAAAAAGCATTATTGTCAAGTGGTTTTTCTTAACGCTCGATTTCTCCGAATTTCAAATGAAATTTTCTTCATTTTTTTTCTGAACGTAATTATATCGCACCTTCTCTCGAATATAGTGTCATTCGCTGTAATTTTCTTCGGTTGCGCAATCATTCGAGACTTTTTTAACGAATTAATACGCCCTGTACTAGCAACGACAGTGAGAATATCTCTTTCACTCTCTCTCTCTCTCTCTCTCTCTCTCTCTATCTATATATATATATATATATATATATATATATATATATATATATATATATATAAGCCAATGGAATCGTATAATAGTCAATGGGCCCGTAGCGAGTACAGTGAAATCTTTTAAAAAGCTATCGCTATTTTCCGAAAATGGATTTATATGGAGTAGAACTCAGCATTTCGATATATATATATATATATATATATATATATATATATATATATATATATATATATACAATTCAATTTATTCGCTGCAATTATAAAAGAGGGGTGCACGTGCGGACATTGCTAATCATTGCAAAGAGGTGGAGAACGAGAGTAAAAGTAATGGCAAAATAAGATTAGATCTGAAAATTGTGTGTGTGTGCATGTGTGTGTGTGTGTGCAACGACGTGCTGCCTCATTACGCTTCATATATATATATATATAGAAACGTCGGCAGAGTACTTTTTTAATACTCGCCTCACTTTCAAGCAAGCTCGACAGCCGCCTGTGCGCAATTACACTTATTGTGTGTGTGTGTGTGTGTGTGTGTGTGTGTGTGTGTGTGTGTGTGTGTGTGTGTGTGTGTAAGAGAAAATGTGATGAATGAGGATCTCCCGCGTCTCTTGCGTAGGCTTATATCATTAGAGACCTTTGCGCGCTCGCGCATTAACAGGTATTTTAAAGAATATACCACTTGCATCCTGCATTAGACATAGGATTCGCGCAGTATACATTTAAATTTGAACTCATTGTGTCAGAAAACTTTCCACTGGGATCACTGGCTTGTGGCGGCCAAGCGTTCATAGCGTTGTCGCTTTTTGATCCTTCGATGTCGGCTCTTCCTAACATTGCTCTACCTATCGTATATATATATACACACACATATACATCAGGATTCCTTTGCACCGTCTTCTAGTTTGTAACATAAATTTCTCGGCCGTTCGATACCGTAAAACAGGGGCGTCGAAAGATATCTGTAGATCTGGAACAATCTGATATAGAGAGACCAAGTAAATTGAATAAGAGTGATAAGAAACCATGGCAAAAAAACATGTACATAATAATAATATTAATTAATATGTAATATCTTGTGTATCAATTTTACGACAGACTGGGCTGATTCCAAAAGTTCATTTATTCTATATAAAAAAATACTATTTTTTGTACTAAAATATATCCTCAACTCTTTTTTTCTTAAATAATTGCATTTATTTTATAGACACAGTCTGTCTCTGAATTCGAAAGGAAAGTACTAAATCTCGCATTCCTCACGGTGCACTTTCAAAGATATAAATTTATTACGGAAGATTATACGTCTGAGCGGAAAAATTTTAGAAAAACCCTCCGGTCAGATGACCGTTATAACGACGTTATCCAACCGCCAGATGTCGAACTTTGGTATTTCTATAGGGGAAAATAAAAATATACTGTACTAACTGGTCGTGACGTTGCCGAGCTAACGAGTTTCCAAGTAGAGCTATAATATATATATATATATATATATATATATATATATATATATATATATATATAGTCGCTAAAAAAATTTGGCTGTCGACACCCGGTGGCTTTCGAGCATTTTTCAATAGTGCGAATTGTGTGTCAAACTCTTCTCTCTGTATAGAACGTTTCGATGCCATTGGCAAGCAGACCGTTTTTCAAGTCGTTATGCTCGCAATGAGGATTGTTCCAGTAATGATAGTGTCTTTCTCGCCTATCGGGGAAACCTGCCGTCATGTATTTTGTAAAGTGCAATGTAAAAAGATATTTTTTTTTTTTTTG
Organism: Sycobia sp. Sy_11; assembly: GCA_018907035.1. Classification (NCBI taxonomy): domain Eukaryota; kingdom Metazoa; phylum Arthropoda; class Insecta; order Hymenoptera; family Epichrysomallidae; genus Sycobia; species Sycobia sp. Sy_11. Next base: position 1,610,352 of record JACCIC010000104.1, read on the forward strand.
ACATTACACGATTTTTATTCACCATTCGTCACATTAGATTATGTGACGAATGGTGTATATGTACTATATGCTATATACTATGTACTATATTTTCTTGTTCTTCGAAGTTAATCGAATTTGGTATCACGAGCGATTTATTAAACGCTTAAGATACTTACTGCACTGTAGATTTTAACAAATCTTGAATTTGTTCTTTCAGACGCGTCTGAGCTATGTTTTAATTTTCGCTGTTGAGATTATGATTTATTTAGTTTTAGAAAATGACTGTTAGTTTAAATCGCGTGTGCACCAAGAGCGAGTCTTTTGTATATGAGGAATGGGAATAGCTAATATTTATTTGTCTAATATTAGACAGTAATGTAATGAGAAGCGAATGAAGCGAAAAGTTGGATACACATTATAAAAAAAAAATAAATAGTTAAGTTTGAGTAATAGTATTAAGAGTAAAATAAATTTTAAATCAACCCATTCATTCGTAGAGCTTATATAAAACTAAGAATAACGCTGATGTACAAATATTGAAATTGATACGCCAAAAGGTCAAGCCAGAGTATATATATATATATATATATATATATATATATATATATATATAGCCAAATAAATGAAAATTTATCCACTTCTCGACGGAAATATCCCGTTTATACATATTGTTGCGAATGACAATCAATAAAGCGAGGGAACGAGAAAACACGGGGCGGGAGAGGGAGCGGAGACGGAGTTGGTGCGGAAAGTAAGGAGTGATAGAGACAGTGAGAGAGTGAGAGAGAGAGAGAGAGAGAGGAGGAGAGCCAGTGAGAGAGTGAGAGAGAGAGAGAGAGAGAGACACACAGAGACAGGGGGGAGCTGCGGGAAGAAGCACAGGACGGGCCTCGCGATTCTATCTGGGAGTTGAAGAATGATCCCCCCAGCATCGCGATCGTGTATCGCGATGATCTCCCGCCCACGCTAAACTCATTCTCTCGAGCCTCGTTCTACCTATCCCCCCTATCTCTCCACCAACTCTACCACATTCTGTCTGTCTCTCTCTCTCTCTCTCTCTCTCACTCTCTTTCGACTCTCTTTTAGTTACACCGCGCTGCTTCGATTCCGCCGCGTAGGCTCTATATATACACGTAGGGGCACTTTTACCATCTCGAGAGAAGAGCATTCGATACAATTAATTTAGCCTATAATAAATATATATATATATATATATATATATATATATATATATATGTATATACATAGCCGCGCGCAAAAAGCGTATTATAACAGCTCGATCGACCCGCTTTTAATGCCGATGTAACGTTCGGCCGTTCGGCGATCTGTCAATGTTTATTCTTCAAAGGTGGGTGGTGGGCGGAGGGAGCAGGGGGTAGAGAGAAAAAAGGAACTATATACGTTACGCTCCGATAGACACCCCCGTAGCCTATGCAACCTTTGTATTGTGTTTGTACATACAGATGTGTCCGTGTTTATTTAGAGCTCGAATTTTTCGCGTATACTTTTTATAATTTAAAATACAGTTCTTCCCAATGCAAAAAAAATTTCGTCCGTTACCGCATTGTTTATCTATATATATCGAGACACTCTGCCGAAAGAGAGTAGGAGGAGAAGAGAGGGGAGTGGCGGTCGGTTGGGAGCTGGGGGGGATGAGGATGGTAGGGGAAGGGGCAAGGAATAAAATATCTCTTTTATAACTGCCCGGACAGAGAGAGCGAGAGATAGAGAGAGAGAAAGAGAGGTGTATAACCGCGACTTTCTATATATAGCGAACTTCCCCCATTGTTCCCCGCCGCAAGAGCCGCCCGCCGACGATCCGTATTATGTTAATCCTTTAGACCGAGCGCGCGTTACTTCATCATGACGCACGGACGCGCGCGCGTACACGCGCGTACGCGACGTCTTAGCCGGTCAAGCGACCGCGTCCATTGTGATAACCTCGCCGCAGCGGGGAGGACGGGCCGGACGGGAACGCGGGCGCGTAGAAAAATCCCCAGAACAAATACGAGCGCCCGATGCGCTTCTATAGCCGGGATGCAATGCGTTCGCGTCTGCGTGCTTACGCGTTCGTGTGTAAAAAGCGCCTGTTCCATGCATGCGCACTGCGTCGTACCGCGCGCGCGTGTACCTTTTGTTCCTTACATCTGTTCTCGGGTTCGCGCGGGTGCGTGGTGTGCTTCGTGCATATATATATATAAAGATACACATCAAATCGAAAGTGTGCGCGCACTCGCGACCAGATCCCAAGAGCATCGAAGCTCGTCGAATAGATTAAAGCAGCGATAATTTGTATTGGTATTATGGAATACAACGATTCTGTCATACAGGGTCACGTGACTGCCATGGCTGTAGATGCGTATATAAGTTCTGTAGACATAAACACTCCTGCGACGGCCGGTTCTCGGGAATATTCGTCCAAACTTACAAGAGTATCCTCCTCCGCGCGCAGTTATATACACTTCGGTTAAATCGTGTTCTCATCAGTATTGTGTGTGAGAGAATGGGCATGTGTGTGTGTGTATGAATGTACATTTGTCTGTGTATGTATGTATATAAAACGACGCGAATTTAATCCGGCACCCGGATCGTTGCACTCGCCCGGTACAATGACCGGGGCGGCGTCCGTCGATGAAAAACCTGCTCCTGGCTGCAGGGTCGAGCGACAGAGAGAGAGAAAGAGAGAGAGAGAGAGAGAGAGGAGGATGGAAGGCGCGGGAGTCCGGAACTGGAGCTTCGTCGCTCGGTAGTTCCTTTTATTCGTAACAAAAAGTATCAAAATTCACAGAATAACGTCTGCGCTCTGATTATTCACTTATGAGCTAAATATTCACTTTTCGAATCAGTACATTACTGGTACATTCAAAATTATTCCACGCGCGAGGAGGTGACATCGAAAATCAAGCGGAAATTTTCTTCACTGAAAATTGAAATGTAATAATGACAGGATCTGTCAAATTTTTTGATTCATTTGATAAAATAGCGAACTTTTACTCTTGCTCATAGTGGAAAAACTACTGCTGCAGTAACTATAAGTGTTCAGATATTCTCAAACGGTAGCTTCAGAACATATTCATGATTTTAGAAGGCAGAATTTGATTCTTCACAAAAACATGATTGAGCTGATAGGAAAATCGACGATTATCGTACTAAAATGATTTCCATACAACTATTGCCTACACCCAAAGAACTGATATAGACGATACTGGATTTCATTATCTTCCAAATAAAAAAAATTCTTGATACGTTCGCATTAAAAGAAAAAACCGCGTCGCCACCTTGTAATATCGCCTTGCAATGTCGTAATTATACTGTCCTCATCGATACCGACCTGTAAATTAGTTAATTTCTCGCGCATACCGAAATAAAAAGACTTTCCTCCCGTTGGAAATTCCTCATTTTAACGTAAACGTTACGTCTAAACTTTCACATTGACAATAAGTGAAATTTCCATTTATTCGGATTCTTAACGACTACTCCAACGGTATAATATAAACATTAGGTTTTTAGCCTATACGAGTCGTTTTGGCCATTCATTATCATCCAGGCAGTCGAAAAAACATGGGAATGCCAAGAAATCGTGACGTCTAAACTAGCCGCTACAATAATTCCATAATCCCACGTATCCTTGTTTCATTCCTGGGTCTGCCGATACGAATCGTCCGTCCGAATCTGGCAGTTACTACTGATGACTGCGTATGCTTATATATATATATATATATATATATATATATATATATATATATATACCTCTATGGTAGTTTTACAATGCTTCGCCGAACCCATGCGACTCGCTTAACCTCGACTGATTCGCCGATTTTCCTTCTAAACCATGCAGCAGCCGTCTCGCGATAAATCGAGACGCCGCAAATGATTGACCGGCAATAGAACCTAATTACGAAGACCGCTGTCCCGTTTCATTACCTTAAAGATGCGCTTAATTCGTTCTCCTGTTTTTGTTATTGCTCGCTAGTTCGTTAAAAGTAATGCGAAAAAAAAACGCATTCTCTTGTATCATTGTACAATTTACGCCGATTTTACGAACGGCCGAGAGGACGCGCGAAATCCACGTCAATTTCGCAGCCACGAGGATATCGAAATAATCAGGGAGTAGTAACGAATCGTAAATAACGATATGAGCCGGACTAGCTAAAAAATGCCGATATTTTACGTGCGTGAATTGTACATTTTTTTTACGTTTTTTTTTCAATAAAAGGACCCGCTTATGGATATCGTACATGCATCTCCTCTTTCTTCACATTCGCGTGCGTTGCTGGCGATTGAAATGTACACGGAGGCTCCTCCCTCTGTCTCTCTCTCTCTCTCTCTCGCTCTCCATACAAAGATACACGCAGCGTTAGGGTATCGGAGACCTGAAATGGCCGAGGGGCACGGAGACGTTGGTGGCCTTGGAAGGGGGTGGGAGGGGGGCGGGGACAGATCGTATTGGGCGTGCAGAGATTAGAATCGCCGTAGCCGTTATTTTTCCCCTCCAGCTGCGGTAGCTTAATGCGCAACGCTAAGCGTGCACGTTAATTTATTCGCGGATCCATTTATTTATACGGTGCGATTGCAGTAGGCGGAATCTTATCGTTTATATATATATACACGTATGTAATATACATGTATGTAATATACACGGATAATACGGGAATTTTCAGCTGCGCTTAGATTCGGCCGGATTTTTATAGCGATATGATGGCAATGTGGCGATAATCAAAAAAGTGAAAAAATTTCCAAGCCAGCCGCTGTACATTATGCTTCCTTCAACAATGTTATGAGGGGGTTTACAAACGATACACATATATATATATATATATATATATATATATATATATATATATACTTGATTGGAATGAATAAATATCGCGTATACGCTGACGTTTCACCAGACAATGGTATATACGAGCTGAAAAAAATTACAATACCTATACGGTAACAATGGATTGCGCTTTGCACGGACACGTGTATCTATATATCTACGCGATAGACATATATATATATGAAAAACTACCGTGCGAGTCCCCGCGTGAAAATCGAGAACTCGAGAGTTAGAGTCAACCGAATATTTATATTTATACGTGTATGCACACATCGTTAAAGTGGACCGAGCTTAAAAAAAAAAAAAGAATTAGAAAATCGCGTTATTAAAAGAAAGAACAATAAAGAACAAATACATTAGGAACCTTTTCGACGAGATTGCGTTGTGAGAATGCGAGGGGAGGGGGGTGGTTGCAAACGCGAAAATGTCGTAAGTAGCGTGTGTAATTGACAATGGGGCGCCTTCGCGGTATACATAATCGGACAGGAGGATCGGCTTCTTAATCATGGGAATGGGAAAAAGCGGAAGGCATCGGGGAAAGGAGTCGGTCGCCGAGGTATAGAGGCGGTGAGGGAGTGATAGGGAGAGGGAGGGGGGGGGGAGACTGCATACGGCATAAAAACAATAGCGCCGCCAAGTTTCATCGTGCATTCGGCTGGCGGGCGTGCTTCTATCCGTTCCTTCTTTTTTCGCAGATTTGTCGCGCGCTAAAACAGCCAGATCTTTGATATATTTGGAAAACAAAGCGACACCATCGCGTGCAGGTGCGCTCTAATCGCATCTCTCTCTTATTGGAGCAGTTTTGTTATACACTTGTACATTAAGTAAATATAGAATGTAATTGAAAGGTAAACATTTATGATATGTGACTTATTGGAAGTTTGCATTCGTCTTTCGTTCACAGTGCCTTTTCGATTATACGCGTAAGAATTCAATAATATTAATTCGAAATTGAATACGCTTTTCTAATTTATCTCTGATTCTTCTTCATCCTCCTCCGTTCGCTTTATGATAAATGGACTCGTCAGCGAATGGTCCAAATGGCGGATGAACTTCGAGAATTTCAAATACATCCGATTTACTTTCGAAACGATCGCGATCCCGCGCCGATCGGCGCGACATTCATTTCCATTGGTTTCATAACTATTCGTTCGTTGGCGGGGACAGGAACGATTTCTCACCGGCGAATTTACACCCGCCAAAAACAGACGTACGCGCGCGTAACAATCGAAAAACAAAAAAACAATCCCCCCAGCCCCCACCCCACCCCACCGGCGGCTCTCCCGAGAGCTTCTAACGTACGTATAATAAGCCACGATGTTGCACGCACGCACACACGGCGCATTTCGTTCTATTACGGAAAACGACCGATTTCGCAACTTCTTGTATACACGCGTTATGTATATGTATATATATATATATATATATATATATATATATATATATGTAACTATTTTTTGCTCCCACAGGCGGCGTGATTTAAGACCGTGGATTCGCGAAATTCTCTGCCTCTCCCCCCCCCTCGCGACTCACCGCCTCTCTCCTCCACCGCCCCTGAAAGAATGCACCCTGTGTCGCCACCGCGACGGGCGGCCCGCGCGCCACTTTCGCCACTTCTCCGCAGTGCATAAATATCATATCGGTGGCCTTTTCTAATTTATCGTCGGTTAGCGCGCGTAATAAGCGTCGTCGAGAATACGCGCGGCGGTGCCTATATATGCGCGCGTGTGTACGCGTGCCTGAATTGTTTGGTGAGGCCCGAGAATTTACGTCTCTCTCTCTCTCTCTCTCTCTCTCTCTCTCTCGCATTTCTTTTTCTTTTCTGCCTTCCACGCGTATAAAGATGAGAAGAATGGATCTCAACGCGTGCTCGGGCGCGCAAGCGCGACGTGTGAATTTTTACGACGACTAGGCAGCGCCATTGCGTCCGCGTAAGCGTTTTGAGAATGGACTACAGTATAAACCGTCCACGCCCTCCCGGCGATCTTGATGCATACGGGCGACGGGCTGCTCGAGAAAGGAGACGGTAGCGACTCTGGCGATTCCCTAAAAAACATCTCGTAAATCTTTCGTAAATCATTTTGATTTGTTTGGAAGGAGTACGAAAGATTGTGGGAGAGAGAGCTACTCAGATGGGGGTTCGGGAATTCCTAGTTGGTTACTTATGAATCGTCCTTTTTACGAGACGATCTCCAGCAGTGAGTAACAAGTAATGTAATTGTAATGTAAACCATGAGAAATGAAAGGCAATCCCGAAAAATTAATATTTCATATATTATGAATAATCGAATTTGAGCTGATAAGAATGTCGCTTTAATAAATGAAAGGATACACCACGATTAACAACAGTCGGACGAAATCGTCAGTCGATGCAGCATTAATATTTTTTCTTACCTCAGTTATCGCGAAATCGCCACCCAACGTATTTTTTCAATTGGATTATTTTCTGACGTAGCGACGCCCGCCCATCGTCTAGCCAGTGAGATCGTTCAAATTTCTCTACCTCCACATATAAATAGGACACTCGTCTCTTGCAAAATGCCCGTGCAAGTCTAAATGTGGACGTGCGAAAAATCAAATTTCGCTGATTCAATTTTAATTGCATTATATATATATATATATATATATATATATATATATATATATATATATATATATATATATATATATATATCTGTCGCGTCTCACCGCGATGTATAAAATTGCGGAGATCTCTCTCCTATAGCACTGTTTTAAATCCTGTAAAAGGTGCGCTTTGAACGTTGTCGAATTATAATAGATATGAAAAATTTATATCGAGTTGAATTTTAGATATTTATTTTCGAGCTATTCTTGACGATCGATCCTTTTCAACTTCTTCACGAATAATTCGACGTGGCTTTTGTGTTTTGTTTTTTTCAGGTTGTTGACATAAGTTGGTTTCTTTCGATCAGTACGACTATAGAAATGGAAAGAGGCGAATGAATTATTGGAATTTTTTAAATATATTTGATTTTAGTTTATCATACGAAATCGTCAAATACGAACATTTATTTTAAATAAGCTTTCTGACATTGATAGGAAGTTGTCATGTGGACGATATATATATATATATATATATATATATATATATATATATACGTGTGTGTATATATATAATATCTTTCTTGAATATAAACTTCGGGATTACAGGTTTTTATTCGTATATTTGTAAAACCATGAAAAAATACAGCATCTATAATAAAAAAATACTAATACTGTTCTAAAAGAAAGTCCGTAGTAATAACGGTTGACCAAGTCAAATAGCCAACATTTCAAATAGTTTAGATTTTCCTTTCATCCCGCGCACAGTTAGACTACGCTCGCCATGGCCGTTGGTTCGAAAAAGCCTCCTACGAGTACGCATCGTCACCCCGGCCCGCCACCTCCCTGTCGCGAACGACGCGACGAACGAGCGGCGACGATCTGTACCCGCGAATCATAACCGTTCATAATCGAACGTTCTCGAACACTTTTCCACGGTCCTGCGCGAGTCGTCAACGGCGGACGACGCTCGCGTCTCCGAGCGCTACCGCCAGCACCGGCACGCCGGAGAACGGGACGCGACGGGAGAGCAGGCGCGACGTCGAGGAGTCGTCGAAGCCCAAAATCCCTCGGTAAGCGCGCCCTCGCTCTGCGTTCGTCCCTGCGCAGGGGCGCCCCTGGTAATCGCACGCCACAGCCCATTAGACGCAAAAGCAATTCCGGGCTAAAACCGAAATAATCCTAGAAGTCGCGCGAGGATAGGTGGTGTGGGGCGAGTGGAGGGGGGGATATAGCTCCGCGCATGGTACACCCCTCGAAGTCGGGCGAAAAAAAATTGCGTTCGCCGATGAAACCCCCCCCCTCCCTGAAAGTGTCCCCCGGAGGAAAAGATCTGCTGTATTACATTTATGTATGCTCGTTATAATTGGAAAACGCCCCTCGTGTACGTGTATATATATATATATATATATATATATATATATATATATATATTATGTACAACAATATTGAATACGAGGGGAGGAAAAATTTCATACGGGCTGGCAATAAATGGAATGTGACCGTATCTCTCACTCTCTCTCTCTCTCTCTCTCTCTCTCTCTCTCTCTCTCTCTCTCTCTCTTTCTCTCTCTGTAGGCCTTTGTTCTGGTGCTCACTTTCTGTATAAAAATTCTATCAAAACCTATCGATTTCTTTTAGAAATATAACTAATTTATATACATATACATATATATATATATATATATATATATATATATATATATACACTTTGCAGTGCTTAATTGAAGCGAAGATTCACTTCATATTAATTTTGTCTTCAAATATTTGAAAAGTTCAGAACACTTTGCCTATGAGTATAAGTATACAGTTGCGAATCACTTAATGAATAAGTGAAAATACACTTATAAGTGGGCGAATTCGCTGATTAAGAGAATGCGTTTGAACGAAAAGAATAAAATATTTTCCTACGATTTTTGCAAAACTCATCTCGCGCTGTGGATTTGAAAAATCAATTTCCACACGAACTGTAGATAAAGGGCAATTAGCTAACACGCGAGCATCTTCAATAATATTTATTTTAATTGGAGACTTTGAGAGAAAATTTGAAAAATCCAGATATACCGCAATGCGGATGATGCTAGGGCTAATAGCGAAAGCTAATATTGACATATAGAGCAAGCTGAAAAATTCCCTTAAAGATTTAAAGTTGTTTTTCCTTAATATTGTACGAAAGTTTGAAAATTGCTTAAATGTGTATTTATTTATTGGTATGTTAAATCCAGTTATTATTTAATAAATTAAATTATATTGAATTATTTAAATTAAATAAATTATTTAATAAATTAAAATTTCACATATTTGACTTTAGAGTGAATTTAATAGTTATACACACACCCACACACACATACACACACACCCTCTCTCTCTCTCTCTCTCTCTCTGTCCCCCTCCGTTTTTCAGGCTGTTCTTTGTCATAGCGCTGGCACTCTCTTATAATTGTTGTAATTATCCGTTTTGCGAGTTGCAAAATCTTCCAGGTAGAAGTGCGCGTGCGCGCGGAAAAGTAGACCGGCTAATATTGTCGCGTCACCGTAATTCATTTTATACAGAGGTTGTTGACGCGTATAATACAAGTTTTTTCAATTAATCTCTCTCTTTCTCTCCCTCCCTCTATTTCGCTCGTCCACTCTGGGAAAATGAGACGGCGACGCGCGGCGGTAATCTTTTTTTTTTTTTTTTTTTTTGATTAACTTCGAACGAGCTTTTCAATCCCATTAGCCGTTCCGGGATTTGGGACGCGGTCGCGTGGCGCGGAATGGGACCAACTTGATTTTTACGATTTTTTAATTGAAACGTGAAACTTTTCTAAATTGACGCGCAACGCTCCGTTCGTGTAAATTAAAGCCCTTATTATTATAGAATTCCATACGTGAGTGCTACTTATGCACAAAATAAAATATAGTTGGATTACGTAATTCTCCTAATGCCCAGTTGGCTCATTATTTTATACATTTTCAGAGTAAAATAATAAAAATTTTCTTTTTATTTTATGGCATAATTGCCATTCTCATCATTAAGATACCAATCTGACGAATTCTCAATTTCTTCCTATCGCAATAAGTGCTCAACAAAATTTGGGAATAGACAGAGAGAGAGACAGAAAGAGAGAGAGAGAGAGAGAGAGAGAGAGAGAGAGAGAGAGCGAGAGAGAGAAAGTAAAATAGTGGAAGGGAGTGCAAAAGGAGAAAAGTAAACTAAGCATTTAATAGAGCAGGTATATAAGTGGCTTTGTACTGAAAAAAACTAAGAGCAGTATATATATATATATATATATATATATATATATATATATATATATATATATAGAGGTATAGACAACGTGTATGACGGAATTTCATGAATTCCCCCATTCCGAGCCCGATGCCAGAAGCGAACTGCCACACAATATAGACTAGCTTTTAGCTTCTTAATGAATTTATATAGACAGTGGCGCGATGCTTTTGAATTTCTATACCTTAATACACGCGTACCTGTCTGCCTCGGGCCTTGCGTTCGTATAGATTTCTAAAGGCCGCCGCTATTACGATTTTCGGTCCTCTCAAAGCAGTCCTATTGTGTGAACGATTCCATCATTCTGATGGAACGGCGATAGCGGATAATGAATTGGAGGAAAAAAAAAAAAACGAAGCAATGACAAAGTACGAATTGTAAGCTGTACTTTTCGTTTGTATGCCAGAATTTAAAAAGGGAAATAAAACAATGCACGTCGGACTGGATATTGGCGAAAGGGACAAAAGAAAGGTACTCGCTACATCCTACGAATTTTTTTTATTTAAAAATAATCTAGATCCGCGATGCTCTCCATACTCCGGGCAGCTTCAGCGATCCGCTTCTCTTGTGCCAGTCTTAAACTGCTTCAGCGCTTGCGGATTTCCCTGCTCATGACGAATTTCGAACTCTTCGAACAGGACGACCGAGGTATGATCACGGGGCTCCTTTAGGCCAAAAAAAAAAGAAAAAAAAAATCAGCAACGATCGTCGACGATAAATAAACGATACGAAATTGAATTTCGCTTGAGTTTGCTTGCAAAGAAACGGCATTATTCGACCTCGCGACGGGCGGATGGGACTCGCGAAGTCCGACGTCGAAATCTTCCCGTCCTGCATAGAACCATTGGGACGACGTGCGCGCGTGTTTTTTCTCTCACATTTTTCCTTTTTCTTTTTTCTTTGTTTTTTTTTTTTTTTCTTTGCCCAAAGTAGACCCTCCACGGTGTCACGGTGCGGTTACGCTTTGAGCACACTTTTTATGCACCGTCGATTTTCACCGAGCAATGCCGACCAGACTTAGGCTTCAGGCCAACGGGGAAAGCCAGCAGATCGATACTGCGATCAAAATGTCTCGTAGGAGCGGCGTTTCAGCGCGCAATGAAAAAATTCTGATAATATGAAAATAATTCAAATCACACGTGAAATATGGAATTTAAATCGTGCTAAACGCGATAATTGCTCTCATTTAATATTTGCGTTTATCCTTTTTTTATCTCGTTCGCTCCTCTCTCTCTCTCTCTCTCCTCTCTCTCTCTCTCTCTTTCGTCCCAGTTACCTCGCATATACAGCGCGCGTGCATAGCGGGGGTATATAATTTCGCTAAATTAAATAGGCGAGATAGTGCGATGCGCGCACCGCGTGATACTTTACGGTCGTATAAATCTGTCAGTTTTCTAGAGGTGCGTGTGTATATATATATAGCGAGTATCTACAACCGTCCTGTTTTTTCATCTCCTAATGTCTCTCTCTCTCTCTCTCTCTCTCTCTCCTCTCTTCTCTCCTCTCTCTCTCTCTCTCTCTCTCTCTCTCTCTCTCTCTCCCTCTTTCTCTCTATCTCTCTTTCGGTGAGGGTGTGTATGTGCGCGCGTGTCGATGGGTGGGTGGTTGGTTATGGGTGTGACTGTGTGTATGTATACACTAACCCCTGTTATATGCCGCGAGACGAAGAAGCTTCCCTCCTCGGCGGATTAGCCAAATAAGTTTATAAGTAGCGATTACGTCGAATGGGAGGGGTTAAATTGCGCGTGAAATGATGTAATGTACACAGCTGTATTTAGCAAAGAGTCTTAATTTCGGAGAATGGAACGGCGCATTAGGATAATGTAATTGACGGTGGACTGTCGTCAGCGCTGTAATATATATATATATATATATATATATATATATATATATATATATATAACACAATAGTATTAAATTAATTTTCGTATATTTTGATTATGTAGATATTCCTCAGCAGACTGTCGATATTTTGTTTTAAATTATGTAGTTATTTAATATTTATTATTATTATTTAATATTTATTTAATATTAATTTATAGTAATATTTTTATTTGTCATCGACTTCTTTTTTATATAGTGTGTTATACTAACAGTGTCATTTTGTCGACTATACGTTTACGCGTATTTAAAAAAAATCGTATAATAACGTCTATGAGGAACTCGAGGCACGAAACTTGACAACGAACATTTTAACAATTTTTTTCTTGACAACCACAGGTAACAATGAACGTAAACTAAGCATCCTAAAAGAATCGTACCGAGCGTACTCTACGTCCATGTGGACTTGCGAGCTTGAAAACCGTATACGCGCCGGTTAGCAAATATCCTTAATAATGAACTCGTTATGAAGGCGCGCGACTAAAAACCGGTTAACGAATTATCGCTTTATATGGAAGTCACCCGGTATATATAGATATATTCTTTACACGCCTTCAGTATCGCAATCTAAACATCCTAACGTGCGCGCAGCGCTCTTTCTTAATCCACCCCCCCCCGCTTGCCAAATATCCAGCTGTCAAATATTTACCCTCGGTATATGACCGACATTCCGAAAAAAAATACGAAAGCAAGAGAGTGTGCGTGAGAGAAAGAGAGTGGGGGGAGAGTGGGGGTGGGAGGGATAAACATTTCGGCAAACTTGACCGAAAAAAAAAGTGGAAAATTACGACGGCGAAACACTGTCGTCCCGCGCGCAGCGACGAGCAGTGATAATTTCGGGTCGGCCGGAAAACAAAGAAATGCGCGGCGAGCGAGGTCGTACAAGAGGGGGTCGCGAGGTACGGGGCGAAGCGTATTACAACGCACGAGAGTGAGAGAGAGAGAGAGAGAGAGAGAGAGAGAGACGAACGTACGTACGAAAGCGCGGACGCGCTATTTGCCGTACGAGCGCTACCCGGCTCGCTCGCGCAGCCCTATAAAAATCCCCCTACCCATGCGCGTGCACATGTATACGTGCGTACGTGTATATATGCAGACGTGTATATAGGACTCTGCTCGAAAGACTCGCGGACGCGAGCTCTGGAGGAAGAGCGATAGCCGGAGAGCTTCTCCGCGCGTATGCAAATCCCATGGGGCCTTTTACCGTTTCTCTCTCTCTCTCTCTCTCTCTCCTCCTCCCTCCTCCTCCTGCTCCTCCTTGCGCAATTACGCATTGTATACGCGGCGGCAACTCCTGCTGGTCGTTGCCACCCCGCCTTTCGAGGAAGCCACCGTTTCTCTCGGTGTATACGCGACTTGGACGCGCTACCCATGTATAACGCAGCGATGGTGCAGCCGCGAAACGCTCGCAAAACGCACCCGCCCGAGCAGCGGCCTCCCGTCATTATATATATACATATATGCATGATACATACATTTAAATAACAGGGCGCACGGGAAATTCCGTCGGGAAATCAAGTTTGCAGTGTGCGATTTCTCTACATACTGCCTTATATAAATATATATATATATATGTTCTTGCTAATGCTACTTTAGAACGGAAGGCATTGTACTATTTCACCGATGATCGCGAATTTCTACGGTTTCAAATATCGAAGCTGTTAGAAGGGTCGAGACACGCGTAATTTACAAAATCCTTGAGTACATACATGTATTCGCAATAGTAAAAGCTACAGATAAAGAAAGAGATAGAGATAAAGAGCGTGAGAGAGAGAGAGAGAAAGAGAGTGAAATAGAAAAATAGAGACAGAAGAGGGCAGGGGGAGGGAGAAAAATGGCATGGAAATCGCGTTCAATGCGATAATTCGCGAGAGGTAGAGAGCGCTCGTTGCGGCGCGCAGCCGGCCGTTAATGCGATTCAGCGCGCTCGGGGCTCGAAAGAAACTCCGGTAGCGAGCTTCTTCCCCGCCCCTTCGTCCGCCCCTTCTCCCTCTTTATCGAAGAAGTAAGGAATCCACGGCGGCCTCTCTCTCTCTCTCTCTCTCCTTGTTCCAGCAGCGATTTCCGTTATAAGCGCGCGCGGAGCTCCGGGGCCAATTATCATTAAAAACCCTCCTCGACGAGCAGTAAAAGGCGCGCGCGCGCCTGGGCCACGTCGTCGATTTATATATATGCCGACACATTGCTTCGACGAATTCGCGGATTGGCGTACTGGCAAATCCGCAACCCTTTGTGTTTAAACGAACGCGCTGCGTGGATGTATATATATATATATATATATATATATATATATATATATATATATATATGTATCTATTATTTTTTGTACGCACAAAACGCTGCTATAAATATACCGTCATGGGGAGGAGAGAGATATGAGTATTATACCTCTACTCTGTAATGATTGTGGATTGGACGCGCGTTACACACCGATCTTTCCTATATATATATACGAGCTTGATAGTCGACCGTTAGGGCCAGCGCTCTAATAAGATAAGTACTGTACTTAAACGAGAAATGGGCAAACCCCCTTGATCTATTATATATACTGTTCGTATAGCTACGCTGTTCTTGGTCCGTTCTTTCCTCGGTTTTTTCGCCCCCCTCCTCCCCTTTTGCCGTGCTCTCTTTTACGGCACGCCATACGCGTCCAATTTGAATCCTACTCGGACGTATGGGGAAAACAGCGAAAATTTGCCCAGTTTTATTCAGAGTAAAATTACAGTTTTTTTATCATGAGAAATTCAAGAAGAATTAATAATCCCCAAAAATGTCAAATTTTCCTACATACTATGACTGCGTGCAATGCATTTACGGCGATACTTGAGAAAATGATCGACTCAAGTGCATCGAGTACGAACTAGTTTCGTCGTTCTAACAGTCTTTAGAAAATAATATGCAATTGTAATACTGAGGACAGATAGGCCGTTCTTGTTTATAATCACCCTCGTAACATCTGAAATGTAAAACTACTACTACAAAAATAATATGCGTATACTAGTGGTATTTATATTGTATATTCTCGTAAAATTGATCATAATCATTGGCAATCTGACCGTCATAATTATTTTGCTTATACATTATTTTATAAAGACCGTAGGATTCATAAGAATATTTGTTACTTTAGTTAGCAACGGTTTACATAAGTATCATTTGGATGTTCTCTTAAATCCATTCATGATTTTATTGTAAAAGTCTATTATCGGTATTACAGATATAATTCCAATTACAAATATTCCAAAAGTCCAGACGAGCCGCCAAAAATTTCATTCGTAAATCCGACGCGTAAGTCATTTTCTTGAATCTTATAATTCAGATAAAATTACCGATATATCGAACCGAACTCTTCGATTCCCATGCATATACGAGTTTATGGGAACCACAGTAAAAAAAAAAATAAAAAAAAAGGAAGAAGAAAAGAAAAGACGAAATAAAAGAACAATTAAAAACAAAATCTTCGATCGTCGATGATTTAGCGCCTCTGCTCGCTCGCTTCCCATAAATCTATTTGCAATCGACCGTACGCTATGTCTGTCCGCATTCAAATTAAATTCGCGTATACGAGTGGATGACTGTCTGCATATATGCGCGCGCGCCTGTGTGTGTGTAAGCGGCGCGGAAGAACTTGCGTCCGCTCCTCCCTTCCCCCCTTCTCTCACTCTCTTGCTTTTAATAATCACCAGAGATTCTCCAATATTTTCCCCTCCTATCAGCCATCATCTCCATTTATTACCCTCATCGCGCGCTACGTCTGCTTCTCACCCCCCCCTCTCTCTCTCTCTCTCTCTCTCTCTCTCTCTCACCCATTTGGAAGTGGCTGCACCTCCGAACCCGCAACTCTTGAGAGGCAAATTCGCAATAAAAACGAGTTGCCCCCAAAATCGAATATTAACGCCAAATTACGCCGGTCCTTTTTCCATTTCTTTTACACCCAAGGGGCAGTTTGATATAAATAGTTTCGTCAAGAACGCTCGTAGATCTAAAGACTCTTTTCTATACAATATATATATATATATATATATATATATATTTAGAAAATTTAGAAAATTGAATTTTACTTGACAAAAGTTCAAAATAATAAACACCAATGTGAATAAAGCACCTGCAAGCGCGCATGCGCGTATGTGATACATATCGGACATTTGGCGAAAGGAGATGGAGAGGGGGACCAATTGTCCCCTTAAAGTCATCGTATTCGCCCCGATGGGCCTCCAGTACCCCCCTCCGCTCTCGCCCTCGCGAGACACGACGTAACGCGCAAGTAATAGGAGAGCAGCGTGGCGGATATCTCGCGAATTATTATACGACCGTTTCGCTCTCTCGCGCGGGCGCGAACCTTATAACCCGAAGATTTATACGCGTAAGCGGACGCGCGCGCTCGCCTCTACGTGCACACATGCGTGTAATAAACGCGGCCTTGTCGAGCGACGAGGGCAAGCGGTTTAATTGGTTTCAATCACGCCGCTCCGCGAGAGCTTCATATATATATATATATATATATATATATATATATATATATATATATATATATATATATACACACAGCTTTTACGAGGCTTCTTTGGGTTAAAGGAATGATTGCACCGCGGGTGTGTTCGTAGATATATATATATATAGATAGATAATAATCGAATCTAGTATAATTGGGGTTGAGGAGCTGAAGGAGAAGGGGAACGGACACTAACGAACTGGACTTCTTCTAAATTGTGGTAATTTAATATAATGGATCCGGGGTTAGGGAGAGGAAAGAAAGAATTATGCGTACGCGCGCGCGGGCGCGCGTGTGTGTGTGTGTAAATTTATGTTGCGGATGTTGAAGACAAAACTACTGTGTCATTGCACTGGTGATCGACGTCGATCTGCCCCGTTGTCCGAGCCGAACCAAGAGTACTTTTTTTTTCGTCGTAGATCTCGACGCGGTCCTTTCATTCGGTACCATTTTAATCGGTGCCCCCATCCCCTCCTCTCCCCGACTCCTCTGAAGCGAACCGGCTTGAAAAGCAACGCCGACGAGAAATGTGTTACAGACAGGTGCGGATAGGCGTGGCGGTCGAACTACGCCAGAAGTGCGAAGAGTACAGTACCTGTACGCAATCATTGTTATATCGGTGAGCCGACGGGCGACCAAGGAGAATCCTTCGAATCACTGCCACTCGCGCAGCGGCGCACCGAACGATCATTCTCGTGGCTTTCGGGAAAAAAATTTTAATCGTACAATACGGTGTCTGTAGGTAAAAAAATTGTGCCAATACGTATGACTCTGTGCAATACATACATCAACACATGTAGCAGCGGATCATAGTTAGGCATGCGATATATCGCTAGTTTTATCCAGGGACAATAGGAGGCGGTATGCAGTATATGTATATGCCGAATCGAAATTCGTAGAAAGTTTTCGTCTTCATTGGGATTGTATATTTGTACCGGGCTGGCTGGTTTCCCGCTCGATGATTCTTCACATAATGCAGTCTTAGACTGTCAGTGATACACGGACGGGAGAGCCACGGTAGGGGACGACATGCCTAGACATACCTACTGGACAGGGCAACATCGTAAAAGAGACCTGGAATCGCGCCTCAACGGAATACCCTAGCTCGCCGAACTTTTCCCTAGATACACATCGGTCGGGCGCGAGGAGGCCAATACTCGTGAAAAAGCTCTCCATATATATATATGTATATATATATATATATATATATATATATATATATATATATATAAAATATTGCTCAGCCACGGTACATATATGTATATATATATATATATATCTGCTTTAACCTAGAGCGACATGATCGACCTATTGTTCTCGCGGGAGTCGTGCATGGCGAGGGACAAGCGCGCGCCATTCGTGGAATCGAAGAATTTCCTCGTGAAGCTTATAAATATCCGTGTTTTTACATGTATGTGTGTGTGTATCTGTATATTTAAACATATACGTATATGGCTGAGTGAAAAGAGGTATAGAAAGGAAGAGAGCTTCAGCCTTGATAGAGCCTGGGCTCATATGCGCGTTTCGCCCGTTTCTCTCTCTCTCTCTCTCTCTCTCTTTGCGTACATTTGCCCGCTTGCACTTGATGTATATATATATATATATATATATATATATATATATATATATATATATATATATACATAGAGCCGCGTAATTGGCCGTGCGCGCGCTCGCGCACCCGCCGTAGCCGCGCGCGAGATTCACTTTTCTGCCATACGCTAATCTCCCAAACGGATCTACACACCCATATGGGTATTTTCCTCCCGTTCGACCATTTACGTCCGTGCCATATCCTATTTCCTTCTCCTCGTCCTACTCCTGCCCATCCTCCCCCCACCCCCCACCCCATGTCGGCGGGGACGCGGCGCGCGCACCGCGATTATCGCGGAGGACGATCGTATACCTATCGCGACGGCACCACCGTCTCGTCCTTCACGTATATAGGCTTTTCCTTTATATATATATATATATATATATATATATATATATATATATATATACAGATATTTATGCACGCGTACGGGGTGATTGGACGACGTACCTGGACACGGAGGAAGTGTTCGATCTATCTTCTTGGCTTACCTCCGTTTATATATATACTTTTTTCATTTTTTTTTTTTTTTGTTTGTTTCGTCGTTGTGGTTGGAATGTCATATAACGCGAATAAGGATAATTAACGCTAAATTCCAGCGAGCGTGGGGCAACCATTATAGAAACGCTGAAACTGGTTTAAGGGCGAGCGTGGCTATATATAGATCGTAATATTTACTACGACTCGTGCGCACAGCGTAGCCCGAGCGTAAATCACGGAGCGGAATGAATGGGAGATTAATGAAGATATCGACGAGTATCTCTTTATATGACTAACTTGGTCGCTCCGGTACAATCGTAAGTATGAATCGATTTCGGATGGATAATGGAGGGTACGCATGATCCCGCGCTCTCTTTCCATTTCAAAATGTTCGATCGGCCAGTCGTGAACTGGCAGTACGTATACGTGAGAGATTGACCAATGGAAATTGAAAAAAGAAGAAGAAGAAGAAGAAGTTCTATCTATACAGGCGGACTATATATATATATATATATATATATATATATATATATATATATATTCCACGAGGATTTGGCCACGTATACGAGCCTTCACCGTGTCAGCGAATTCGTGCGGGGTCTTTGAACTTTTTCGAGACAGTCTACTCTGTACGTTAGTTATATATACCGAGAGAGAGAAAAAACGTAGCCCATCCTTCATCCAATAATTAACCGATCGAAACGTATTGCCTAGTATTATTTCACGCCAACAATATTAGATCTCTTGTAAAAATAGCTCGAAGCACTGATTCATACATTCGTCTATCCATATACGCCGAAGTGTACTCCAATCCCCATAGTAATTTTGATACGTAACCGGATTAAATATTACCCAAATAAATTCGATATTGCATAATATGAACGCGATAAATTAGGATAAAGAAAAGACATTATTTGTATTGCATTTGAAATTAGTATCACTGATTGCCGTCGTGAACGATTTCCAAAACTAGAAAAATGCTTAGAAATCAAAACATATGAAATAATATAAACTTTTTTCGTAAGCTGAAGCGAAACTAAATTTATTTTCGTCTCACAATCGTCCTAAAAATATTTTACAACGTTATTTAAAATAAATTTAATGAATATTAAAATATTTATATTTTTTAGACATAATAACATTATTTGTTGTTTACAATTTCTCAAATTTATCGATGCCTAATAATTATGAATTTAAATCAAATTGCGCTCCTCAGCACGCGTATGCTCGCGCATCGGGCAGCGACGTGGCGCGCGGCGCCCGAGCGATCGTATCGGCAGACGGCGAAATTGACCGGGCTACCTCGGCAATTATCGGGAAATGGACTGGGACGGCGGGTGAATTCGCGTACGCGGGGAACGACGCGAAAATCGACGAGTCTCCCGTACGCGGATACGCGGAGAGTCCGGCGTTGGCGGTCGCGTCGTCGTCGCGCAGCGATATGGTACGTCGTGGAGAACGACAATGAGGACTCGATCATTCGCCAACGCCGCGCGTCCTTTCTCTCTCGCTCTCTCTCTCTCTCTCTCTCTCTCTCTATATATATATATATATATATATATATATATATATATCCGTCTAAGCTCGGTCTCTCTACCCATCTCTATATCTCTCTATCCTCACTCCCTCTCCTTCCAGTCGCCGTTAGCCGTGAAAATCGAGTTTCCTTACAGACGCGCGAATGGAAGGGGCGTGGAATTCCGGTCTGTACCGCGGATGTACGGGAGATCATTAACGCGTACCGGCGCGATCCGAACGACGGCGCGCGTCTACACACACACGCGCGCGCGCGCGCGCATCTGTATACGTGCGCATCCTACGGAGAGTTATATAATTCTTTAATGGGCCGCTCTCGCGCGCGCGCGCGGATGACGCCTGGATATATTATATGTGTGTGTGTGTGTGTGTGTGTGTGTGTATGAATGGGAAACGGTCTCCCGTCTCTCGTCTTTTCTGTATCTTTCGCCCGCTCGACGCGTGGCGACGTTTTGCTATAATACGCGGCATATAACGCGCGGTTGCATCGAGTATTGATGGCGCACGCACGCACATTTCTCGGTCTCTTCGTTGGCGTTGCTATGTATATATATATATATATATATATATATATATATATATATATATATAAGACTTTTTCATTCCTCCCGACGCTGAATTCACGAACGCGAGATGGCTTTTTGCGCTCGACCGTTATTTTCGCAGAAAGCATTTATTTTGCTTGCGATTTGTGCGTATCGTTTTACATTGGTAGTTTTTACTAGAACTATATTAGGTCGTCGTTAGCTTAAAAAATAGATTACGTATGAGGAAAAAGCGTTCGATTACAAGATGAACCGGTACAGTTCGATAGATTACGAAGAAGAATTCGCGCCAAGCTGTCGTGGAACTAACGTTGATTTATTCGGAGAATTTTTGAACTTTCGAATTACTCCTGCGACACGAGCTCGGGACTATTGAGATTCGCGAGCGAAATTCGTCAAACTCAACGAATATTCCAATCAATCGGAATATCATAACGTAGTTTGTCGTGTAGTTGCTAATATTCGAAGCTTCGATTATGTTGAAGCGGATAAACGTAAGTCAAATATGAAAATTGTTCGAAGATTCAAATACTTTGGAGCATTTAATGGAAACATCACATGCAGTTCAAGCGGTCGTCCATTCTCGTGTCAACATAGATATCTAGTTATAGTGATCGAATTTTGAAGTTATCTGAACGGTTTGTAAGTTCAATCGCCAGATTGGGGCGTGAGCCTCTTTTATTGTACTTTTGATTATTTTTAAATTTCGAATAATGGTCGTTGTTAAAATGCATATATATACACTTTCATCTGAGAAACGTATACGTCTAACGCAAGCATACTTACTAGATAGTTATACACCCATATAATGGTACGTACATATGCGATACTACGATTATTAACGCCTGCAAAGGCTCCGCGAGAAAATAACGCGTACGCTCATTAAACGACGACGTGAACTCTAATATCTCAAAACGGGGATCCTGTGCCCCGACGCGTTTCCCCCGTCTCGCCCCCTTCCCCCTCCCCCTCCCCCGTTTTCAGTAACGATTGTACACGGCAAACGGCGACTAATCCGAGGGCACATTGCCGAGCCTCTAATATAATTTGCAGCCCGTAAATTTAATGGTCAGCGAGGGCGGGGAGAGAAGGATTTTGGGGGCCGTTTCGTCGTTTCTCTTCTTTTCTGACTCGTTTCACGGCAGGCCACGAGATCGTGCTAGCCGAAAAAAAAACCGCACGCGGCTGTCCCAAGACCGAACGGCTGTAGGAGAACGCGAGGAACGGAGGGGGGAGGGCGAGGCTCCGGTGCCAGTCGTTCCTTGTGGGAAACATAGATACTCTCGCCGCGTTTTGGCTGTGTATATATATATATATATATATATATATATATATATATATATATATACCTACCTATGACTTTTCGAGTCGTGACGCTATCCCGCAACAACGCGCTCGCGCAATTCCGAAGCTCGTAAAAACGTGCCTCATCCCACCCCGCTCCCAGAGCCGAGAACCGAACTCTCGTTCGCGCCCTCGCGAAAGAGCAAGAGGAAGAGGGAGAGAGAGAGAGAGAGAGAGAGAGAGAGAGAGAGAGAGAGAGAGAGAGAGATGCAGGTACACGTGATAGTTCCAACTTACGACCGACTAATACGCATCATCGGCGAATAATATACATCCCGAAACCGCACGAAGCGCGCGCCCGTGAACGCCGCTGCGTAAGGGCGGATGGGGGGAGCCGCGCCCCCCCCCCTCCCCTTACCAACCTCCATCCCATGCTTCCGCGAAGAAGCGCGCCTCGCGTCGCTGGCCGGCTTGGTTCTCGGAAGGGGTGCGGACCGCTGAAAGCATCGATCGTAAAGCCGGGAAGAATGGGAGTATGCGGGAAGGGGTCTCCTGTCTCATTGGTTTGTGTGTACGTCGCGCGAAG
Organism: Sycobia sp. Sy_11; assembly: GCA_018907035.1. NCBI lineage: Eukaryota > Metazoa > Arthropoda > Insecta > Hymenoptera > Epichrysomallidae > Sycobia > Sycobia sp. Sy_11. The sequence goes on from JACCIC010000104.1 coordinate 1,633,386, forward strand.
AGAGAGAGAGAGAGAGAGCGAGGTAGTTCAACAAATGCGCGCGACCGCAAAAACGTAATTTCCGCGCACACTTTTCGAGCTCACGCAGCAGGTATAATCGAACGTTCAGTTTTAGCGAACGAAAAGAAAGAGAGGGGGAGGAGGGACCGAGAGAGACTAAAAGCCATTTTGTGTTGCCTCGCGTGTTTATTTTTTCGGTTGTTTCCTATTTGTGTTCATAAAGTACGCAAATTAATGTGTACAATAACGTTTCCCGCGGTACTTTGATGACTTTAGATTTGCAAATTTAATTTAAAAGGACAAAAATCATCTACAGTTTGAAATTTTCATGCCGTTGAGCTTAGACTCAGATTTTATGACTTTCACTGCTTTTTGAATTTTTTTAACGATAAAAATTGTTTGTATAAGGAACATAAGAACCGCTTGATAATAAAAAAAAATTTAACGCTGCATTCCAGATTATTGAAATCCTAAAGCTCAAATACAGAAACTCAGATAAGCCAAATTCGATGAGTTTTAAAAAACCATGGATTTCCTCGAAAGTCAAACTTTCAATAGTATTTCTGAGTAAGATTGCACTTTACGATTGTGTTTTAAAAAGAAAGAAAAACTCAAGAAGCCTGGCATAACCTGCAAAACGTTTATAAACTGCGCCTTTCGCACTTTTAGATTAGAATGTATCCCGATAACACGACGCGGTTCGGAGGCAATTCTCGAAAATCAGACTCGCGCTCGACTCGCCAAAAGCCATCGGGAATTTTCCACAGACGATCCTCCAACACCGAATCGGGAGAAATTGCTCGTCGAGTCCGCGAATCAATGGCGTTCCCGTTAATCCCCGGCTCATTGACGCCGAGACGAGCCGACTCGTTGCAATTTTTCCACAGAAATGCGCGGTTTCGCGAAACGGCCGTTATACGGCGCGCGCGACGGTGGATCGAGCCAACCCGTTACCAAAACCGCAACGACGCACCGAGGAGAAAATTAATTTTTTCGGGCGCTCCCCCACCCCCACAAAAAAAAAAAATAAACATCGTCGATTAGCGAGGCGACTGCGCCGATATACATCGACTACCGGTTATACAGTTCGATCGTGCTCGGCAGTTTTCGAATAAAAAAAAAAAAAAATAAATCTAAAGAACATAAACTCGATTATCTTCGTAACATGCGGGCACGCCGAGCTAGCATAATAATGATAATAATAATAATAATCCATTATCCGCATTCCATTATATGTAAATACGTGGCCCAGCATGGGTTGTTCGCGCAAAGACAGGACTATTAAGTTTCTGCGTGTGCCCGCGCGCGCGTGCGTGTATGTGTATATGCACATAACGATATACGGTCCATTATTTCGATTTCCGAATGCTACCCGCGCTGGGAGCAAGATTCGCGAGCGAAAGAGCGAGAGAGTAGACACGACGAATGGTTGCCATACGCGCGCCGATTTAATATACACCTCCTCGACCCTCGTCTCCCCACCCACCGACCCAATCCTCCCCCCCCTCCCAATTACCGCCGAATTTTCTCTCGGTCCGCGTTCCATGGCCGTGGGCATTTTCCTCGTTCCGCGCATCGGGACGTGATTGAAATTACGGCGTGACGCCCCGGGAGCGGTGGGAGCGGAAGATCCGGCGCCCCGGCGGAGTCCAGCGCTCAATCATCGGAATTTCGCGCACGGGTTGCGAGCGCGGAAGATTTCTCATATCCGTGCGCGTGCTCGTGTACTTACGTATACGTATAGACTTATGTCCGTTTGTCTACACTCGCGCGCGCGCGCGCGCGCGCGCGTTCAGCAATCGCACGACGGAAAATTCGCTAACGACCCTGTTAGAGCGATTGATTAAAGTAAACGAGCTTTACCCCTGCCCCTTTCTCTCTGTATCCTCAATATCCGTCCTTCTCTGCTGCTCGTCTACAGCTCCAGAGACGAATTAATGTTGGTAAACGTCGGTACCTCCGTGCCTCTGATTCGGGACAGGTGGATTTGACGATCTGGCGCGCGACGACCGGTAAGTGAGGGAGAGTAAGAGAGAGAGAGAGAGGAACTCACATTTTCAATCCCCGGATTTAGCAGCGTACTCGGCGAAGCAATTATACGATCTATGATTATTTAAAAGCCTCAAATCAGATTCGGGACCTAATAAATATACTTATCTATGCTAATACGCCGGATAATCAATTATGCAAACCTTCCATAGAACTATGAATCTTTTATCTCCAAAGTATTAGTATTTTAACGAATCGCGCTATTGTATTTGTAATATTACAATTGAGACGTATTTGGTATATAAATAATTTTAGATCAGAGAATAAAAGGAATTATGTATTCACCTTCCATATAGATAGTTAATGATTATTTCGTCCGTATACATAGTAACAGCTACAAAACAGATTTCAACTTTTTTACATAGAGAGAGAGAGAGAGAGAGAGAGAGAGAGAGAGAGAGAGAGAGAGAGCTAGCTATGAGTGACGTAGGTAACACAAGAAAAAGTATTCAACTCAAAAACACTCGAGCATCGACGTATGTTTCTAACAATTTTTTGCATGCACCGAATCTTTGAAAGTTCTCTCGGAAGAGAGAATAATCACAATCTGAGATACAATAGTCATGCAATTGACAAAAAAAATATTTCATCGCTGTGTCACTCGACATTTTTTTCTAGCAGAAAATTATAGACTACAATTTTTTGGATCTGTATAATGGGCGGATCCACAATTGCTCGCTGTGGATGTTTTTTCAAATTGCTCGCCGATACTCTTGCTCAGCGGTGCGTGGTCGTCGCGACCGCTCCGGGACTTTCTTATAATACGCGTGGCGATAAGCACGTCGCTAATTCATTGCTCGAACTACGTTGAACGTCAATTTTTCGAAACGTCAACAACGCTCCATTGGAAAACACCAGTATATCGAAAATCATGGAACTCCCGCTTCGAACAGCTTCCTCGAGGATCAATTATAACGCAGGCGGGGTGCCGAACGCGCCGACGATCCTCGATCAGCATCTCGACGCAGACCTCGGTGAATTCAACGTCCGCGCACCTGGCCCCTGTGTAACAATCTCACCCGGACGTGCGAGATGGGAAAAATTCATTCTCCGGCTCGTTCCCGCAGTACCGCTGCACTTACAGCGGAAAAAAAAAGACAACCAAGAGAAACACGCTTGGCGAACAATATACATAACTTGATTAATTCGCCCGATCGCCACGCGTGAAAAACGCCCTCGCGAGCGTGCTGGAGGAGGAAAAGAAAGAGAGAGAGAGAGAGAGAGAGAGAAGAGGAGGGAAGGGATGTAAGCCCCTTCGGCCTCCTTCCGTCCCCCGCAGCAGCAGCAGCAGCTGATGCGCACAGAGCCACGTCGGCGGTGCGGTGCCGGCGGACGGCGGCGAATATCAGCGTGTAATTTATTAAGGCCTTCGCTGGAGGAAGCGACTAATAATGCGCGCGAGCGATGCTGCGTCGGGGCCCCAGGGGGCGAGAGAGAAATAGACAGAGAGAGGGAGAGAGTGAGAGAGAGAGAGAGAGAGCGAGAGAGAGAGCGCGAAATTAATATCGCTTTCGATTAGTCGACTGACGCGGAGGGAGTGGGCAAGGGGGGGCTTTCAATTCCTACGTCCGGTTTTGCTTTATTTCTCTCATTCTCTATCCCTTCCTCTCTAAACTCTTTTCAGCATTGCGGGAGACTCGTTTAGGTCTGATTTGCCGTCTTCGTGTATACGTATGTATGTGCAAACGTGTATATGTGTGTGTATATATATATATATATATATATATATATATATCGTATACGTTCACTTCCTCCATGATTAGTGTTAATCTTACATATATATATATATATATATATATATATATATATATATATATATATAATACGACTATGGCATTTGTGTATACATTAACACTTTGGAAATGGAATCGAGGAGCCATTATATAGTGGGATATTTGCAGCAAAAACCTTTGTGTGTGTAATTTTAACCTATTTTTTCTCATTGTTTCGCATTTCTTTTATAAGACACTACTGTGGATGCAAAAATTAAAGCTTTCATCCCAACGAAAGTTTATAACGAACGCGTATTCAATTAAAACGACCACTGCAGTATTTCTGGATCGTCATTCACATACAGTTGTATGTATATTTATGCGAATCCCCTTTACCATTCGACCCAACGCGCCCTTGCAACCACAGCCTCATGATAATTAACTCCGCGCGCATCTGTATCGATCTATACATAGTTGACCAAAATAAATTAGTCCTAGTAAATTTTGAGTTCAATACACACACACACACACACACACACACACACACACACACACACACACACACACACACACACACACACAATATCTACATCGAATCAACTGCATTCATAATCTCCTCGAGAAAGTATCCGGATCGTAAGTATATTACAAACTTACATGTACAAATAAATAGACGCGGGAGTAGGTGCAGAAGGACAAGGAATATGTGTGTGTGTACGTATATGTGTGTGTAGTAAATAGGACGGTTCAATGCGACCGTGCAACCAGAGCATTCGGATTATACCGCCAAACAGGACTACCGTCTACCGCGAAAAAGACGCGGAACATGTAAAAAAAAAAAGAAAAAAAGGGTTCGAGAGGTTGTGAAGCAACGCAGCACACAATCGACCAATCGGCTGGCTGACCCGCTGGCCGCCTCGGCTGTATAGTTCGGTGTTACATCGAGCCCAATTAGCGTCTCGCGCACGACCTTGGTCCGGCAGAGCGCCACTTGCGAACCGGTCGTCTCGTTACTTGCATGTGTGTATACATATGTGTGTGTGTGTGCGCGCGCATCTGAGTAATTAACCTTGCGCTTCTCCCCGTCCACGGAGCGGTGACCGAGACGAGAGGAGGGAGGGTATATAATGCGTACGGTAGACAAGGAGTCTTTGTCGCCTCTCTCGTGATGGGCGAGCATTAAGAAATCGGCGACGAGACCCGCAAAGGGGCGTCTGGATGGTACAGGGACAGAGGTAGATAGATATATAGATAGGTGTTTATTGAGACTCAGGGCTCAAAAATACAAAGGAAATACATATTAAGCACTTATAGTTTATTTTACAATACTTAAACAAATAAGAAATTTATAAGAAGAAAATTATGTATGATTGATAATAATATCAAAGATTGATGGTATGAAAGTGATTAATAATATAAAAGAAAAATATACATAAGAATTCAAACAACGTCTTTACAAAGCTCCGCAAATAAAAGGGAAAATAGCACAAATTTAAAATTTAGTCGCTTATAAACTTCACGAAGAGTTACGTGGTTAAGCCATTCCATAATCTCGGATCATCGGGAATACACGAATACATCAACCAACAATGTATATTGGCTCCAGGGATTTCAAGATCTAATACATGGAACGAGCAGCACGAGGTCTAAAACGACCCGTAAAAAGGGAGAGTCAGACAGAGACCGGTAGAAACTTTTATTATTGTACATTATGTCTGAAATTTTGATACACGAATGAAGGTAAACTACTCGTATGCTAAAAGTAAAACTATCATTAGCGTACTTTTGAACGCAATTATGACAGTAATATATTTCAATTTCAACACTAGATCTATGGATAAAAATTGCGTTAAATAAGTATAATTTAATATACAATAAATAATGGAATAAAATTAACGATATGTATATGTGAAGAGAAAGAATGCGAGAGAGAAACAGAGAGAGAGAGAGAGAGGAGAGGGAATGAGAGAGAGAGAGAGAGCGAGAGAGAGAGAGTCAGTAGACTGGTTGGGCTGGACTACCGGGTGGCTAAACAATGGATTTGTACAACAGATATACACCCGCGATGATATTGTGTCGTATATTAGAGCGCCGTGATGTCCGTCTATAGTTCTACGTGTATCCCAATGCAGGGGGATCGTTCGTTACGTAAGAACGTTGGCGGACGGGGCAATTTTCGAATTGAGAAAGACTGAATGCGCGGGATGCCAATAGCACGGCCCTGGCTGGAAATGTGGACAACAATCGTTAACATCCGCGACGAACTGTTCTATTTAAATTCAGCCGACCTATCTGCCCATGCCTGTGTGTATGTGTGCCCGAGCGTTGGCACGCGAGTAATCCGCGCGTCCTCGTAACTCACGTCAGACGTCGAGCTTGTCGCTTTACGTCCCAACGGTGTTTAAAAGCCACGGACAGTCTTGAAAAATGTGGCCAAAAGTCTTCCAACGCCCCCCAGTCCGCGCTCTGAAAGACGCGTAAATTTGTCGGTGCCCGGGATCTCGGTGTTCGATCGTTAACGCGCAAGCGAACTCACCGAGCCATAACCGAGCCGACAGTTAATAGATCTATCAATCATACGCGGCCGAACTTAAACCAACTCGGCTGTGCCGCTACATTTACAAATGGCTCGTTGTAGCTTTCCCTCGATGCGCGTCTAATTCACAGCCGATCGTACACCTGCATGGAGTGCGCACGGATGCGTCGAAATTCCATTGCAATCGTTCGAACGGACCGAAGTCGCTGTGGCGAAGAACTCCTAGACGCGTATCTATATACATGTCTATACACGTGCATCGCAGTACTAGAAATTCGAGCGAGACTTGTGCACGGCACTGGGGGGGGGGGGCGCAAAACAGGCCACCGTGGCTCGGTGTATCTTCATAACGACGATCCTTCTACGACTTTCAACAAGACCGTGCCGCCTATCCACGTTCGACAGTCCCAATGGCTTCCAAGCTTAATAACTTTCCAGTCGCATCCCGGGCGGCGCGGCGGCGTGGAGGCTCTGGGCGCCGCGCCAATGGAGCCAGGTTTTTCAAAGGGCCGCCGTTATCCGCGCGGTATATAAATTACGCGCCTTTGGATACCTCGACGATCCGAAGAATGTCAAAATACAATGGCTATGATAATAATAATAACATCAATTAACTGTTCATATCTATTACTTGGTGGGAAACCGCACAATTGCTCGTCTAAGTTAGCGAGTATGGAGCATAATTTCACGTTAATATTGATATTTGATCGGTAATAGACAGATACCAGCGATTGAAGTCATTTTACAATTGTATATATTCGTTGCTCCCTCCGGGATTCATTAACTATTCAGTTGATGAGCTCGTTGGTCCAATCTCATACAGATATAAACTTCATTAATGTGAAATGATTAAACACACATACACAGCCACATATATATATATATATATATATATATATATATATATATATACAATATTAAGAAGTATATATTAAAGCATTGAATGTATATAGAAAGACAGGCGTAATGTTTTGAAATCTCCATCTACGCCCGAGCTACTGCCGATTACAAATTTCATTTACATAATACGGCAATTTTCACTTCCTCGCTCATAACCGGGACGAAATGAATTATCGGTGTATTTAGCTGGCCGACTGGATCGATAAACCATCCCAGCACGTATTGGATGATACACTGCGTCGTAGATTTTATTTACTTAGCTAATGCACAAGCTGTATACGATACAAGCATTTTTGCATCCAATGTCTCGTGTATGAAGATAATAAAATATCTACGAAAGGAATATAAACCAAGTAATATTCTTCGTCTAATAATATGCACAATTAGATATTTTTTTCATTGAGTCTTTTATTTATAAGTTGCGATATCACGTTCTATTAGAACTGGAAGACTGCAAATAAGTAAAATTAAAGAACCGCTAAATACGCCGTCAGTAAAACTATACATGAAGATAAAATTGAATATAGCCAATTGTATCTATAAATTTCTACTTTTGTTGAATATTTTTTAGCTTAGTATATAGTTCTATCTTAAATTGAGAACAATATATATATATATATATATATATATATATATATATATATAGGAACTAATGGAAATGTATCATCCAAACGTTAATGAGCTAGCACAAGAATAAAATCAAATTTTCGAAGAATCCTGTATGTTTAAGTGATCTACCCATATACGATCAATTTTCTCTCCCTATACTATCTAAGATAAACTTCTCGCTCAGGGGATACCGGGCTGAATATAATGTTCATAATACGAAGAAGATTTTTCTCGATCGAATCATTTAGAATCATTTTGCCGAGCAAAATATTACCTGTCACTCGCTGTTATTACGATAATACTTGTCAATCGGTCGTGTCAAATGAATTCATCTTATAACAGATGGATTATATTTATGGAGGACGACGATATATTTTTTGGTCGATGCCCGCTCCGCTAATATTAACATAGCCGGACGTATAAGCATATTGTCATACGTACAAAGTTTCCGCCAGAAATGATAAAGAAAACGACCCGACAGCGTTCTAATTTATGACGATTCATTAGAGTGTGCAGTCTTTCTCGCTGTTTTAAAAAGTTCACATCAAATTTAACGGTCGAGCATCAGATTTTTTTTATCCCACGTATGTGTTGCAATTAACCTGGCCACAGATTGATGGCTACTGATTTTTACAAAACTTTTGAAGAACGTTATTTTCACAAATCAAAGCAAATATCAAAAAGTTTCCTGGACGAAGAAACGATTTTCCTGCAGTTTCGCCATTTTTCGTATGATTAATTCATATATCAAACTTTAAAAAAAAAAAAATCGAAAGAAAATCGACCTTTTGTTCGCTATCTTCAGTTGTGGGTGTATATATGTAAGACGAGTTTCCAAGCAACGCAACAATTTACTTGACGCGCACGTTCCCAAAACCGCCCGAGGGCCTCGGTCCAACAATATCCCGAGCGGTGCCACCTTTGAGATTCATTCACCCTCTCCTGCCTCAAAGCGACTCGCCCGCGCTCTATTTACACCACCGCCTCCCCCCCCCCCGCCCCGCCCCGCCACGCTGCATGCTCTCGCTCTCCGTGCGCGCCGTACGGAAATACGCGCGTTCTTAAAAGCTTTCTTAAAACGCCGACCGTCGGCGCGCTTCCTTCCGAATTAATCTCGACTCGGGCGACTCATTGCAACGCGCCCACGAGATGCCGTCCCGGCAACTTCGGCTTGCGCGCCGCGCCACACATGGACGCGTGGAAGCGCGCGCACGGCGAAAAGCGCGATCGAGGGTACGACCTCGGACCTTGAACCTCGCAGGCGGCGACACACGCGCAACGCAACGAGAACGTCCCGCGGTTGCGCGAGGGAGCGTGGAGATATTTTCGACCGCGGATGGGAGATTCGTAGCGAGAGAGATAGAGAGAGAGAGAGAGAGAGAGAGAGACAGAGACAGAGAGAGGAGCGATTGCGGAGGAGGGTATTTTTGTGCGCCGGCACTCTCTGTTTTCCTTCGCGCGGCGCATCGCCTGCGCCTTTACACGCGCATCGGTTCCCGGAGAAGTTCCCCCGGCTCCTCGTAAACACACACATACGCACATTTACATATATACATATATATAGGGGGAGCTTTGGAAATTCCCCTGGAGAACGAGGGAAGAGGGGGGGGGACGAGCGCACCGAGGCGATACACAGATGCCGCAGAAGCGTGTGTTTGCGGCCCCCCAACGAAGTGCCCGCGATGCCGCCGCCGCCGCCGCGCATTATCCATGCAAATCGCGAGCGTGCGCACGCAACTCGATCCTCTCTCTTTCTCTCTATCTCTCGCGAGAGTCGCGTGCGCGCTCGGGGGCTATCCGCGCGCGGATCGACCAATAAAAAATCCCCGCCGATGCCGCGCGGGTACATATACGTCTGAATTATCGGAGCTACGGGGAGTGGAGGGCGGCCTGGGGAGCTGGGGGGGGGAGGAGGCGCAAATGAGGGAACTGGCTCTCGATACCTCGTTATCCTCTTCCAATCCCCTCCCTCACCAGCCCCACCCCCCTCCACCGTCGCGCATTTTTCAGATCCCACCGCTACACGCTGCCGGCTTCGTAGCTTTTTTTGCGAGGTGCGATCGCGGCCCCGAACGGGGAGGGGGGGGCGGGGCTCGAGGGGAGTCGAGGTTTCGCACGAACGCAAGTGACTTCATCCTTATGTAAGCGCGATTGACTATACATTATATCGCAGTTGTAATTTACTCGGGCATACCTGATAATTTGAAAATATGCGATGCGTGTTCCTTGATTAGATACGCAGGCTTTTCCTTTTGTGATTTCTTGTACATATTTTCTAGAAAGACATATAATTAGAAAAAAAATTCCCAGAATCTAAATTGTATTTTATTACATTGCCTATATGTTTTATATTTTTATATTATTCGACAGATTAAGCTAGATAATTATAATAATTTTAAAAAGTATCCATTACATGATTCGGAGAGAGAGAGAGAGAGAGAGAGAGAGAGGAAGATAGAATATCTCTTACTTCGTTTTATCAGGATATAATAATTAATGTTTCTCTAAGGGATAGCTAAGTACAATTCAAAAATTCCAATGTAATATACATAATCTACAACCTAGGAGTTCCTATTTTCAAGTAGAATACAATTACTTACCCTGTAATGATGGTAGATCATATTTTTATAATTTAAGGTGTCGAGATGTTAAGGAAGTATATTGTAAAAATAATATTTGCGTACATATACTATGTAATAAATGTACGTATCTAAAGTGCTACATACATACGAGAATATCTCCCGAATTGCGTGGGCATATATAAAATAATCCTGTAATTTTTGCGAGAGACCCAGTGTGTACTACAGTCCACCTATTGGTGCGCATTAGAATTAAAATTAATCCATGCAATTCGTCCGTGGTCCGATTTCTGACCAAAGCGAATGCATTCGATCAGAATTCAATTCACTGTACCGAGGCCATTCCACCAGTGTATGTAATCCAATCGTATTCATTTGTAAAAGAAAGCGAATAAATCGTAAATGCTTTTGATTGCGCGCGAAAGATTTTAACACCGACTCCGCGTTCGCACCGTCGCAGCTTCGGCAGCGCGGGACGCTCGCCCGTCGCCGAAGTCCCCCGGCGAATGCTGCGGATCGGATTCGCGCGCCCCGGCCGCATACGTATAAAATACCAACTTTGCGTTTCTCGGCGCACGTGGAGCCGCGCCTCGCTCACACACACACACCCCCATCGCCCAGGGGCGCCGCGATCGGGCGCACCCACCTGCCAATATTTCGCTTTTCACGAAGACGTGCGTTTACTGTAACAATATATACGTATATACATATATATCGTTTCTACACGTATATGCACATAGTTATGAATTCGTTTACGCTGAACGTGACCGATGAGCGGGTAGCGAAAAATGCGAATGCACGGAATTCGGGCCGTACAGTGAGTGCGCGTGTGTGCGCGTGCGTGCGTGCATGGGCTGGCGAATTTACGCATGTACGGGGGCTGCGGCAATGGAAATGATATTTATACATAATAATGTCGACGGGGCCCCGCGAGCCAATACGCAATAGCTCGGCTAAAGTCCGATGTATGCGGGAGCGCGCGTGCGCTCCGATGCCCTCACGCTCATGATAGGTAATGAGATCGTAATTTAGCGGCGTTTATGGATTGAGCTCACCTCGATGTAGAATTTTACTTGTTTCCTGAATCCCGCCCTCTCTTTATATATATATATATATATATATATATATATATATATATATATATATATATATATAGAAAGATAGATAGATATATTGCAGAGCAGGAAGCGAGCGATGTGAAAGTGCCGCTTTTGCATCGCGCACCTGGTCATTTACAATTATTAATCTATACATTTCCAAGATCCGGTGAAATTATTGTTATTTCCAGTTTTTAAATGGCTTAAAATATTTTTTGTTAGTAAGAGAGAGGAGAAAAGAGAGATAGAGAGAGAGAGAGAGAGAGAGAGAGAGAGAGAGAGAGAGAGAGAGAGAGAGAGAGAGAGAGAGAGAGAGAGAACGAGAGCTCTACATGAAAGAAGTATGTATAGTAGGCACGTAGTTTACTTACGTGCGTGTGCTAGGAGAGAAGTGGAGGAGACCAGAGACCAGGAATATATATATATATATACGTAAAAAGTCGACTTACGCGAGCGTGATTTTGCAGTCGTGCTGTAGAAAACTTGTTTATCTATTTTATTAAGCCTAAGGCGTGAGATTTTTCCTATATATATATATATATATATATATATATATATATATATATATATATATATATATATATATAATGATACGCGAGTAAAGGAATGTCCGGTTATATTACATCTTTATATATATATTGGGGTTCATTGATCGCTCAATCTTCGTACAACGTTGCGGTATATATATATATATATATATATATATATATATATATATATATATATAATATAATTCACTATAGTAAGAATATATACCCCAACAGTGGAATTCCTTTGGTTTTTACAAAAATTGCTAGAAAATTAATTACTACATGCGGAATATTGCTCTGGTTCGACCAATTAATTTTTATATATTAACAAAACAAAGGAAATCTGATAAGTCAGTAAATCAATAAAAAAGTAATTGGCTAATTAATTTTTAGAACATGAATTGTACTATTCGTTATTTATATATATATATATATATATATATATATATATATATATATATATATATATATATATATATATACCTTTCAACGAGTAAACGTTAAAAACTGACAAGAAAAATCATCTGTAAGTTATCAATGAAAAATTCAAAAAAATTCACTAATAAGAACAAATAGAATTATGAATCTATGCTTTTCTCAAATTATTTGATGACAAATAATTTATTATCATTTAACAGTGTATAATAAATCAATATTAAAAAGCTAAAAAGACATATTAGAATAATCTCGAAAGTAACGTATACAAGATTTATTCATTAAAATACGTTATTACTTATTGAAAGAATAATAATTTTTGGACGACCTATTGACATAAATACGTACCACACCTTTCGCTAGGATTTTTTGGCTCTTTATAATAATGTAAATAGAATCAAATTCGAATATGGGTGTGAAAAAGATGATTTTTTATCTTCACCCCCCCCCCCGCGTCACCCGAATGAAAAACGTTTCACACGATGAAAGATCGACTATCACGTCTGGCTGTCGAGTCATACATACCAGGAAGAATAATTATATTCACGCATATACAAAGATATCCGGGAATGTTTCTTTCATCAATCTCGATCGATTTTGTTCTTTGTATACATGAAAATCCTTGATACAGTTGGGCATTAAATTAACGACGATGAATATATGTGAAATAGTCAAATTATATTGTAAAGTATGCGTTCATGCCTATAATAGTACGTAAAGAATACACGATCGTTATATTTATAAATCAACGATGTGAAAAAAAAAATTAGACCACCTTGGCTACCAGCACGAGCCCAAAATTCACCATTATGGGTCAGGGGTCACCTACCCCGGGATTATCGTTTCGCGCGTTAACGTATATATACATATACATATACATATATATATATATATATATATATATATATATATATATATATATATCGTCCCTCCTCGGCCCCATAACGACCTCGTTACAGTTCTATGCTCTTTCCCTCCCACCTCACCACATCGACCCTTTTCAAGCTGGCTGAAACATTGCTTACACTCTTGATATATATAGTTTCTACGCGGCGCGTCGACATTACGAGTAAATGCGAATAACCGAGAGAGAGAGAGAGAGAGAGAGAGAGAGAGAGAGAGAGAAAGCAAAAGAAAGACAGAGACGGAGAAAGGAAGGATGCGATAGTACGGCGGGGGCGACGCCTCTGTGCGGCTCCTCGGACCAGCGGTTTATAATAATTCTCTATTAAGGCGCGCGAGGAATTTACGCAAACCACCCGCATACCGTTGGCGCCAAGGGCGCATACTTATCATTATATATATATATGGGTGTACCGTTTGCGCTGGAAGGCAGTTGTTATTATAGTAGAAACGGGCATTCGTCAGTGCCCTTCTCTTCTTCTTCTTCTTCTTCTTATCTTCTTCTTTTTTCTCTCACCGCGATTGCCTGGTTTCGCTCGTTAACATTTCGGTGATCTTCGGCGGAAGTTACGCGTACGGCCAAAAGAGGATGAACGCGTCGAAGGCCCGCAGAATAGATGGCAGTGGATTCTAGAGGCGCAAATTTTGCCTGTCGAGCGCGGCCCGAGAGCAAAGCGGAATGAAATTTGCTCTGTCGTGCGTCATCGTTATTTCTACCATTATGGCGTTCGCTTTCTTTTTTCTGCTGTATTTCATTGGGAACGGATCGGTAACGACAGAATCAAACTTTTTCCCAGCCTGGCGTTCACGCTATGCCGCTTGTTTATAACAATTACAATTATCCCTCGTCAATCGCGTGGAATTTGCATAATTTTGATTTATCGAAACATAACGCGGCGGCGGGAGGGGGGAGGGGAGCGTGGATCAGAACAAACTATCCCGAACGAATATATTAAACGTTTGTAATTCATTTCAAATACCCTATCGTTGCGCCCGCCCCCCCCCGATTATTACCCGCGAGCAACCCGCGCAGCGTCAAAGAACTTCTCTGTTCGAACGCATCGCGTAACGATCAATGTCGATTAATTAATTGGGCAATGCCTCGGCGCTCGGCGCGCTCGTGTATGATGTAGGCCTAATTGGAAAGAGAGAAAGAAAAAAAGATAAGAAAAAACGAAACATCTTTTTCCACGCTTAGTACGGATACGGCGTTAAATTTATCCTCGGATGTTTTTTTAACGAGAGGCAATTTGTTCGAGATTTGGTGCGCGTGAACGGGGGAGAGGTAAGGGGGTGGGGAGTTCGCCCTTAAACAGTGCCGCCATTGTACTGAGATTAAACGTGCGCTGTGATATACACGATTTGCATACACACACTCACACACACACACATACGCATGCGTGCATGCGTGTAGGTGTATGTTTATAACGTAGGATTCAGACGCAATGCTAACGATCGCTACTGCAACAGCATCACCTCGAACGCCTACATATCGCTCAACGAACGCAACTGTGGCCGATAACATGGCCGTACTTTCCAGTTTTTCATTTCGTCCGGCGCGCGCGGCTTGTCCGCGGATTATTCGGAGCGAAATATATTGGGTCGGGGTGGGAGTGTGTGCAGGTATCACTCGTTTTCCCCTTGATATTTACGATGAACCTCGATCTGTGCATAAGCGCGGGAACAATGACGACGACGACGACGACGGTGCAGACGATCGGTGACTTTCGGAAAAGCGTTAAATCTCGTGGTCCGAACGCGGGAGTGGGCGAGAGAGGGGAAGGGGCGGTCCGTCGCTTCGAACGCGACCTCGAGATGTGCACAGTAACAATGCGCTGCTCGGCGGCGGCCTTGCCCGGCAAAATTGGTCTCTTTCATTCGCAAAAACGTCATATCTGCTTTGTTTGCTAAATATATATATATATATATATATATATATATATATATATATATATATACATATATTTATATAAATACATATACACGCAGATACATGTGTGTGTACATAAATATATATTATCTCGTGACAGGTATCGCCGAATTTTGACTAGAATATCTTTTTTACCGACGAATCATGATTAAATTAAAAATGTTTTTAAATCGATTTTATAGGCATACGATGGCTCGATCGCTAGAGCGAAGGACTGGTAACTCGGTGATCCGAGTTCTCAAATCCCGGTCTCGGCCGTTTGACACAGGCACCGCTGTAGAAATTTACATGTGTTTCGTTTACAAACACATCCTAGACCTCCGTCGCTCATTAGCACCGGTATTTGGAAGCATCAGTAGAGCGACGTTAAATAACAAACAAAACAAAAATAAATAAATTGATTTTAAATGATTTGAAATTACGGTTCATGTGTATATTATTTGAAATCGTATTGGAAATCATATTTGAGAGCACGTTTAATTCGTCTGAGGAATTAATATACGCTTTAAGATTCGCAATAATTTTAAATATATTGTTCGTGGTCGTTCGTGGATGCTTAAAAAATTTTAAAACTATAAAATATTTGAAGACCAATGAAAATACCATAAAATCAGTTGATGTATGAAAATATGAAATATGAAAAAAAAGTTTATTCAAATCCTTTAAACGCATTTCAAATCGATCAATACTTTTCAGATTGCCTACAATTGCCATTAGCAATTACATAACTAATTAAAATACTTTAATTTTTCTTTTTTTTTTTTTATTTTATATATATATATATATATATATATATATATATATATATATATATATATACATGTACATCGCTCGCCACCATTACCGATATGCCAGTAGGGAAGCAACCTCCCGTACAGCCGGGCACGGGAATCGCAAGCGACACGTGCCTGCGCGCGCGCTCATTCGTACGAAACGGGCCACGGCTTAAAGTTATAATTGTTTAATTTTCGGCGCTTATTATTATGGCGCCGCGGGTCCCGCAGCGACCCGCGCCACGCTCGAGCAATTAAGCCGCGGCGGCGGAATGGGGCCGAGGGCGGAGGGGAAACTCATTACACGCCGGGCGCATAATACATTGGCAATTTTCACCGTTGCCCGCTCTGCGACTCAGCGTGGGCTTTGAGGAATACGTCGCACTGGGTTCAATTATATACACGTACATGTATACGAAGGATAAAGCTCGGTAGTTGTTCGTATATATTATATATATATATATATATATATATATATATATATATATATATATATATAAATTACAAGTGCCGCGCAGTGTTTCTTTCATCTCTCGCGTAATGCATTAGTCTATATGTATATATTATTTATATATATATATATATATATATATATATATATATATATATATATATCTACGCGAACTATGAACGTCCGCGCAAACATGTAGCAAGAATATTCATCGGTTCTAAATTTAACCCTCGCAATACGGCTCCGTGTATAGTGCAATATCGTAATATAGTATAAATTAGACTTTTATAAGTCATAAAACGTGCGCGCCTTTTAATTACAGGGTAGGCGGCCATCCCACCCCCCTCCCACCCCCCGTCAACCCTCTTTCTTCAAGTCGCCCGAGAATCGAGGATATAAGCAAAACAAAGCCAAAAGAAACAAAAAAAAAAAAAAAAAAAAAAAAATCCCCCTCTCCTTAATTCATAAATAATCATGCGCTCCGCTCGTGCGCGCACTGCGCAATACGAATAGTACAAGAGCGTAAGTGTATAGATCTCCGCCGGGCGAATATTCTCGCTCTCGGGCCTGCCCGCTAATTCCGCCCAGGCGGCGCGTATACATACCCGCGGACTTTTAATTAACGTCACCTTGACGCGAGAGAGAGAGAGAGAGAGAGAGAGAGAGCGCGCGCGAGCCAATGTCGTAAATCCAAAGCGGCGGTCATAAAATCCCTTCGTCCTTAGACCCTCGTGCGCCCTACCCGCCACCCTACCCCCCCCGCCAGTCGCTGCTGCTCCCTTTATCCCGCGGATACCAGTCGCGACAATGGCACGTTGATGAGGGCATCGCGTCGATGAAAATACCGGAGGCGCGCAGCGCCGCCGCAACTTATCAAATCCGATGATCGCCCGTGTGTCGGGGTGGGGGAGAGAGAGAGAGAGAGAGAGAGAAGGAGGGCGAGGACGACGCAGGCCATAGCGCGCTTGTCCTTTATTCATATATATATATATATATATATATATATATATATATATGCAAGGCGTATACGCGCGACGCCGCCGCCAGATTTCTACAATGGGGAGAAAACGCGGTGCTGACGCGATCCGAAGGATTCTTATCAACGAGGTATTTTATCCCCGTATTCCTCCCCCTGTCGTTCCTCGTCAATTTTGTGTTAGATTATATATATATATATATATATGCTGGATGGTTGTCATTGTGTAAGTAGTAAGAAGAGAAATACCTTAGTCACGCTAGGTGTGACATTCCGTGTGGCGATGGATTGAGAAGACTGATAGAGGATGTTGCGACTTACAATATCGAGATCAACAAATCAAGTGCGACTCTAGACTTTTTTTTCGTCGATAAATTTTTGTCTTTTGCAAGATTCTATCTTGTGTATTCGATGAAAGATAGAACGAGCTTAAGTCAGAACGTCCGCGTTGATGCTGTGAACACGAGAAAGTATCAGAATGTTAAAGCAGCATCAACTTCTGTAGAATCATTTTGAGATAATTGAGAGAGAAAGAGTTATACGTCTTCTCTATGTCTCATCTGGAGGACGTCTGGCATTTGTGAAATTTTCTAGATTTGATGCAGAAAGGCAATGCGAACGGCACCGCCTGAATACAATTTTCGAACCGCGAGTTCGAAAATCACATTCGAAGCGCACAGTTGAGAATCCGATCGAGCCCAAGTCCACAATAATCCGAACTTTTAAAACTCGAAGCCGATAAACTCCGCGAGATCGCGAAGTCGAAAGGTATCTCGTACGAAGATTGTGCAATTTTTCCTCAAATATCCTTGGAGTTTCGTCGAAAGATACATAAAACGTTCTATACAGGCTCGACAAGATACCCGATGAATTGGATCTTATAAACATTCGAAAAACATATGGAAGATGCTCAGATTCTTTTAACCGAAGTCATTTTGGGAATCTCTTGTACTACGCACGTCGACTTTACATTATCCATCTCAGTGTTCGAAATCTGACTATTTCTGATTTCTAATAGAATCCATTGTTGGAACTATATTGCCTCTGTGTGTGTGTGTGTGTGTGTGTGTGTGTGTGTGTGTGTGTGTGTGTGTGTGTGTGTGTGTGTGTGACTGTTTGATAGAACAGATTCACAATCTTTGATACATCGTACTTTTACAAGCTCACGGAAAACAGAAAATCTACTATGCATACGTAAAATTTATAGACAATAAATAATGAACGTCCAAGTAGGGGCATAGTTACGAAACATTAAAACCGCTATATATACGTGCGCGCAATGGAAAAATCCCACGTTTTCCCCCCGTTCAGTCGTTCGCGCCGTAGATTACATATATATATATATATATATATATATATATATATATATATATATATAAATCATGATAAAAGCTATTCTTCAATAAGTAACGAGAGAAGGCCGCGGCAAAGACAGAGCCACATATTCAGTCCGAGAGAGCAGTGCGGCCTGCATGCAAATCTATATATATATATATATATATATATATATATATATATATATATATACACGTACGAACTGCCCCCGCGTGCACGCGGCCAAATTGAGGCTTTCATAATTGATTCTCAGCCTACGCCATACCTACTACCTGCTGCGCGCGCTCGTTCCAATATCTATAGTTGATGTGCCCGCTTGGATATATATCTTATATATATAGACACATAGTCATATACGCGGTAGCTTTCTGGTGTCTCATGTGTATATATACGAGTACAATATACATATATCTATAGAGCAACAGATATTTCAAAGAAAAAAGGATATAAATTCCCCGTGTATGTGCGCGCGCGCGTGTGTGTATATGCGATAATGGAAAAAAGGGAGAATATGCGAAATTGGAGCAAAGCTAGCGAGGCTACACACACACGCGCGCGCGCGCACACAGAAAGAGAGAGAGAGAGAGAGAGAGAGAGAGACACACAGACATACATATGGGATACGCGTATATTCGTGTAAAATTACACACTCGTATTTTGCTGCGTCGGGAGAGGATATGCTGTAGCAACGGAGAGGGGAGCTTTTAATCACGTGCGTTTTACGGTTGTCTTCGAAACTAAGTTCATGCATATATAGGTGCATGTATATTCGTATGTATATGGAGATATTATATATATATATATATATATATATATATATATATATATATATATATATACATATATATATAAAATAAAACTTGCAAATTCAACACATTATAATGTCGACCCAAGAAAGCCGAGAGCCACGCGGCCGTTGTGTCGCGCCGTCGCCGCACCGCGGAGTCTCGCTTGTATACGAGATCCTTTCCGAAAACTTGTACACCTGCTCCCTTCGTTTTCCACGAACGGGACGAACGGAATTCTTATTTTCTTCTTCTTTGATTTTTTGTCGTCCATTGGAGCGTAAGTTGTCGCCGAGACTCCCAGCTCATCTTAGACGGATTTATCTATCCGTACATCGGGAGGGGGGGGGGGGGTCGAGCCTCGTTATTTTGCCCAAACATCGGTCTTTTTTTTCCCCGATCAGCGGCCCCTATCCCGTCGAGCAGCGCGACCCTCCAACGTGTACGCGCATCGGTCGAAATTTATACTCGCCCCAGTTGGCCGGGTCTATATTTAAAACGACCAGTCCCCCCGATACCCCCCCCCCTCCCGTAATCGAATGTTCCTGCACGCGACAGTTCGCGTATATGTTTATACACATATTGTTTTTATTGGCTTATCGATTCGTCGGGCCGCAACCCTATACGTAGATCGGCGCACCATACGGCCGGGGTCTGTGCACGGACGTGTTCAATCAAGCTCGTATAATGCGGTGTACGTTTACCGTACCGGCGTACTGCGCGCCCTCGGCGCACTTTGCAGCGGCATCACCTGTATAAATAGACCAAGCCCGTTCACCAGGTATACGAGTATCGCCGACCGTTGGCAGGCGCGCGTGGGCCGCGTCGCACCTTCAACGCGAGTCCTCGTCGTCGGTGCGCCGCCGACGATGGGGATCGTTTTACAACTTGCGCGCGCGTATCGGGATCGATTTTCGAGCGCGACGCGCGTTGTCCGCCTCGTCGGACTTCTTGTTGTAGTCCATTTTTGTTTTTGTTTGGTTTTTGTTTGTTTGTTTTTTTTCACCCCCCCCCCCCACGTTCAACGATTCGGCTAATTTTGCGCCGAGTAGAGCGTTCATTGTCCCGATTCCGTTGAATTATCTATAGATAAATTTCACAATTATTACGGGAATATCGATCGAGCATCGATCGTTGCACCAAGTTTACAGTGGTACGCGAAAAAATAATTCAAAATCCGATTTGGTTTTCTGATAAACGCGAGTCTAATGCATTGAATTTTCTCGCTCTCCGTCTACATCCGAAGAAACGAGCTCGAGTTCGCGCATGGCCTCGGTTTCTTCGAGGGTCGGCCAATATAAGTCGGTGTAGAAGTTTCGAATTAAGAAACGAAGTATAACTCGATATTCCATTACAGTTGTAAAGGAAGCCAATGCGCGATATAGAACGGTCGCATTCGAATTACCATTTACGACGTACTTATAAACTTTATAGTTCCGTATTACAGGCCGTTTTCATTTTCTTCCTTCGCTCTTGTATATATTTACTTTTACTTTTTCAACTAATTGCTTCTTCCATTTTTTTATATACATATAGTGTATATTGATTTTTTATATGTATATATATATATATATATACATACATACAAGGCCCCCCATAAAATTCAGATCGTCAATAATACTTTGACGAATTCAGGGCCGAGACCATCCGCATATATGCATGCGCCTTCTTGTTTTCCGACTACCTCTCGTCTGATGGGCGAGCGATCGCGGACATTAATGTCCTCGATGACATGAAAAAAATTCCTCTTGAAACGTCTGTATGTGTGTATGTATATGTATATATATATATAATATATATACGAAGAAAAGGGGTGAAGAGGAATGGAATTGCATTTGTCACGCTCCGGGGCGCGTAATTCGCGCCAGAGCGCTTTAATTCGACAAACGATCTTCGACGATGCGCTGCTCCATAATATAAATCATCTTCTTGCCCTTATTCCCGCGATCCCTCGCGTTGATGCATCGTCTCTCTTTCTCTCTTTCCCCGGCCCTTTCAAATTCTGCCGATCTGCCTCTTGTATGCCATTAACGTTTTAAGGTCGATTTGCTCTTTATCGATATTTAAGACTTGTGTCTCTCGGTCTCTCTCTCTCTCTCTCTCTCTCTCTCTCTCTCTCTCTTTCTCTCTCTCCAGGGAAATTGATATATTCTCGATGCCAGAGGCGGATGAACAAAGATCAACTTGGCTAAATAGGTGGATTTGCGTGTCCTTGACTTGGCGATGGGAACGAATCCTTTGAAAGACCTATAAATCAATTGTCGAACAATTAGATTTCGAAAATGGAATCTCAGACTTGGACGAATAAACGCAGGCGCGTTCGTACGACGGGACTTTCGCCGAGAAAATCTGTCGCCATCGACCGTGCTTCTCGGACACTCCTTCTCGGTACTCCACTCCTTTCCTCGGTCGATTCGTCCGAGAGTAACGTACGTTTGTTCTGCTATCAATATAAATTCCACTCCATAAGCAGCGACGTGCGCGTCCTCGGGGATTTTTTCGTTGCGTGCCAAAATTAACCTTGAATTTTCTTACGGTCCGCGTTCCGAGATTTATGGATCGGCCACCGGTATTTCTATAATTCTTATAACGCTGCTGCTCGTCGATTGTACGTCGATTATCCAGGCTCGTTTGCGGAGGATAGTAGAGGAGCCTCCGATTCGTCGGAGGCGTGGGGGCGGTTGGGCAAGAAATATAACATAAAATCTGCGACCGTTCGGTTTTAACGAGCCGATAATTCGGTAAATTCTATATATATATATATATATATATATATATATATATATATATATATATATATATATCATAAAAATTCCATCGAGGAAAAAGCAACGTCGCGGTTTTCAAAGAGTAAAACTCCACGTCCAGATGAGTTTCCCTACGATACGCGCGTTCGCTGCGTCTGCATACAATTGTTTTACATCGATCGTCGCCCGCTCGCTTAATATTCAAGTCAGACTTTGTACGCGAGAATTCGCGATATTAATTAGCCGTTTTTATTTTTGTCGTTCTTGCTCCTTAACCTTTTTTTTCGCCGATCTGCCGCGATACTACGCGTACACGTATACACAGAAGAACGCTTGATCACGCATACAGAGCCGTGAATGACGAATTCGAAATTCGATGCCAGTGGAAGAGAGGAGGGGGGGGGAATAATTAAGGAGACGAAGGAAACCGGACACGAAAGCCGATTATTTTTTCGGCAAAATTTAATGCGTCGCAATTGAACGTAAGAGGAAACTGACAGGTGGTGGAGACGTAAATATATATACTTATATATTATATATATATATATATATATATATATATATATATATATATAACTTTAATTCACGCGAATTTGATCTTTCTATTATATAAATATCTAATTCTTATGAGCCAACGTGATCATCGTCAATGCAATTGGAAAATTAGTTAAAAGGCAGTCTTAATTAAATAGAAATTACATCCCAAATTACACGAATTAAGTTCAAAGTCGTCTAACGTTCGTAATGGCGTGCTTGAAGAACGTCGGAGATAAACGATGAATTTTGATTTTTAAAAAAGCAAATGCAACCCACTTATTTGCATAAATATATCCAGGGATATACTCCCCCAGGGAGGAAGGCGATCGTCCCATTTTCATCGAGCTCGCGACGCCAGATGGCGAGCAGCGAAGTGACGCCCAAGCGTCAGCGACATTCCTCTCGTACACCTCCCCTCGGCTCTTCTTCGACTTTCGTCCAATGTACAGTGTCCGAGCAAATCGTACAGCACTCATAGTCAATTTATCCTTTTTTTTATTTTCTATGGATTCTTATTTTTCCTTTTTTTTTTTTTTAATTGCATTTCACGATTTCACACGGCCGCTCGTCAGATGAGCCGTCTCACTGCTCCTAGCTTCAACTACTGGATCCATCTCGGTCCTTGACCTTCCGGATTCCGCTTCGCCCGCCAGAGTCCGCGGAGCAAACAACATCGCGCAAAAACTTGGAAGTTGGATCGATCGTCGGTCGACGGTCGATCCTCGAATTGTCGGGGCGAGCCGCTCGTAAACAAAAGCCAAATCCAAACGCGCCGAGCGGTGTCCGCCACTTTTCTTACGCCCGCCGATTTAAGGCGTCGGCAGCTCCCTGCGAACGTCGTACAGCCCGATGGTTTACGCGCGACATAAAAAGGACCGGGCGTGTGCGCTCACGAATTCCGTCGGGGCGTAAAGACGCGCGTATATGTGTATATGTAATACTGGTCGAGGGGACGTGCAAAGCGCATCGTCGCGTCGGGATGGAAAACAACCGACCGCGCGCGAGAACCGCGGGTGGGGGCAGCAAATATTTTACCCGCGAACTTACAAAGTACAAGCGTGTATGCGATTTTATGTATGGGTATGTGCGTGCGTGTTTCTCATGCGGGTATGTTTGTCTTTTGGTCAACCGCCTTCCTCTTCATCATAATACAATGTCGTAGCCGAGATTGTCGGTGAAAAAAAAAACACCGCCACACATTCGCGCTGTGACGCGCACGTTTTGTTGAGACCGCGGAGTTGAAGAAAAAAGGGAAAAGTAATGAGTTTAGCGAATGTTAAGATACTAAGTACAGGATCGGCGATGCAATATATTGATTGTACGACATGAAGTAGAGTTTACATAAATATACGTATATCTTAACTTCTATATGTCTGCGTGTCCTGAACTATCTTGCCTGGTAAATAAACAAACTATTATTTTGACTTTTAGAAAATCAGATCACCATGGATTGATAATAAAATTTTTGAATGATTTTGTTCTTATCTCCATTGCGACTATATATATAACCAAGAAAGTTGTTGATATCGCATATAAATTGGAAAAAGTATCATAATGTAGCTTGTATATACTCGCCTGGTACATGGCCCTTCGAAAACTTGTTTCCATATATATATATATATATATATATACATATATATATGTATTATATAAAAAACAAAGGCAGAAAAATATGTCCTCTCTGTCGCGTAAACGCGTGGGCTGAGAGAGATAGACAGAGACAGAGAGTGGAGGGTAGACCCCGCGCATTCTGGAATGAACTCATTAAAAAGTCGCGGTATACATTAACGGAAGCACGGAATAGCTTATACGTGTACAGAAGTGTCCGAGCACGCATATATACATACGTACATACATATTTATTTATATATATATATATATATATATATATATATATATATATACACGTGCATATATATATATATATATATATATATATATATATGCACGCGTGCAGATGCACACATATTATATGTACAAGAAGAGCACGAAACTGAACAACGCTTCCGCGAGTTTCAAGAGAAGCCGGTGCTGCTCCTCGCTCGTGCCTCGGTCATCGATGACTTCATTACGCTGTACCGGGGCATATATATATATATATATATAGATATATAGAGAGAGAGAGAGAGAGAGAGAGAGAGAGAGAGAGAGAGAGGTAGGCCCGTGGGTGTGCTTGGCCGTACCCTTTCTCTTCGTACTGCTTATACGCTGTCGATTATATGGAAATGGAGAGAACGATGACCGGTCGGGCAATCCTCCTTGGCACTTCCGCTTCGAATGAAATTCGGTATTTATATCAAATGAGTCCGTTGATCTGGGCCGCGTGCCCATATATTGCGGGAATTGGAGATGTTCGTTCGTAATTCGCATATATCGGCCGCGAGAACGGATAATAGCGGCAAGTTAAATTTCATACAATATACACTCCTCCATTTGTTCTGTACGAGTTGATCTGACAGGCTATCGGAAAAACGCGTTAGAGCTTTTTTGCAACAATTTTCGCTCGTTCTCGAGTATTTAATCTAGTTTCATCGACTAGTGGCATCTATTCTATAATGACTAATTATATCAATGCAAAACCACGTAGTGCCATATAGTATCGTTCATTTTTGCATCAAGCTTGTATAATCTCGTGCGCCACATAATCATCGATGAATAATCATTGCCCAACTTCATAAGCCTTATCTAGGATATTTGATTAACTATCAATTTTCTCCTACTAACTCGCTAATATACCACGAACCGATATACACAATGATAAAATACATAATGCTACGACCGGAATAATTCGCCAATATCGCGGAAACGTTACGTTATCAAGCAAACGTAATCGACCTAACTGCCAATCCTCGTAATAAAGAGCCCAGTTCGCAAGAAGCTCGATTAAAAATTGTCATTTTCATAGAGTGGCGGGATCGCTCGTCGACCCGCGAAGATCGGCTGGAATTTTTGAACGGGACGATTTTTGCAGCCGCGCCTAACGGTGCGTCGATTTGCATCGATCGTCGACGTCGAGCCAATGGAAACTTACGACACCAAAAAAAAAAAAAAAAAAAACAGAAAAAAAAGAAAAGAAACGAAAAGAAACTGACAACGCCGTAGGGCAAAATACGTCGAGAGCACGGCGGTCGATCCGCGCCAGAAGTAACGGACGACAGCCGGTCGTGGGCCTTATTTTAATTTTTCCACAAAGGTACACGTACGCAACGTTGCGAGCGTTACACGGTCAAGATCCACCTTCCCCTCTCAGCGTTACGCCCATCGTCGTAAATTTTCTACGATCGCATCGCGTCACCCCCCCCCCCCGAAAATTCATAATTTATCAACGATCCCTTAGTACAGCGAGCGCGTAATCGTTTCTCGATAAAAGGATTATTCTTAAAATCGGGGGATAAAATCTCGATCGTCATACATGCTCCCCAGAGCATGATCGATGATACTACTGTTTTAGTCTTCCAATTACGAAGTATCGAGCTTGGGCGTCACGTTAGGATTGCCTTAAAGATAAAAATTAGTTATTTTATTCATTTACAATGGACGTTCTCGTTCTTCAAAAATTTTCATAATTCGTCGACAGAATTGAATGCTATTTAACGCTAATGATTATATATGAAAATTTCATATATATATATATATATATATATATATATATATATATATATATAATATATGTATTTCAATAGTTATTCCTACATCTCGAATAAAGATACATCATTATATACCGCACGCTAAATCATTATCGATATTTATACGCACGACATAAATATGACGTAACTTAAATTTACTCATTCCACTGCCGTTGCTGTATATATCAGAAGATATTCTACATATATATATATATATATATGTATATATATATATAATAAATATAATTTACAAATTCGATGCCATGTGAATGTCATATAATCCGGATAAGAACGGGCTGCACACGCGGCGGCGTAAACTAGAACTATTAATTCGCAATAAATCCCCGTCGAATATCGGTTCTGCACGTTAAAGTATATATATATATATATATATATATATATATATATATATATGCAGAGTTGATGCGCGACATGAAATTAATAATGTTGAAAGTAACCGAGCCTGCACGCGCAAGCTGTTCTAATCGATATAAATATATATATATATATATATATATATATATATATCCTACGCAATAACGAAGTTTTATTATAAAGACTTATCGTTTAGCACAGTTATAATTATAATACAAGCATATGTAAGTATACATGAATGAAAATACAGCTCTTTGTAGAGTGCTCCGATGCTCAAATCCCTATATATGGATAATATCATGTAATATAGATGCGTTTAATAAAATCTACGACTTATCAGTCCACACTCTCTTTGTCTAAAATGAACGCGTTTTAATTTTTTTTCTCTCTCAGCTCAGTATTGCAGCGAGTTGTATTTCCTTTAAATTTATGTTAGAAGTACAGGCAAAAGATTCATACTAAACTTGGAGAAACGTGGCGTTTGTGGTAGAAGTTTGACGCGTAAATCGACTTGTAGAAAGATTGACATAAAATAATTTGAAATTATCCGAGGCATTCAGATTATCTTGAGTTTCTAAATTTAACGAAAGTGTACCACGATAGGTTTCAGTTATGGAATATTCGTTGTGTATTTTTTACATTTCAATCTCATTTATTCAAATATACGAAGACAAAGTTCTTTTACAGAAAATTAATGCACATCTGTAAACGTAGAAGCATATTATAAGTAACGAGTGATAGAACATCGATAAAATTGTTACATCTCAATAAACCAGAATTACAAAAGTTCCAAAAATGATGCAAAGGTAATCGAAATCGTGTACTAAACAAATTAATAATATAGAGTATATCAGATGTGAATGCGAAAATTTCGTATTATATTATAAATCGGATGAATATAATATCATACAAAAAAAATGAATCAAACAAAGACAAGAATATAAAATTACTAAAAATGGTCAAGTGCGACATAAAGGATCAACAATAAATTAAACAAATAAAGAGATCTGAAAACCAATTCCACCTCCAATCGAAAACCTGTTTTGAGACCGGCCGTCCAACAGTATACCACTACATTGATAAGACCCTATCATCGATGCCGGGGAGAATTCCTCATTGTTCCGAGACGATGAGCTCATACATTGTGCATGCGTACGACGAAGAGCGTGTCGATTCACCCGAGGACATTGCATCTTCGCTCGTATAGCTGGGATAGCCTACCTAAACTGAAATAAAATTTGGCAGTCTCGTCGGATGATAAAAGATTGTACGGTAACTTACAAATGTAAGACGCAGGCCACGATGATGAGGAATTGAAGAAATTTCATTCCGTCAATATTTGTGGAACAATCGTAGCGTAATTGCGATCCTTCTATTTCGGCATCTTATCACTCTGCAATTAAGTAATTATTGTACGATCAGACTGAACAGACTGCGGAAGGTTGAATTAGTCGCTTTCGACGTCATCCTCAACAGGTGAACATACACGAATGGATCCGTAACAGAGACTAATATCGGAAAAATAAACCAAACGATGCTCTAGATACAGATTAATCAAAAGAACTTCGACCAGAGAATATTTTCACGTCGCAGATTGACTGGCGGTAGGACCATTGAACTCGTTGGACCGATAGTCACGGCTTCCCGTAAAATCACATCAATGACATCTAGGCCGTAGCGGTAAAATCTCATCATCGAAGTATGATAGTCCTGTCACTCGCTGCGGTTTCCCTGCCCTCGTCATTATCAGAGACCGCACGAACGCGATATTCGACCTTCCTCCGGAATCAATTCTCTTCCTCTTCTCTCTCTCTCTCTCTCTCTCTCTCTCTCTCTCTCTCTCTCTACCTGAACGTTCGTTCGTTTGGTGTACCCTATATCCAGTAGCACTAGTCTATTACTGGCAGAGATCTGATGATAAGAGCCCTCCCAAAACAATGGACTGCCCCATGGCCTGCTTCACTGGTTGTATATAGACACACACCCACACACACGCATAGGCACACACACAAACCTACATGCATACCAAGGCAGTCGGATATCACTGTTATTAGGCACGTTTCAATGTGGCTCGATCGCAGAACTCCATATGTAGGCGGAGATTCGCCAGTCGTGGAAGCAGGTGGAGCTTTCCGCGACGGCTTAATTAAATCCGCGAAGGAGGGAAGCAATGGCGGCTGCGCGAGGGTGCGGAGGAGAGAGAAGCGACAGCTCTCTACTCTCGCTCGCTCTCCCTCTTTCTCTCCCTCTCTTTCACTCCGTCTGCCGGGCAGGGGGGTAAACCGCCGAGTCGTGCCGACGGCTTTATTATTGATCGCGGCACGGGACCGTGTGAGGTGGGACATACAATGCAGAAATAGAGGGAGGGAGTGAGACAGAGTGAGAGAGA
This sequence comes from Sycobia sp. Sy_11, assembly GCA_018907035.1. Taxonomy (NCBI): domain Eukaryota; kingdom Metazoa; phylum Arthropoda; class Insecta; order Hymenoptera; family Epichrysomallidae; genus Sycobia; species Sycobia sp. Sy_11. Next base: position 1,662,660 of record JACCIC010000104.1, read on the forward strand.
GAGAGAGAGAGAGAGAGAGAGAGAGAGAGAGAGAGAGAGGAGAGAGAGAGGCAGAGCGAAGGTGGCAGAGGAAAGAATATGACTGCGCGTCGGCTTGTTTCTGCGTTATTGGAAAGTATTCTCATGCATATGCAGTTAGGCGAGCATCCAGCCAGCCGCGGAAGCTGCTCTGTGCCTCCTTTTTTCCTTTATCCTTCTCCATTCGAGCGTAGAAAACGGGTTTTCAATGAGCAATATCGATACGCATAATACGAGTCATATATAGATAGATATATGTGTATAGCGAACACATCTTTGCCTTGTAGAGACGTGAAAGTTTACTTTTTTTTGTTGTTGATAATTTCTTTTTCCGCAACGTAAACTAAATCGTGCTCGTGTTGAACTCTTTTTGTCTTTAACCCTGCCTCGCAAGTCTAACGTACCTAGAGACAAAATTGTTTTATTAGGCTCGACTATCGCGACGTACTTGGCGAGATCTGATACTGTACTGTTATTGAATTAATAATTTTCTTAGACCTGCCGGTACTTCAGTTGTTCTACTTTGAAAGGGATTTCGACTCCTTCTCGATTATTAAACAAATTAAATAAAACCATAGGAGTTCAACTACACGTGTCATAGGAAAATATTTTTATAACATTTAAAAAACCCAATTCACTTTCATTCCATTTTATTCTCCATCCACATTCCCATATTTTGAATTTGTATAGTTTCTTATATGCAATGAATCGGGTGTGATGAGAATCTGACAATCTGCCAAGAGAATCCTCGTGTCGCTTGACGCTCGTCCAGAGCGGGTAAATCGTCAGCGTCACCAATCTTTTCTTCTTCTTTTGGTTTTCAAATCGTCACGATTAAACAATCCATGACAATCTTCCTAGGCGCGAGCCATACGCTGCCAGGGACGCGCAAGTAGGATAAATTCAGCGTGCAAGCCCGGTCTGCCTCGAGGTCCGACGACTATAATCCACCGCTATATCCATATACATATATCTATAGTTAACGCCCGGCTCAGCGAAAGCCCGATCAAATTCCCAAATATCCAATGGACAGGCCGAAGAGGAGGCTTGCGACCCCGGGGATTTTCTGGATTACATTCATATAATACGTAATGCGAGCGATTCGCTGCTGAGTTACTTTAAACGCGAACTTGTCGCGTGTATTATTAAGTATTGACGGACGAAATTATTTCTCGTTCGTATAAGAGGCACTTAGGGCGGCCAAGCTCGCGAATTCCTATACGGCGCTGCCGCGAACTAATTTCTCGGGCCTACCTAATGTTCGGGAGTTACTTTTGCTTTTTCATTTTATTAAGTTTCGACGTAATTCGGGCCTCGAAGTTAGTTTCAAAAGTGAATTAGTCGGTGAGTCGCAAGAACTGCGCATCTTTACGCGCTAGACTATATATATCTACTCGTTTTGTGTCAAAAATTTTTATGCAGAAATTGCAATTTGTATAGTAATTAATAGTTTAATCCAAGAATTTTATTTAATATTTCGTCATTCTTCCCATTTCATGGCGTGCATCTTCTTTTCCATTACTTCTTAATCAGACTACTGATGAACACGATAAACTGTATTTTTTTTTACAAATCCTCCTTGCGTCTCTTCATTAAGGCGTAGCTTTGCCTCTGCAAATCGTTCTTAAAATAATCCTACTTTCTTGAAATCTTTCTCGAGGAGCAGCTCTGTTCAATGAATTCTTTTTTTTTTTATGACAAATGTATTGCAGAGAACATTGATGGATATTTAGTTATTCATCATTATCATACTGTCCACCTTAACCGTTCTTCAGAAAAAAATTTGTTTCAGAATGAAAAGCTAAGCTTTAATACTTCTTCAGATGAAAATTACACCTTTTTCTTGGAATGGTAGAAATATTTGTGTGTGTGCGCGTGCGCTTATGTATGTATTTAAATCTACAGCTTAATCATTAGATATCGATATTGAATTTATAATGACTCGAGTTAATTCAATTTTACGATCCATATTTCATAATCGTCTATATATATACAAGATTAAGAGTGAAAAAAATTAAATTATGGGGCTCGTCATCTCGATTCGCAAGGGGGGGGGGATGTTCGCAGGTTCCCTACGATCCCCCGAGCGTGCGTGAATGCATCTATGTATACTCTGACTGTTCTATATATATATATATCGGAACTGCCCGGCGCTGCCTAATTGAATGCGCGCGCGCGCTGCCTCACGTGCGGGAATGCGGCTCGCCGCCTTAGCGCGATGAGTCACCACGCGCTGTGGGAAGTTGCGCTAAAGACTTTCTTTCCTTTTTTCTTGCTTCCACGGTCTCTTTCGTTATTGTCATTGTTGTTGTCGTTGTCATTGTCGTTCTCGTTATTGCTTTTCTTATTGCTATTGTCGTTGTCTCGTTGGTATCAAAGACGATCGCTCGCTGTCGGGTCGACGTGGCCCGATCGGGTCGATCATCGCGTCGTGGACGAGGGGAGGGCTCGTCTCTCGTTTACTACGACCTCGCGATCCAATTCGGCGTATTCTGTGATCTTTATCATTGTCCGATGAAATTCGCGCGACCCTGTTGTTTTTTTCTTTTTATCACCGGGACGCACGGTGAAAGGGTTTTTTTGTTCGTTTCAATTAAACGACAATTCATCCCTCAATTAGCGCGACTTCAGAGAGAAATTGGAAATATTCGAATAAATGTTAATTTGAACAAAATTCTAAGCAAATTATTTGCTGGTTTCGAGAAAAAATTACTTGACCCAGACAGATATTGTATTAATCTAATTAAGCTATTTACTTAGCAGGCATCGAATAAATATTTATTTCTTATTCATAAAAAAATAATTGATCAAAATATAATGATAATTAAATAATTGTTTATAATTTTTTTTATAATTTTACTTACATCCCGATATAATAATGTTCTACAATTTCATTTTTCAATCATATTTATTATAAAAAAAAAATATGATTGAAAAATGAAATTGTAGAACTTTTTTTTTCTGCTGGAAATGTGAAAGTTTTTTGCATCTACCAATGAATTTTAGAGAGAGAGAGAGAGAGCCAAAATATTTGTATAAAACTAACAATTTTTGTTCGCGTACTGTAATAAAATCTAAGAATTATCTTTACACTGTATGGAACGTACTTCGGCCAAACTAAGTTTTATTTATGCTTCTCTTATATGTGCCGTTGCAAGGATACAACGCGCGGCAATTGGAGAGCTTGTTTTGTTTTTTCTTTTTTTTCTTTTTTTTTTGATTTTTTTCTTCATCGCGCTTCGAAAAGCGAGGAGAGAGAGACGAGAGCGACGACAAAGGCCGTCTAACGAACGTACAGTAACGAGCCGGCTTTAGAACGAGCTATTCGGCGAGGATGAAAAAAAAAAAAAAAAAAAACAAAAAACAAAGGGAAGAGGGAGGCGAGTAGATGGTCCGAGAGGGGCGAGAGGGTTGGGGGCGGAGTGCCGGAGCTAGTGGCGCACGGGAGAGGGTAGGAGGGGGTAGGCAGGAAATCCGAGCGACCCGAGCCTTCGAAACGGCGCGCTGCCGCGTGCTTCGAATTCGCGGGTGGACGAGGGCGTGGGGAGAGAGTGTGCCGGCGTCGTAACGAATTGGCCGGCTGCGAGTGCCAACGGGGATTGTTCGCAGAGGCCTCCCATCCACCCCCCTCCCTCTCTCTCTCTCTCTCTCACTCTCTCTCACTCTATCTCTCTCGTCGGAAGAACGTCGGACGGAATCACGGGGGGGAGGGGGGGGGGGGTTGCCCGTAAAATCTAGTCGCAACCGCGCACGAAAACGGACGAGATCCGGGGACGGGTAATATCGTCGGCGATGGCTAGGTCGAATGAATGCCAATGTTCGTAGGATGCGACATTTCGCGCCCCGAACAAACCTTATCGAAATTTCAATCGTGCTTTCGTTCACTTTCTAATGGGCTATCTCGATAATTTTGCCTTTCGCACTGCGATTCTCATTTTTCTGCCGAACTTCCCAGTCGAATTGCACGGAGTCGCGTCGCAATCGCTTTAGTAATACATAATGTGGAATTGCAATACTATCCTTGCACCGAAATCCATCGGGCGCAGTAGAAACGGTCGGTTGTGGTCGGGCAGTGGCATGGAGGAGCTCTCTGAAAATGACTGGACAAAATAAACGTATTACATTAGCAATGAAAAGTATTCGGTTTTATTTTTCAATTTTTTTTTTCATATATGCAGTTTTAATCTCTTAAGAGAGATTATTCTGCCGAAATATTTTACATTTAACTCACTGTCTAAAATTTGCCAAAACCAATTATCGGCACTTTAAAATAGTTGTGAATTCGTGTATATATAAATATATATATATATATATATATATATATATATATATATATATATATTAGAATCATAGAATCTCTTTAAAGCGATCAGTGTGCTTACACCGTGAAAATTCAAAAGTATCTCCTCCCTCCAGCGCCCTCCGCAAGCTCGTTCGATGTCTCCTTTCCTCCCCCTCTGGAAAACCGAATCAGCGTAAAAATACGAAGGGCGCCAGAGGCGACTCTCGCCCCGTAGTTCCGGTCGTGATTTATGCAGCTGTTCGCGAAAGGGCGCGGCCTTGGTGGTCGGCTTTTTTGCGCGAGCCCTCCACGCCCCATCCTACGTACGTAGAAATGCCGATGGTGCGTCGTCGTAACTAATTATTTCATGGCGCCGACATGGCGCCGGGATAGAGCTTCGACGGGTATTTTTCGATATTTTCCTTTTTTTACAATTTATATTAATATATCGACGCGAAAAGAAAAAGGAAATTTCGATTGTCTAGTTGCAGGATTAAATGTTATTCTTGTCTTGTGGCAAGGAAGCCCGTTGCTTTAAATTAAGAAAATATTCGCCAGATTTTAGTTGAATTCATTTAAAATAATCAATTTCATCTCGCATTGAGCAACCGTTTTCCTAATTTCAAGAAATGTTGGAATTGTTAGAAAATGGGAAAACATTTTCTCAATGTGTGTGTGTATGTATGTGTGTGTGCATGTATGTATGCATACATATCCAATTCACTATAATATACTTTACTGATTGCTACACAGTCTTTCAATCTGCTCGATAAATAAAATCCTGTCCATAAATGTAAAAATATACATATAGATATCCAAAAGAAAATTGAGCAAAATCTAAAGCGAGCATCGCTGTTTCCATCTCATCCGTGCGCATCGGGTTCTCGCCGCAGGCTTTCCTACTCTTCTCGTGCTGATTTCTATATGCAGTATACTCACATACACTTATGCATTCGTTCGCGTTGATTCACTTTACCATCGTCGCCAACTTAGAAGATATGCAAAATGCAATCTTCGTATAAAGAAAATAATTTAAAAAATGTTCATTAACTGTTGCAGAAAGTTTTTTATTGCCATTCGGATTAATAATTCAAAACCGAAGTCTCTTAATAATCACATTTATTATTCATAAAATATAGACTCTTATACTTTTACTCAATTTCTTCTTCAAACAAATCCTGACGTGTAAATGCGTATATATATATAACGTCAGTAACATATACATAGTCATAACATATACAACGTCAGTAACATATAAATAGTATATATACATAGTATACACACACACACACACACACACACACACACACACACACACACTCGTCTCTCTTTTTTACCAACATTTTCTATTTCTATATAATGTCGTAATAATTGAATATAACTCGCAGTATGTCGAGGGCGTGAAAGCTCTCGCGACATACAGAGATCGGTCGAGGAGTGCTACTATATAATATATATATATATAGATATATGTGACTCTGGACGTGTTATCTTCTCCCGCCCCCCCACCTGTCCATGTCGCGTTTATTTACTCCATCATCTTCTTCTTCTTTGTTTTTGCGAAAAAGAAGGGAATAAAGCGAAACGAGAGAAACCCGCGCACTTAACCTCGTTATTTCGGCTGTTATACAACGTGATGGGAACATTTCACCAACCAGTATGGAGAGAGAGAGAGAGAGAGAGAGAGAGAGACTCTGAGTGAGAGATTTAGCGCTCGCACTCCTTTTACGTACTACGAAAGAGGGAGTCGCAAATTTTTAATAACGTTCGTACAGCTGAATAAAAAATACATACTCCATCCCTTTGAGCTCGGGTTTTCTTTTATTTGTTTATCAGCTTGAGAAATCTGAAAAAGTATGTAAGATCGATCAGTCTCTATATATAGTAATTCGGTTAATAATTTGAGCTCAAGGCTTCACGATACACATAGTTATTGAACTAATTAATCAACATGATCGAAAATGTATTCTACAGTCGGATCGTTTTGTAACTAATGATAGACATTACAAACCATTTTCTTTGGCAGTATTAGAAGGCCTATTATCTCTCTCTCTCTCTTTTATCGGAAATTGTCAAAGAATTTATGTACATTTTTAAAATACTTTTACAAAAACGGTGCCACTGAACTTATAAAATTTATTAGAAACTAGAATCATTTTTTTTTAAATTCCGATACATTTTGTGATCAAATCACCGAGTAATATTATGTTTCAAATGCTAAAATTTTTCTCCGTGTAGAACTAAAAAATTCCAACTTGCACACGGACACCCATACCTATGCACATACACGTGCTCTCGCGCGCGCACACTCGAAGATTACAGATCTTTATACAAGGCCGTTCTCTTATAAATACACACACACACACATATATTATTCATCATCAACCGCGGGCAACGTTGAGCGTTACACTCCCCGTGAATTTTAACGAAGACAAACGAGGCGTACACTAGGCCCTAAAGTAGTAAATTAATCGACCACCGGCCAATTACCGGATTATTTTTAGATTCATAAACGGACGCTTTTATGACGTACGTATGAAGTGCGCCCCTCCTCCCCCTACAACTCCTTCGCCTCGTATAGAGTCAAGGCCGCTCGTCTGCGAGTTTTGTCGAATGAAAGTAAGTAAATAAATAAATAAATAAAAAATAATATAAAATCTATCAGTAGTGGATTGATCGCATGTATTATCGTTCAATTTTATGGACGGAAACTGTTGCAAAAACCAAACGTCACTAATCCTTAATGTAGTATCGTTATGTACATATAGTCGTAACGACGATGTATGTGCGCTTATGCGCCGTATTCAATTCCTCTGATGCAACATCTAATTCAGAAATTGTTTAATTTTCTCGTCTAATAATTAGAAGACTTTAAAAAATGGCCTTTGTTTTAATTATTGCATAAAAACCGATTAAATAAACAAAAAGTATACGAGAGTTGTAAATGATGGACGTGATTTTTTTTAATCCTCCAGACGATGGAGCCTCTGCCGTGTTGAACGCTGACCAAAAAGATTATAATAACGGCAAATTATTCGGGCTCTTCTTCATCATATATATGAATATATATATAGATTCCGGCGATTATTAATTAACCTTGCATAAATTGCATAAATTGCGTCAGGCATTAGCGAAACGCTCCCGCCTCGTTAGAACTCCATTCTCTCCGCGCATCCCTTGTAATCCGGATTTATTCGCCCCCCGCCCCCTCTCCCTCTCTCGCTCTCTCTCCTTCTGTCTTGCTATATTTGCTTTTTTCCTTGCACATCGCGCCGCGAAGTTCGGAATCGCGGTCCTCGCGGCTTCGGCTCTTTCAACATTTTTCTTTTCTCTCTCTCTCTCTCTCTCTCTCTCTCTCTCTCTCTCTCTCTCTTTCTTTTAAATAAGGAAATTTCGAAAGGGAAGATTCGGCGTATACACGTATATAACAAGAAATAAAAGAGGAAGAAAAGATACGCGGGCGCTCTATATCTCGTTCTCACTCCCTCATTCCTCTCGCCCTCTCTCTCTCTCTCTCTCTCTCTCTCTCTCTCTCTCTCTCTCTCTCACTCTCTCTCTGCGTGCGTGCGTGCGTGCGTGTGTGTATGTATGTGTTACGGGAAGCGTAAGCAGATTATTGTGGTGGCGAAGAGAGAGAAAGAGAGAGAGGGAGAAAGGGGGTATGCGTGATGAATGGAGATCCGAATATTTATGAGATAGGGGGACCCGATGCAAAGTTCTCGCTCGCTTGCGCGGTTTTTGGGGCCTTTCAGCGCTGATAACTCGACGCGCGCAGCTTTGAAAAGAAACATTGTGTAAATCTCATATATATATATATATATATATATATATATATATATATATATATATATCAAACATACTCTTTTTATGCTTCAAAGATTAAACTCGAGATCTCGCATATATAAGCGCGGTCTGTCCGGTAGACGAACATTCTCTGTATCTATCGAAGCGCAAAAACTTAATATATGGCGGAGCGATATTCCACCCTGACCGGAACAAAAAGGCTTACTGAAAATCCTATTGATACAAATGTGTAATGATTTTTTGGATTAAAACATTCCTTTTTCTGATTTATCTTTTCTAATTTCATATCTAATTTCTAATTCTAATTTCTAATTCCACGTCGAATTAAAGGTAAAAAAAAAAGTGAATGAATGCCTAACAGAATTAAAATGCCGAACGAGTAGACTGGTAGATTTTGCTGTGAAATTATTGATAATTAATTATTGTAAAAAAGCAATTATTTAGCTTTCGTTTTTGTTTATTCATAGACACGCTTGGTTCCGAAGAATTTGTTTTGAAAATTTTTAAATTTGCAAAATGCCCAACGTGATCGAGAAGTGCTTCATAAACAGGAAAATTTTAAGCGAAAACAAATGTATAATTACACAATGTTACAATTGACATGGAACACACACACGCGCGCGCGCAAACACACACAAATATATATATATATATATATATATATATATATATATATATAATAACAAATCGCTTTGTAATTTTGATAAACGGACAGAGTGCGATAATTTTTTTTATGCTATGCGACATAATAAATATTGGTATAAAATTGGTATAGCCAGTGAATATAATGTTTTTTTTTTATGTTATTTAACATCGCTCTATTTATGCTTCCAAATATCGGTGCTTTTGAATAAAAGCACATTTAAATTATTACAGCGAAATGAGTGAATATAATGTGTATTTATATATACCATATATACGCAAAAATCGGCTTTTGCATCGCATCACAAATGAAGATATATTATATTTTATCCGCTCATATACCATTGGATTTCGGCTATATAAAATATATACAAATACGTAGTATATATCATGAACTGAAAAAATTTTTTCAAAAAAAAAACATCTTTTAAAGTATAACGCACACACATACACGAATGCGCGCTCATACACAGAGATCGGTCAGCCATTGCGAGCGGATCTGTCATTCGTCGCCTTCGGGCCCCGAGTTAAACCTATGTATACAGTCATCAACCCTCGGCAGACGGACGACCGTATGAATTTGCTGTACATAGAAATGAAGGGTGGAAGCTCTGTGCTGCTCATAAATAAACACACACACACACACAGATATATAGAGAAAGGGGGAGAGATAAAGAGCTATGAACTTTTCTCTTGCGGTACGAGAATTCTTTAATGTAAAAATTCCTATACTTAATGCTTCGTTTGTAAATTTCTGTACAATATCGGATGATTCGCGTTTGAATTAGTGAAACATAATTGTTAGATCATTTTTTCAGCATTGCAAACCGATCAGTTCGCTCGGTTTTATTGCTGTCCGCGTCTTTGCTGCACTGCGTGCCGAATGAGTTATGAGTTTAGCGTTTACACGGTTGAGATTTTTCTGACGGGTTTTCGGTATAACGTAAGGGCGTACGGAGTTTTCAATTTCGTATCGTCCAGTCGGTCTTGGATTCAATTCCATCGATTGAACGGATTTTCTCTCCTTCGACCGTTCGAAAAGTTCATTTTAAAAGATTCCATTCACGTATCTATTTATTTATTTCTAATATACCACCATACTATATTCATTAAAATTCAATAATAATCAAAAAGACAAGTCACTTACCAATAATCTATTGCTATTTATCTGTATCTTTAACAGATAGGTATAAGACAATCGTGTCGAATCTATTCTCTGAATAAACGACGCGACCTCGCACAAGTGACATTGCCAAAGCCATGTGGATGCGATTCATTTAAATCGAATTTTGTCGCTGTAAAAGATGTAGAAAATTCTTCCAAAGAATGATCAAAAGCAGTTTTCGGACTTTCTATTCACGATACAATTATTATCGCTAAACTGTTTCTACAGCCATTGTAATTAAAATTTCGAATAATAGAATCTACCGTATCACTGTCAATATTTATAATACTCATTTTTCTAACGCAAGAAGGAGCCTATTGAAAAAATTAGTTTTCAATATATTGATGAATGTATCGTGATTTTGGTATTTTATATTACACCAGATGCACGCGAATTGACATTAAACTTAATTTAGCCGGATATTTTGGGAGTGACAGATAGCTATTTTATTATATTTTAATATTTATATAGAAAAAAATGCGTTTTGATTTTTTTCATTTATCCGAATAGTTCAAAGATTAAAAAACAAGTTTAGAATTACAGTTCAGAATTGGGATTTTTCTACGAAAATTCTACACTCTGTGGTCCATTGTTCTCTCGTCTCCCCACCTCTCGCTCTCTCTCTCTCTCTCACTCTCTCTGCTCCGCCTCACCCTGATAGCCGCCCGGGAATTTTAGTCGCAGTGCGGTATGACATCCGCAAAAAGAGGCCCATCAACTGTATATACACGTCCGTCGCCAAACCGCCAATCACAGTGATGTATATATATATATATAAAATACAGCTCTTCGTGTAACAAAGACCCAACGACGTACGAAGAAAAAGAGAGAGAATCGAACACGTGGCAAATTAAAGGGTTGCTTCGCGCGTGTGCCCTTTGGCTGTTTCTCTCTCTCTCTCTCTCTCTCTCTCTCTCTCTCTCTCTCTCTCTCCTCCTCTCTCTCTCCCTCTCTGTCTCTCCAGCGAACACGTTATACACAAAATAAATAGGGTCCGACGAAAACCCCCCGCCAACGTAACAAAAGTGAAATTGCAAGTCTCGGTATGACGGCCCCGAAAGAGGCGCGCGCTCAAAGTGAAATATTTATATACGGCACATCAGCAGAATGCTATTTCGGTGGTTAATACAACAAAGCACGATGTTATTTATTCATTAACATTTATCGTTTTGATTTTTAGCTTAATAGCAGATTTTAAACCTCGTATTGCTCAAAATTATGAATTTTGTAACATTGCCTTGAATCGATTCAGTCGATTAAGAATATCGATCGGTCGGGCCATGGAAACGCCGAGACGTCGACGCCGCGAGTCCGTCTTCCCTACGCGTCCGCGAGGCCCGGCGTTCAATTTGCAAACTCGATTATTCGCTCTCGAATAATCCCTGCGAAAGATCCGCAACAAAGGCCCCTTGGCGATTCGTTCGCGTAACGACAGGCGCGTTGGGTGTGACGGACGCTGAGGCGGGAAATCCATCGTAGGCGCGCGCGCGTCCTTCGATTTTCCCGATCCGTCCCCGCTCCGTAATCGAGCGGTTCGCCCCTGATCTGCGCTCGTTTACCCCTGCGAGATAGAGAGAGAGAGAGAGAGAGAGAGAGCCCGCGTTAAACGGCACGCGATATACGGTACGCGTTCGATGACGCACGAGCACGCGCAATCGTCGCCCGAGTTCCTTGCCCCGGGTGAATGGTAAAGAACGCGGATGACTCCCGTATCGACGAGCTCGGCTCGGCTAGCGCCGCGCGACTCGAGCCCGCCAGGAGAAGAGGAAGAAGCGGGAAATATATAATATATAATTATATATATATATATATATATATATATATATATACAGATAATTCGAAATCCCGAGGAGCACGCAGGCACGCGCGCACGCACGTTCGAGAGAGCCCCCCTCCGCCCCCCTCCCGCCGATCCGTCTTCAGATCGATCGCGCTCATCGACTCCTGCTGCGGTCGATTATCCGGGTTAATCGGCGTCGACGATCGGTTCTGCTCCCCCCCCCCCCGACCCCCTCTGCCCCGCCCGCCACGGCAGATGAACGGCTCTGTAATACAGCGTGGTTTGTTGATTTATGCGGGAGAACTTTTTGTTTTTGCTTTGTTTTTTATTTGTTTTTTTTTTTATGCAAGACCTTTCGCTCTTGCATCCTTATTAGCTCGCTCATTGATTTATTTATTTATTTTGCCATTTTCTCAACTCTCAAAGAAGTAAGTAATATCCGGCGCGGTTAGCGATGGGACGCTCTGGACAATGGTCGTTGGTTCGTGAATGTACGGTTACGCGTCTTCCGTCACTGACAATTCGAAACACCAATTATTGGCAGCAATCGTGTGAAAACGATTAGTGAATGGGTAGAATGAATTTGTCCCGATCAAAACGAAAATGAAAGGAAAGAATGATCAGAGTCATGCGTCCTCGAGAGTCGACGAATTTTCCTCGACTGTAGATATACCGGCCTAGGACCGGGGTCGAAGCAAGGAAACGATAAATGATCGCGTCTTCGAGGTTCCTGGGCATTTCCTTCTGTCGCTGCCGCTTCGTTGCTGGATCGATGACGGAAGGTCGGCCACTGATTACAGCCATTGTTTACCAGAAATCTTAGCGTGTAAGCTAGCTTTTACCGCGTCGAAGCTTGTTTTATTCATTGCGATTGTTTATCGATACATAACTGTTTTATTCGCCTTTTTATCAAAATTCCTCGTGGCAATATTTACCATATAAATACAGATATACACAGAATAAACACTTCACCTGCCCGTAAAATTTTAAAGTAATATTAATTGGACGATGCATACCTTACAGTGCTTGTATTTCGTCCTAACGTCAGCCTGATCGTAAGTTCTATACTATTTACATACATAATGACTCGCATGTTTAAGCTTACGACTGTATTATACGTACGCGTGCATTATGCGAATGTCTACCTGTATATGAAATATAATGCTAATGCCAGTTTCACAGTAGTCGTATGAAGGTATAAAATTGCGGGTTCGTTCCCGTGCATGCTCATAGTACGATAGCATTAATGCCTCGATTAATAAAAAATTATTACAGCCTCGATGATACTTAAGTCCGGATTGCGAGCCGCGATTTTGCCACGGGACTCTGCTAACATGCTGATATATTTAAATTATATATATATATATATATATATATATATATATATATATATATTAGGTATCTTAGTCAATACATATGATTGTAAATTCATTTATACAAAATAGACGGAAAAGATACGTAGCAGCAGTCGTCGGGCAAAACTGGCAAAGTCGTCGAGAGCTCGCAGGGCGGCAAAATCCGTCCCAACCGCATGTAAATATCCCGCAGAAGGGTGATTCTTTTATCAATCAATCTCGGCTTTCTTTTGCGCTGATATCCATATATATATCAATGCACGTGTATGCAAGTGCTCGTATATAAACCTGATGTATCTAGAAAGTAGAGCTGGATAGATAGTAACCTTATATATTGCAACATTTGCATATGGAATCCCGGTAGCGCGGCACAGACGAAAAATATGCATCCCGTACGTAATATCCCGGATAACGACGTGACCGAGCAGTACCATTAATTCCTCGTGTTTCGGCCTTTTTCCAGGAATTGAAGGAGAGCTTCAACTACGGCCTGTTCTATCCGCCCGTGAACGGGAAGGCGGGTAAATTTTTGGACGAGGAGCGCAGGCTCGGCGACTATCCGTTCAATGGCCGAGTCGGCTATCTGGAGGTGAGTTTTTTTTTTTTTTATATCTTTTACACGTGTACACATGTACATGTCTTATCCATTTGTGACACTTCTTTTCTGAAATTTTAAGAGACCACTCGTTTCACAATAAAGAAAATGCCTCGCCCTTATTACGCTTATTATATCTTCGTCGATCATAAATTCGATCCAATAATTTCGTTTACTTTACAAGGACAAAAAGGAATAAAAATATTTACTTAAATCCTCCAATCCGTGCGCTGATGCGAACTTGCGTTAGATACCGATTTTCTTGCACTTGTAAAAATGTCAATTACGATTTCTCATCGATCCAGGCTATTAGATAGTCGACGTTCAACGGTAATTTTGTGGAGCAATGATTACTGGACGCGAGAGAGGATTGCCGAGGAGCGAGAACGAAGCAAAGAAAGTTATACTTAATCGATGCAAGCGCCCCACTTATAGCAAGAAAATCATAGGGAAATATTTCATTAAAATGACATTTAATGAATTTTTTCACCGAAATAAATCCCAGAGCGTGACGGGCAAAAAAATTGCATTAATTCATTGGCACTTGAGTATAGTCGACGCCTCGTTTCAGCTAGAGCCTACGAAATAAAACACGAATAGACAAATTTCTAATTTCTTATTAACGCGAAACAACGTTCGGCCGCTGTCGTCCTTTTTATATTAAATCAAGTTTGACGCCATTCAAGAAAGAAAAAAAACACCCGCCTGGGTGAAATAAAAAAATTGCTTTTCAACTTAATCCGCCGAGTGCTTTCAAATATTTATTTATCTAGAATACGAAGCAGATGCTTATGTAAATTACAACAATATTTGGCATTTATTCTCTCTACGTTCTCCCAGACACACTGGACATACGCAAAAGCAATTGTTTTAAAAAAAAATACGCATGAAGTATACTATATAAAACCATTTTCTTTAGTGTATATATATATATATATATATATATATATATATATATATCAGGGGCTGGTGTAGCTATCGCCTTTACAGGGTAAGAGCAAAGACAATAAACCAAACAGAAATTTCCTTGCCTTTGCACCGTCGTTTTGGATATTCAAATAGCTTCGGTGGTTGCAAAATTTCCATGAGCGACAGAGAGAGAAAGAGAGAGAGAGAGAGAGAGAGACAGAGAAAGAGGTGAAAGCGGGCAGCTATTTCTGTCGAGATCGTAACGAGGAACGAATGGGGTGGGTTGTGAAGTGGCTAAAGGTCAAGGAGAGGGTAGCGCTCGATAGTTTCGACGCTACACAGCGCCACCTGTATTTCCTTTTGAATGAAGCTGGGGCTATCATATATATTGGCATTTCGTTTCTCTATGTTCTCCCAGACACGATGAATGTACGCAAAATAAATTACTTTAAAAAAAAATACGCGTGAACTATACAAGAGCATTTTATTTAGTATATATATAATACTCCGCTACTGACAATGCAATAGGACGCTCTTAGTAAGAGTTTTCTTTTTTATAGAAGGAATCCTTTATATCGATATTCAGGAATAGCGCGTAGTCTCTCTCTCTCTCTCTCTCTCTCTCTCTCTCTCTCTCTCTCTCTAAATATATATATATCAAAGGTTTTCCAGGAAGAGAAGCCCTCGGCAGCCAGATATGACTATGTAACGGTTCGGTATTTTGTTATTATTATATATTTTGCTCGATTTTGCTCGGTACTTTTAACGCTGCGCCAAAGAGAGAGAGAGAGAGAGAGAGAGAGAGAGAGAGAGAGAGCACGCTTAGAGAATTTTCCTCTCTCCTTGAGTCTGGATGTTTTTAAAATTTCTCGATTTGCATGTATATACATTTTTTTTCCTTATATAGACGAACGGCGCGGTGGGGTCCGGAGCGCGAAATTATTATTAAGTGGCAAACTCGCCAGTACACTGCGGAGAATCGTCGAGAGAGCGAGAGAGAGAGAGAGAGAAGAGAGAGAGAGAAGGAGGGAGGGTGGGAGGAAGAGCGAAGACTGCGCGGGAGAGATTTTCTTTTATCGGCCGGGGAGGAGGAAATACTCCGCAAGCCGGTCGAAGCGAGCACCGTTAATCCGTAATAAAAATTATACGGCCTCCGCCGTTCCCCGGTGGCTCATTTCTTTCACAGTACGCGGGAACCTCCTCGCATTATTATACCCTTCGCCATTATTAAAACGCTCCCGGGTTCTTAAGCATTTCATTATTCTACAGCTTTATTGCGTGGTTATTCCGCCGATTTTTTTTTTTTTTTTTTTTTTTAATTTTTTTTTTGGGCAGGCGGCGTAGTAACGGGGGAGGGGACTCTTTTTTGGCCTGCGCCC
Source organism: Sycobia sp. Sy_11 (assembly GCA_018907035.1). Lineage (NCBI taxonomy): Eukaryota > Metazoa > Arthropoda > Insecta > Hymenoptera > Epichrysomallidae > Sycobia > Sycobia sp. Sy_11. The sequence goes on from JACCIC010000104.1 coordinate 1,678,589, forward strand.
CGGCAACGATTTTCGCGGAATTCGCCTACCGCGGCAGATCGCCAGGTAGATTTCTAGATTAATGAAATGCGGAATAGGACATGTACATATATATATATATATATATATATATATATATATATATATATATGTTTTTTGTCGCGAGGCCTAGCGAATTTATAATTGAGGAAAATTGTATCGAGGACACCCGGGGGGGGGCGGGGCCCCGTTCGGCCGAGATCCTCCTTTTACGGAGGGGACGGTCGATCGAGCGCGACCGTTTCGATCGAAAGTGCGCGACCCCCGGAAACGTGCGCTCGGCCATCGGTGTGTTTGTTTGTTTTGTTGTTTTTTTTTTTTTTTTTTTTTTTTTTACCCTTCCTCTCGGCCGATAGTCGAATTGGCGGGATATCCTCGTGTTAAGCGATCTAAGGCGTCGAAGCGAGGAATTCGTCCGAAGCGAAAGTCGACGTTTACGGGGGGGGGAGGGGGGCCGGGATCGAATTCCAAACGGAGTCGTAACAATATGCCGTTCGAGGGAAAAGTCGCGCGGCAGCGCTAGATAGGGCTCTCGTAATACTGCTTAGTTAGCTAAAAAAAAACTCGCTCGCTTGCTGCTCCCCCCCGTTGCTCACTGTTAATAAAAAAATTAAAATATCAAAAGTCACAACTGCGTGAGTTAAATTCGCGTGACCTTCCAGCTCCAGAGGCCATCTGTCGAATTCGTCTTCATTTTTAAAAACTAGTTTTTTCACCGAATACAAACTTTATACCAGCCTTACTACCTTCTTTAACTGGCTTAACGATATACTCAATTTTCCAATTGAATAATTAGTTACCGCTGTTTCCAACTGGCTTCTGAGACGATAACTTTACCAAGTGACTAATAAGATATTAGCTTCTTCTTCAAGATTGACTTAATAACAGGCTCAATCAATCTTCTATCTCGCTCTAGTTCGACTTCGACGAAAAATCTTTTCGGTTAAGCATCCCTTATCCTATTATAAGATAAGGCATATAGCACCCTGAAGATGATAAATATACATTTTTTTCGGTCAGATATTTTTGCGACAAAGATACAGGGATATACACCAAAGCCAGAAAATCGAATACACGTCTAAATACTATGAATAAGAAAATATTAACAGTATATGAAATTTAGAAACCTGCCGAGAAGCTAAATCACTAGACTACGCTTATATTTCTTACCGCTGTATCGTGTATATAATATATATATATATATATATATATATATATATATATATATATATGTATAGCAGAGGCGGCTGGCTACGCTACTCACAGAGATGTGCATTATTCTCAATTGTCGCCATCCTATTCGGTTCGCGGACAAGAACGAGAGAATGAGAGAGAGAGAGAGAGAGGAGAGGAGAACTCTCACGCGTATCCGCAGCAGCAGCCGCGGCGACGGCGGCGGCGACGGCAGCAACAACAGCCCCTTCCGCCATCCCGGACGTGCGCGAGCGACTGGACGTTGGCAGACGTGCAAGGAGTAGGGGGGGGGGCGCGAAACGATATCCGCGCGCGTACAATTATCACAACGTAACGCGGCGCCTATTACAGAGTAGGCGAACGGGCTGGCGCGGCGGAGGAGAGCGACGGGGATGAAGAGCGGAGGCTGCGTACTTGTCCTGAGGGCAATTAGCGCACCGAGGCGAGGGTCCGAAAAATTGACGAAGTTTTCTTCGTTTTTCGGGGGGGGGGGGCTCGATATTAGAGCAGACCATTAAGGTGTATATCGTATAAAATAACTTATAAAGTAAAGTGTATTTCTATATATATATATATATATGGTAGTCATGTATACATTGCAGTCGATGACCAGAAGCTATAAAATTCTACTCACTGTTTTTTATATACCGATTTAGCTTAGCATAATTGTACGATTATTTTATATCTTGTACAATAACTCTCACTCATTCTCTCTTCCCCCTCCCCCCAATCATTCTTCATGCATATCGTATTCCGTTTCTGCATTTATTTACTTCTTAAATAAAAAAACAGCCTTGAATAAGGTATTTTATTCCTTCTGATATAAATTATATAAAAACCCACCAAGACGGTGGGTATAAGAACTACAATTTTGATTACAATCAATTTTTTTCAGTCAACATGCGCGATCGCGTGTAGAATAGAATATTCATTAGTTGTTTTCTGAACTTAAGTTAAAGTTAAAAAAAAAAAAAGTAATTTAAAACGTTTTAACGCTTTAACTTACAAAGTTCCACAATGATATAATAAACTTCATAATCGGCCTCAAAAAAATTACTTCCAATTAGATAACTCAATTGACTTTTAACCTTCGCCCAACAAGGAAGAGAGCACAAATTATCCCGATGCCCTTCCCATCAATACATACCGTGCCCAGAAGTAAAAACGGGAACACTCAAAGTACACTCTGTGTGTGTGTGTGTGTGTGTGTGTGTGTGTGTGTGTGTGTGTGTGCGTGTGTGTTTAATACACCTCGGTTCTTCAAAAACAATTAAATTCCCATCGCGGATAATGATTACCTCCCAGCCCCGATGCTCCTCCGGATCCACTTCACAATCGGCTCCGCCGAGAGTAAATATGAGAGTTGGGAGGGAGTGAGTGCAGCGTACCTCGCGTGCGCAATTCCAAAGGAACGAGGAGAGAGAGATAGAGAGTGGAAAAAGCGAGCAAGCCAGTGAATTCCCATGGACTGACGTACGCGGGCGTCTCTCTCTCTCTCTCTCTCTCTCTCTCTCTCTCTCTCTCTCCCCCGGGGCGGCGACCAACTCGTCCCTCGAACTGATTTCCTCGTTGGCCCCCGGGGAGGTCGTGGAGGGCGGGCAACGAGCACCGAGCATCCCGACGCTCGCGGCGACCGCGCGCTTTCCCGGAATCCCGTCGAAGGGTCGCGGCGCTGGCGCCGCGTAAGCGACAATTCAGCGCGGCTAATTCGGAACGCTCGGATTTCTCACCCGTCCGTGCGAGGCTCGGAGCGCTACTGCTGATCGCGAATTCAGCCCGTCACCTCGAGCACGTTGTACGTGGCGGCGTGGAACCATTTTTACCGACGTAACGTCCGCGCGACTGGTCGTTCGTGTGTCATTAGAGCTGAAAATTCACGCGATTCATTATGTGACTTAAGCCACCACGATAAAATATCGATTAGTGCACGAAAGAAAGCAGCTAATTACACTTTAACATCCCACGAAGTTTAGCGATCAATTCGAGCAGCTCTTTATCGTAACGACATCTCGCGTTAATCGCTAATCGTTGATTCGCATATCATGCATTCATAAACGAAGAGTGTATTGTACCACGCGAGGCGAAAAATTGCTGTAGTCAAAAATTACGAAACTTTTGCCAGTAACTTGATCGCGTAGTTGAAAAAATCTAAAAAAAAAAATATCGAAATTTCTAAGAAATTCTTTATAATTGATGATCGTAAGATTCGCATTCGACAATGGGAAATTGCTCGGAAATTACGTGTCAGTTTTTTACTTATTACAGATTTTTACTAGAAAATTCGAACTTCGAAAGAATCCCGCCAATGCCTAAAATTTGCACCTGATACGTCGGGCGGTCCTCGCCGATTCGAGCCTTCGGCGCATGGCTGCGTGGGGTGGCGGGAAGCTGGAAGGGGGAAGAACGAACGCAAAACGGAATCAAAGTCGAATAGCAAAAAAAAAAAACAAAAAAAAAAAAAAACAAAAAGAGAGGCCGCGCTAGTCGGCTGTTAGATGCGAGACGCGGGTTAGGTATAACAAAAAGCGCGAGACGACGCGACGTCGCGCGCACCACGCGACGGCTATATCATCGGTGATCTCGCGCCGCGCGACTTCTCTCCCTCTCTCTCTCTCTCTCTCTCTCTGTTTCTCTCTGTCGGGGGCATTGTACTTGAAGGAATCGAAAGGCTTCGGGAGGAGCAGGGCGCAGCGGCAACTCCTATGAAGGAAATTGCCTCCCTCCCCCCCCTCTCTCTCTCTCGGTCCATCGGCCGGCGCGGTTTCCGTAACGGTCCTCGTTCTGCTGCTGCTGCTGCTGCTGCTGCTGTTGCTCCTCTAGTCCCTGCTCCCGATGCTCCTTTACTACGGTTTCAGCGTAACAAGCGGCGAGCCTGCGATATGCTCTGCTGCCGCTGCTACTACTGCTCCTCCCGTACTTTTCCTCCCTCCCCAACACCCCCTCCTCTTAACTTTTTTTTTCCACCACTTAGTCGATGTCTCGCTTGGGCCTGCACGTCCGCGGACAGGGCTCGGATATAAATATATATATATATATATATATATATATATATATATATATATATATATATATATATATGCACACACAAGAGTGGCAGAAGTGGCAATTTAACGTCTGGGATGCATGAATTATGTGAGCGGAGTCCAGCTATCTCTCTCTCTCTCTCTCTTTCACTCCTCTTATCCGCTCAGTATGGAGCAATATATATATATATATATATATATATATATATATGTAAGTGCGTACAAGGCACACGTGCCTTATCCCTTTTCGACCAGGCGATGTGCGCGCGTACATTACGCGGCTAATGGCTGGATTCTCTCTCGCTCTCTCTCTCTCTCTCTCTCTCTCTCGCTCTCGCTCTCGGCCTCTCTCTAACAGGAGAGGGTGAAATATCGGCGGGGAATTCAGGATGATTGAACTGCGGCACGGGTGTGCATTATGTAAAGTATAATATGACATGGTGTTTAATGATAGAGACCAGTTTGAAGGAGTTCTATATATATATATATATATATATATATATATATATATATAGTATATATATGTATAGATATCAAGAGAAGGGTGGGCAGAGATTGGAGGAAAATTATTGTAACGAGATGTTTATTCACAATATTAAAAAATTCAGCCAATTCAAACGCTCGATGACAGTTCATAAAACACTTCCAGATACAGATCAATTTTCGGATACGAGTCCTAGATTCGTTCGAGATCCAACTCCGAAATGAGCCCTCCAAACTTTTAGGCAGAAAAAATTTCCAAGTGCATACAGCGCCCTCTGCGCGATGCAAAATCTCGAAGTAGAAATAACGCGCGGCATTTGAGAAATTTGCCGAGAGACTGCATCGCTCGGAACTCGGGCCGACCGCGTAACGTTCCAAGCTCGATTCTGCCATTGTCATATCGAGGAATCTCGTTCGCCTGCGGCTTCGGCTTTCCGGATTAGAACGTCGGCGGCGTTCTAACTTCCGGGTGCTTGCGTACAGCGTATTGTGCATTTTTTTTTTTTTTTAGGCAAAGAGTGCCGCGTGTAACATTAACTGTAAAAACATCAGGTTCCGAGACTCTGCAGGCCTCGCTGTGGAACGATTTGGAGTCGTCGCGCTAAATCTGAGCAAGAGGTCGCAAGGAATTGTCGATGAAAATTGACGAGGATTGCCAGCTTCCGATAGCGCTAATTTTTACGCACGTAAGCCTCGTTTACGGCAAAAACACGCGGATCCGGCCGCGGACGACCGGAAATCATGGGAAGCATATCGCCAGGATGTCGAGTACCCCGAACTACGTCGATCGTTCGAATTCCAGCGTAGTGTCTTTAATAATAATATCTTAACAACATTGAAACAAAGCGAATTTTGCCGAGTGTATTTTTTGGAAAACACGTTTCAGCGGTCGATGTAACGACTCGGATCCTAATTGCGCGAATCTCGCGGGAAGGTAAGAAAGCCTCGTGTACTGCTCGATGGGCCATCGGCTGAATTCGCTCGGGTAAAAAAAAGACGAGCGAAAAGAAAAGCGGTTCAGGATATCATACGACGCTAAGTCGAATGTTTTCGGAAATTACGATTTGTCCCATTGTCTCATTTTATACGCAATAAACGTTCGGAGAATTCGACTTGATTTACCGTTGACGATCCGAGCCGATGTCGTATGCTTTCCCATATACTTTCACGGTGCATTTCATTTTCTCCTTTTAAAACAAATCCAACAGTTTCATACGATCCCATTTATATTCGATTCGATATCATACGAACACTTTGAGACGGGATACCGTCGCTCTCCAAGGTAAAAGATAGGCTAATGCTAAGATTAGACAAATCGAATTTTCCTCGATAAAACGAGAACGAAGGGAAAAAGGCAAACGAACAAAAATTTATCGCTCGTATCGAAAGCAGAACGAGGAGCAATGTAGCCCAAGCATGTAAAATCGGACCATAAACAATGCCCCCCCCCCCCGACCGTCCGCCGTTAGCATACAACGCAGACGGTGGAGAGCGTCGGGCAGGAGGGGCGGGGAAGGCGGCATAAATATCCGTCTTAACTACGCGCTTTACGTAAACTCCTGCCTCCGCCATTTTCCACTCTATCGAAATTCGTTACTTCGTAGAAGGCCGCCGTCGCCGCCGCCGCCGCCGCCACGGCGCGACCTGCCCCGACGTTCTCGTCGGATGGACGCGCGAGCGCGAGAATTTCGCTCGTCGTTCGTTGTTTCCGTCTTTTTCTTCTTTCTTTTTCCTTTTTTCTTTGTTTTTTTTTTTTGCTTTTTTCTTTTTTTTTTTTTGTTTGTCGCCGCCGCCTCTCGCCGACGTGTGACGAATTAAAAATCCTCGAACTTGTCGATTTAGCCGGGGATATTAGGGGGCGGGGTGGGGGAGGGAGGGCGGCGGGCTGGACTTTTTCACGGTCGGACGGACGAGATTGCGCCCGGCCGAGATGAATGATTGGCGTGTAAATTCGGCGGGAGGAAGGAGAGAGGTAACGCGATCGTGGGAAAAAAAAAAGGCCGGCGAGGCGTCCGTTGTTAGACGCTGGAAAATCATCGCGCCGGGGGTGAGCACGGTGATCTCGGCCATCGTCCCGTCCGCGCAACGCAGCCGCGTCGAGATTACGTAAGAGTGAGATTTTTTTTTTTTTTTTTTTGTAAAGGACTTTCATACCTTTAGCGTACAAATCAATCCGCTTATTTTGTTCTTCTCTCTCTCTCTCTCTCTCTCTCTCTCTCTTTATGGAGATTTACGACGGACGAGTACCCCCCTTTCCGACGAGGCATCGTTCAAAAACATTGCCTGCACCCACCCCCCCCCTCTTCCAGCCGCCCTCTATACGTTATAATTTGACAGGATCGCCTCGACCGAACGCTTGATTCGTTGCCTCGTTCTTGCGCAACTCGTTGACTTTCAGCGCAACCTTGCGAACGGAAAATTTATGATTGACGTTACGCCTTTGCATACAGTTAAGTCTACGGACGAGTCCGGCAGGTGACTTAGGACGAGACGTTAACTACAGTTATCCGAAGTTTTATATTTTCGGCAAGGTTATCGACGAAAAATTCTTGGTAAATTTACAGGGCGCGCAACAACGAAAGAAAAAAAGAGGGAAAAATCAGATGGTAGTGAAGCATCAATATCTTAATGCATTTGTAACGGTATTGATCAAGATGCCAATCGCGCTGCTTGGCCGCTAAAAACAGACGTAGACTAAATGAATCGATTTACCGAACTATACTTTTAATTTTAAATTTATCCCAACTTTTCCAGTTCGCTTTATTCTCAGCCCCGTGTATAGAGGCTGAGCTATGAAACTATCGCAACTTTTGTAAAAATAATATACATTGCATCACAGAACAACTATGATAACAAGAAGCAACTTGCATTACATAAAAATGCACAAATGAAAAGTCATTGCTTATCCAAACTGCTAGTCACGTTTAGCTCCGATTCGCGTTCACTCTTCGCCAATTCGCGATTCTCTCTTTCTCTCTCTCTCTCTCTCTCTCTCTCTCTCTCTCTCTCTCTCTCTCTCTCTCGCTTTCTATAAATGCACTAAGGAAGAAAAGACTAAATTTGTCTATTCACATAGAGAAAACACGTACTGAATGATAAATGAATAATGTCTATTTGTAATAATTTCTGTCATATATATATATCAATTCATATAGCTTTTTCTTTTTTTTTTTAGTTTTAATTGGATAAGGGACTGAGAACAGTAATAGGTAATCGTCAAAAAAGTAATCGGCACAAATTTACGAGAAACAAATGCAATTTCTTTCTACGCTATTTTTGTTGTTTATATTTAGTCCTTAATATATTTATCTTTTGTTCTTCACTCTCCAATTTATTTTCAGTTCGAACTTGTTAATATATTGAGTTATTTATGGATATTTTAACCTATAGATAGGTGAAACATGAATCGAGTAATAGCGAACCTTACAATTGTCTGCCTGAGAATAATTGCGAAAGATAGCCTTATAATCCTCTTAATTTTTGTTTTTTGCTTCGTTTTTTTTTTTTTGTTTTTTTTTAAGAACCAAAGAAAAAATAGTCTCGACATTAAGTCATTCATTTAACAAATTACTATCCCAACTACGAGTAATTTTATATACATAAAGTTATTACAAAAAATAACTTAGCCGTTTAACAAAACCGTGCATTAAAGGACATTAATTGCTTATTCGTTCGTTCTCTCTCTCTCTCTCTCTCTCTCTCTCTCTCTCTCTCTCTCTCTCTCTCTCTCTCTCTCTCTCTCTTTCTCTCTCTGTCTCTTAGTCCTCTCGTTTTTAATAGGCCCTGCACGGCTCCCATAATAAAACAAAATGCCCACTCGGGCAGAAATAAAAATCACATGGGATAAGCATAATAAGTGAAAGCGGTGCGTAATATTTTTACCCTCCCCCCTCGTAAAATCTAATGTTGAACAAGGTTAAGTATATACTCGATAATAATGCAGCGTTGAAGGTGCGCAAGAGACACTATGCCAAAGAGAGACTGTATTCGTCCGCGGAAACGGAGGCGATTTCGTGCTCTCTCTCTCTCTCTCTCTCTCTCTCTCTCTCTCCCCTGGGAGATTTTTCCAAGCGCCTATTATATACTAACTTTTAGGTATAAACCCAAGAGAGGCAGTAAGTAGTGAGAAAGGGAGTCGTTGAGAAAAAAAAACATCGCACTCGGCAATAATTCGCGCGAGCTTGTGCGTTGTATATTCGCGATTTTACGGCTCTTTGTAAACTTTCTCACTTTCCTTCGCGCTTTTTCCATACAGAAACGCACACACACACACACACACACACACACACACACACACACACACACATACACATTATATATCTATACATATATATTTATATGTGTGTGTACGAACCTCCAAAATGAACTTATGTATACGCTTATACAAGCGTACAGGTACTTATATTATACGTTTGAGAGTCGCGCGAGAGCCGAAGCACGAAATCGCCGGTACGACTGCAGGTTCGTATATGAACGGGCCGATATTGAAGCAGAAGTATAATTTTTACGATCGCTTCTCTCCTTTCTTTTTTATACATTTCTTATTTTTCCATTTATATTTGAAGTGGTAATAATAATTATAATTATAGGCTAATGAATCAAAGGGAGCTCATCGCGATTTCTTGATATGGAATCTTGCGTGATCTGTATATATGTAGATCGTTCGCTTAATGAGGTGATATATATATATATATATATATATATATATAGAGAGAGAGAGAGAGAGAGAGAGAGAGAGAGAGAGAGAGAGACGGAAAAATTGCCTTTTCGGTATTCTGCTGACATCGAAACAAAACAAAAACACGAGACCATCACTTTCGAATGTACAAGAAAACAATTTACATACTCGTTACGTAATAATTATATATATTTTCAGGAATTTATATGTTTTTCTTTTGTTTCTGATAATTGCAAAACTAATATTGTCTTAAAAGCTCAAATTATTTATTATATAATCAAATTATTTATTTTATAAATTCCGATGACGTTTGAGTTACGACCTATAATATATGTTTTTTATTTATTTTTTTTTTTTATTAACCTTTTTTATCTACGAAATCATGTCTAAATGCCAAATTAGGAATTTAATGGTATAATTTTAGGGTGGCACGCGCTGCAGCTCGTCATAATTAGCAATAATGGATTATATGTACCAAGGGGACGAATTAGCTAATATATATACCAATTTCTCTATAATTATATATATATATATATATATATATATATATATATATATATATATATAAATACATTCTATGAAAGGAAAAAATTCTTCTCCCGTCTATAATCATTGTATATTGCATTTAATCGCATATACTATATACATAATAATAATATATAACTATATGCAGTTATATAATGATTATAGAGCTGCAAAAATTAGCGTGTGCAAACTACAAATTTGTTTGTTATGTGCATAGGCATATAATATTTTTCTAAAATGTAATATTCCATAATAATATCCAATGTGTGTGTGTGTGTGTGTGTGTGTGTGCGTGTTTGTGTGTGTGCGTGTAGGTGTTTGTGTGTGTGTATTTAGCTTCAATAGTACGTCCTCGATGATAAAATATGTTTTCGACGATTATAAAATGAAGGAATTAAAGCGCTGGTGCAAACATAAATGAAAGAACTTTGCAATGTCCAATTAATCATTCATGATATTCTGATATATTCAGCCTTTATCGGTTTCCCTTAATGCCAGAAAAAATATATATCCTTCAATAATGTTCGAGCTAATTTAGAAAACTCGGTAGCATTAACAGTACATTTGGCTGCGGCGTCATAACTACAGTAATGGGATAAACTAGACGCGAACTTAATTGTCAAACTGTAAATTTGGCTTTGCAAAAGTTATAATCAAATACAAAGGTATAATGAATTCATCTTCCTCTTTGAAACTCATTCCTATAAGTTATCATTGTTTTAGAGCAGACTAATTTTTTTAGAATTGGATATATGATTTACATTAACTTAAATCCCAACGGCGAATACATTGTTCTATCGTTACTTGATAATTGGAAAAAAGAAATTATTTTTTATTAATGCGCACGAGACTTCAACTCAGGGCCCTTCAGCCGACAGTGACGGCTCTGTTGTGCTTCACTTTCCCAAAACGACAACATTGACATTTTTCTTTTTTTTTTAATTTGTAACATCGATACAGTTGGGACACTGCCAATTATATTTATTGAGCGAAATACTTTTTCGATAATAACAATTATTAATATCGGTAAGTCATAATTTATTTTTTGGCGTCTGCCCTACTTTATTTAGTCGTTCTCTACTTTCTGTTTTGTGGAATTACAGCGATGGCTTTGTCAATCAAAGCACTCGAGCAATATCCCACAAAACAATTTAAAGCAATATAATTTTAAAAAATTTATATTTTTATATTTATTGTTTTTACTCCATTTTATTTTATTTTTAATTTATTTTTATTATTTTTATTTCATTTTATTTTATGTTTCATTTCTTTTTCTTTTAGTAATAAGTTTTATTTCAGATTCTACTTGGGTAATTAGAAATAAGGACAGTTGGACTGTCGTTATAATGTACCTGTAATAACATTATTTGATAAAATAAGCCTAACACAATTATTTGTTAATTTAATGCAATGAAATTCATATGTAGAAATATGTAAATGTCAAAAAATAAATATAAAAATATCTATATTAATATATTTTAATAAATAAATATATTTGATAATCCGATAATCCAAATATAAATATAAATAAATATATATTTGAAATCCGGTCAATTCATGTATATATATATATATAAAGAAATACACCGACTTAACATGGAAACGAGGTCTAATAGAGAAGTAACGCAAAACAGTGAAACTCAATTTAATATAATTTAGAGAATCTATTTGAATTGATAAAAATGTATATGTATATATATATATATATATATATATATATATATATATATATATATATAATCTTATTAGTAATCGTATATCTGAACGACCAAGAATTATCGCGTATAATTACTTATACCTTTCGTTGAGCGAATTATTCCTTATAATATATATATATAGAAGCGACGCTGTACATATACGAATGAATCGTTATAAGTCGACAAAGGTATATATTATAGGTAGCGCGTACTTCCCCCCTCCCCTGATTCTTCTTCGCTCTCTCGCATCTTTCCCCCCGGCCCCCGCCCCGCTCGTTCACCCCCCTTTACGCAACCCGCGCTTGCAACGGCCCAAAGTTTCGAGACGCGCTTTACGACCGCGCGCGGTTATACGCGCGAGAGTAGCGCAGGCGAGACATTTTTATGGGCCACCGCGCGCCGCGGGTCTTTAAAAAGTGTCCGGTGGTCTCTCCTCCCTTTCCCTCCATCTCTCACTCTCTCTCTCTCTCTCTCTCTCTCTCTCTTCGTTCCTCTTTCGCGCAGGCACAAACGCACACGCGCATATGTAAACGCACACTCGGACAATAATCCTCGCTTGAAATGCCCGCAGCTCAAGTACAAGAGGCGGGTCTACAAGATGCTGCACCTCGACGAGAAGCAGCTAAAGGCGATGCACACGAGGACGAATCTGCGGAGGCTGCTCGACTATGTGGCTAACAGCCAGGTGGAGAAGATCGCCAAGATGTGCGGCAAGGGCCTCGATCCGAACTTTCACTGTCAGGATACCGGAGGTGAGTTACTTAGATTGGTTTCCTTTTCTTTCTTTTTTTCTTTTTCTTTCGTTTTTGGACGGTACGCGAGGAAAAAAAAAGGATTGATTAAGTAAACGTACGACCGGCGACTACAGGTAGCGATAAAAACATCCACACGCGCGCTTACTTAATTACATTGAAACGATAATGAATATACATCGAAATTCCGTAACAGTTCTTTATTATATTAAAGTACACACTGTAGAATAAATTTATTACATTGTAGTTTTTTATCCAAATTTTTTATCCAAAATTCGAACGTGTTCATTTGGTTAAACAACAGGAACATCGAGAAAAGGAGAAAGACGTACGACCCTCTCCGTGAAAACGAAAAGCTCTTAAATTGTACAGTTATCCATTAAAATGTGTAAATATAATTAGTGGGCAATTATGTATATTATATATATATGTATATATATATGTATATTATATATATATGTATATGCATGAACATATATATATATATATATATATATATATATATATATATACATATCCAGAAAAGTTTGCGCACACGCCGATCGGGCTACGGTTCAACTCTGAGTCTTAAGAAGCTTTTAATTAACGACTCGTTTGTAAACGTTTTAACGAACGCCCGGGAACGAACTTCGACTCAATTGTAAAGCATAACTTCCGAGTTTTTTCATTGAAACTTTTTATTCATCGCGGCGGGGGATAAATTAAATTTTTAATACAGCCGTCGAATTGATTGAAAACGTAGCGCACGTTGCCACAGTCCATTGTCTACCGACGGGCAACGATCATTGCCGCGCGAATCTCGAGCTCGTGCAATGCATGATATTGGTAAGGCCAAAAGTCGTGTGCGGGCGACCAGGCGAGCAATTGTTAAAGCAAAATGGAAAAGTTAAAGTCTGTTTTCTGGTTAAATTCATTTAGCCTGATCCATGACCAATGGAGTCCATTTAGGTCGAAATAAAATAACACGAAAAAATCTATCATCGTGTGCCGAGATTACGTGTCATTAGATAAGGTTTCAGGGCAATTTGACGATTCAAATAAAATTTTACAATTGACAACTTTTTGCACAAAAAAATATTTTTCCTTTACCTTCTTCCAGAGTATAATTGTCATATTTTTTTACTTATTAGTTTGTAATATTGTTTTATTACTTTTTAACTTGATATTCTATTTGAATAAATATATGTATTTGCTTAAGAGTTTATACGCACTTAATGAATAAGAAAAAAAGAGATTTTCAACTTTGTTTTCAAAAACTATTGAATGCTTTGCTAATCGAACCGTATTTTTATTTTTTAAAAAGATTAATTCCATCACATTTTATAACTGATCTCCGAAAGTTCCTTTTTCAAAACGGCATCTTACCATGAACATGATATCTCGACACACAGGATCATCTGATATAACAAAATCAAAAAGTTTTAGAAAATAAAAAAATTTTCTTGCCCTTAATCGAAGGATTACAGAAAAAAAAAATATGGAATGAATATGGAATTTCTGAAAATTGGTGGCTTTTTAAAACGTAAAAATTTTTTTTAATAATAATTATGTCCTTAAGTAGCTAAGAGGAAGTAAATTTTTACCGCAATAAAAAGATCTTCCATTACGGACTAGAAAATGTACGGCCAAGCTTCCGTTAAAAGTTGAACTCCGTCGTAGCGACTATGTTAGAGCGATCGTGCTCACCGACTTTGAAAACATGGTTTTGAGAAATACACTTTTAATGTTTCGCAGCCATATTTAAAACGCATTAAGAAAACTTTTTTTCCCAGCTTACGCACACGGCCACCTATTCCAAGTCCATATAGTGAACGTTCTATCCCCTTCAGCAGCGTCCAATAATTCAATTTCATGCCGTCTACGAAGCATTTTTCCTTCTCGAGTTCGCCTCCTGCGCTGGCCATCCGTCTTTTCCGCATAGGAATGAGCATTGAGTCCAAGGGACAGGCCTGTTGTAATTATGAAATACAATAGTGAAGCTTCCCCGTCATTAAAGATGCCTTTGAAGTATTTTGAGTGTCATTTTTGTTTTATACAAATTGATTAGAACCATCATTATTATTTCCCGTTAATCAATCAACGCACCTTTCCTGATTAATTCTTGATTATTTAAGTAACTTCTTTAATTTCTGATTAAGTGCGTGTAAATGGGGTTGAGCATCATCGTTAGGTAATGGCATATAATTTTGTTTATACATATATAAATTATCAAATGCTCCCTAATTGTTAGAAAATACGGAGTGCCTTTGATACACACACGTTCTACCATGGATTGGAAAATATTACTCGGATCAATTAGAATTTTGTAATATACATTGTTGAATATGTGGACATTTCAAAAAGGCCATAAAAAATATCGATTTTTACAATATGACATGCGCATAATATCCCTTCATTCTATAGTATGTTTCCGTTTTCTTAATTAAATTTTGTCCTTCAATCAATTATTGGTCATCACATAGATCATCGACAAGGCTAATTGTAAATGGCGACAACTACAGAAATTATCTGATTGGAAGTCTTAAAAAAATTATTTTCTACAAAATAAATGACTCGTTATCAATATAAGAATTGTCTGTTCATGCCACCCTCCTTCTTCATTATCACAAATTTTACGAGTTATCGAGTTGTATGGTGATGAGCATCATTAATTTAGAAGTTATCGACTCCCAAAGAATATGTTGCCGTATACATTTTGAATGCATAATGCATTGGTTGAAAATGTATATGTTGACGGCAGTATGAAATCCATTTTAATATTCTGTATGTTCATTGCAACAGCCAATATCAAAGTTGGCATTGTTTATTTTATAATACTATTCAACTGTAATATTGATCGATATACCCTTTTTATATACTTGTTTTATATACTATAATATTGATACGATATATACTTTTTATATACACATAAAAAGTCGGAATTGTATTCCGACCATGCCACTTAGATTCTGCCTACCCGGTCTCACGAAAATTCGTTCCCTTGCGACTCACACATAATTGAATATCGCCTCTGTACAACACTCGTGTCGTTCATCGGAGAAAGAGAGAGAGAGAGAGAGAGAGAGAGAGAAAATCAGTGAAAAAAGAGATCAGTACGACACTCTCGATGGAACTCGTTTGCTCTCTCTATCTCTCTCTGTCTCTCTCTCTCTCTCTCTCTCTCTCTCTCCTCTCTCTCTCTCTCTCCCTCTCTCTCTCTTTCTTTCTCCGTCCCATCGCGCATGTATATGTATATATATATATATATATATATATATATATATATATATATATATATATATATAATCACAGCGCGCGTATGTGACCGTTATCCAAGAGAGCCCTCTCTTTCCACCCATCCAACTCGTCGCGCGATACGAGACACAGAGAGAGAGAGAGAGAGAGAGAGAGAGCGAGAGAGAGGCCCCTACAAAAGAAAGCTTCCTGATCCCGTAGGGTGGACGAGGAAAACTCGTCCTTGCGGGCACACAAGGAGGGGGGGGGACGAGGCTAGATAAGACGACGACGACGGCGAGTTGTGTACTAGCTGTTGGCGCCCAAGGTCGTCGATGACACGCGCCGTATATAGCAAGCGCCGGTTATTTATACGGCCGGCGCGCCGACCAGGAAGCTCGGGCCCTCCTCTTATCACACGCACACACAGGCACACCTCCGCATATTTTACGCGCGCGCGCGAGCGAGCTCCCTTGTTTCGTGTAACGTTTAAACTCTATTCTGTGTCGTTATATCTTATACTACGTATGCGGGTGTGGGTGTGTCTATGCGCATGTACTTCTACGCGTAGATCATGCGAATGCGTTAAAAGCCTCCAACCGTTTAACGACTAATGCGTCAAAATTTTTTTATAGCTTTACTTTAATGTAAAATAGAAAATGTGTGAGAAATAATGACAAGGCTATTTCGAAATTGCTTCATTCTGAAAAGATGTGTATGAGTAGTACAATAATATGCCATACCTTTTATACCTACAATAGTTTTCAAACGAAAGGGAAAAACGAACAGCTGTCAGAAATCAGTCAAACAACCAAATAACACTGTGAATTCCAGATGAATACAACATTTTCCTTTAAAGATATTGCTGATTTCCTTTTAATTTCTCTATAGACGATTTATTAAATACCTCTAAAATGAAGAAGAAATTTTCACTAGAAAATCCTTAAAACCAGAAACTTTTAAACCAATCGACTTCGAGTACTCTTATTCTTAAAGATAAACATGTCAAGTAACTTTAAGGCATTAAGCATTGTTCGTTCAATACAAAAAATTGACATAACAAAACAACAACGCAAAAAGTATCTGTTTTAAAATATAAAAAAAAAACAAATAACCATAAGATAAATCACTCCGTTAGATATAAAATATTTATTAATTTGTATATGGGCAGTCGACATAAGTACAATTAAATTGTTATAAAATGCTTAAGTTGTTCTTAGTCAGTTCTCATAGTTCACTAACAGTTCTCACTATAGAGCCTGGAAGTCAATAATAGTTCAATTTACACTTCTACTGCTTACGCGCGAGTATACCAAGAAAAACTGAGTGAGAACAGTCGAGAGTACAAGGGTGAAACCAAGGAATAGTAATAAGATCCGGCGAACAATAAAGAGTGCAACTGAAAATCAAGTACGAAAGGGTACAAGTAAAACTATAGAGAATCTATTAGTGTTACTAATAATCGGATAAAACTGGAGATAATTGAATATAACCAAACCCCTTTAAACGTGATATATCCTCTTTGATTCTTTATTTTTGATGGTTCTCACTAGCGCTGTTGGATTTTATCTATTTCTTCTTTACTTTCAAAATAATTATTTTTTTTCTTTATACGAAAATATGTAAATCCTCGTTCACATCCTCATTAACAAGTCAGTAATGTTTTAGTAAAAGTTAAATTATTTAATGGCTTCGAATTAAAGAATTACAATGTTTCCCATTTTTAGATTATAAAACTTTTGGATTATAAAGCAGAAGAGTTGACGAGTTTCGATATGTCAGAGATTCGATATTAGTTACTTCTGGATTCATGCATTTTGAATTTATATCTGTGATTGTATTTTTGTTTTCCTATCGACATCTTGAAATCCGTTGACATCTGAAGAGAAATCCATCGATTCATAACAGTTTTCGACACAAATCTACCAAATGACAATAAACTAATCCATAAGAAAATTTAGTTTAATTCACGTATATGACATTCGTTGACAGAAACACCGCTGACACTGGCGACGACGTTGAAGAAGTCATCGAAAGTGATAATAGCGCTGGTGAACGGTGGCGCCCTCCTCGACTACAGGACGAAGGAGGGCCTGACGGCGATGCACCGGGCTGTAGAACGCAACAATCTCGAGGCCGTCAAGATCCTCCTGGAGCTCGGGGCAAGCCCGAACTACAAGGACACGAAGGGACTGACGCCGCTTTACTACAGCGTCATCTTCAAGACGGATCCGATGCTGTGCGAGACGCTGCTCCACGATCATGCGACCATCGGCGCCCAGGATCTGCAAGGCTGGCAGGAAGTCCATCAGGTATGAGCTATGAAAAGTGTTTATTGAGAAATAAATTACATATTTCCCAAGACAAGATAATCTAATCCTAGACATATTCAATAAAACAATTAAAAGGTTAATAATAGAAATATTAAAAAGAACTCTGACTAATTTTCTTTGATCCATATAACCATATTCATTAATTAATCCTATACTATCCTCATGCCCTCAATATAGATTATATAATTTTTTAATTTCGTGCACAAAATTAATATAACATTACGATTTTCATCGTAGGCCTGCCGCAACAACCTCGTCCAACATCTGGACCATCTGCTGTTTTACGGCGCGGACATGAACGCTCGGAACGCGTCCGGCAACACGCCGTTGCACGTCTGCGCGGTGAACAACACCGACTCCTCCTGCATCCGGCAGTTGCTCTTCCGGGGCGCCCAGAAGGACGCCCTGAATTACGCGAATCAGACGCCTTACCAGGTCGCAGTGATCGCCGGAAACATGGAACTGGCCGACGTCATCAAGAATTATCAGCTCAACGAAGTCGGTGAGTCCGTTACACGTGAATTATATCGTATCGCTTGTATTTTGCTTGATGCTTTTGGCTGTTTTGTAACGATTTTGACGCGAACCTGGAGTTCTGGTATTATATAACACGAAAGAGCTAGTAAAGATGGTTTAATGCATAAGGCTTAATATTTCTTAAGGGAAGGTTCAATCAAATACAGGACTGAGCCAAATCAGTCACAAAGTGTTTATAATGCGCCTCTTCGTATTGTAATAAATTTCAGAAGTCCAGGATCAAATATAATTGAATGCTGCTTTGGTACGTCTTAGTTTATTCATCATCTTTATTTTAGTCATATCACACTAATTCGGTACAGTAAACTCACGCATATGCAAAACTAGATGTTCATTTCTAATGTTGATACGTAGTACTCTACTGGCGAAAACCAGTTGGCAATTGCAACTATAGTAATAAATAATATATTTATAAGAGAGGTGAATAAAGGTGCAAACGATCGTTGACTTTTATGATGA